>JAGWCC010001201.1:0-128153 GCA_022651775.1 Drusus annulatus | reverse complement strand
TTGGAGCGGACTGATCTAATCGCGCCTGCACAGGACCAGCCCTGATAGTCACTCATAGGGATATCATATATTTATATTATTTTTATTTGGAAGACCAACAGTTTACATATAAATTAGGTAGAATATGACATGGGTAGTATGAATTTAACCATTTAAAGGTTTCCACTTGAGTAGTTAAATATGAGTAAGTGAATTTAATTTGCAAAAAAATAAACAAGAAATTAAAATGTTATTTAAATAAAATACAAGTCAAATAAAAAAAATAGAAATACAACAGTAAAAAATAAAAACAAGAAGCATAAATTTAAAAAAATATAGCAGTATGTTTAAAAGGGTTGAGGAAAAGAATAGACACGAGGAGGGATCGATCTAGATGAAGTAAATATGTTTAATGATTTGTGTGATTTCAAAGTTATATATAAAGAAAGAAAGTTAAAGTTAAAAGATTGGTAATACCGTGGGATGAGTAGGTATCTGAAGTTGTAAAAGATCGAGATATCGTCGGTGTGATTTTAGGGAGTGAGGCGCAGAGTTAAAAATATCAAATTGTGAGCAGCGTGTGTTAAAAGTGTGGGAGGCCTGATAGATGAAAGAGTTTTGCTTAGAATTACTGTTGTATCGAGGGAGGCTAAGAAATTGGTCAGATCTGGTTAGTCTATTGGGAACTCGTAGTTGGATCCGTTGAAGGAGTTCCGGCCAATCTACGGTGGATCTAGCGATTTATGCAGAAAAATTACATCAGCAGAGATTCTCTGATCTTCCAACGACAACATATTAAAGAACGCGGCTGACTCTTGGTGATTTATATGGGAACGGTAACTACGAAAATCTAGGTATCGAAGGAAACCATTTTGAACACGTTCCAAGTTCTACACATATTTTATACCCGTTTCTAGCGAAATTGCTAGAGAAAATCGTTGCTAAGCAATTGGTGGCGTATTTGAACTCTGCTGGTTTGTTTGCAAAAAATCAATCGGCATATAGACAGTTTCACTCAACAGAGACTGTCCTTTTGCGGATCATTTCAGATCTGATTGTTGGCATGGAAACCGGTAAATTGGGGTTGGTGTCTATCCTTGACATGAGTGCGGCTTTCGATACGGTGGATCACAGCATCCTTCTAAATGTGCTTGATACTGAATTTGGCGTTCGGGGTGAGGTACTCCAATGGATGAAATCTTACCTGTCTGGACGAGTAGGCTCAGTAACTTTTAATAAATTTACTTCACCTGAAACTCTAATTGAATTTGGAGTTCCCCAAGGTTCCGTCTTAGGTCCCATTCTCTTCATTCTGTATACGAATCGTCTTGAACACCTCATTTACTCGGCTGGATTTGAATCCACAAAGCTATGCAGACGATCGTATAATTTTCAAGTTTTGCTCTCCGGATGAAAAAGACATTCTAAAAATGAGGTAGTTGACTTTATTGATACAGTTTCAAGTTGGATGTCTGTAAATAAACTCAAACTTAACCCGACCAAAACAGAATTTATCTGGATAGTTTCTCCCGGAAGGCAGGCCCTTCTTAACTCCAGTCCGATACAAATACAGGGTACCGATATCATTCCTTCCAAATATATCAAATTTCTCGGTTTCATAATTGACAATTGTCTATCTCTTGAGTCGCAAATCTCAAAGGCTGTGAGTTCTGGATTTTTCCATCTAAGGCAGATTAAATCAATCAGAAGATGCCTTCCTTCTGATGCGGCTAAATCACTTATAAATTCCTTTGTCGTCTCACGTATGGACTATTGTAATAGTGTATATGCTGGCCTCCCTCAGAAACAACTCAACAGAATACAGTCCGTCTTCAATGCGGCGAGAATGATATATAGTGAGTCCAAATATTGTCACATTACTCCACTTCTGAATCGCCTTCATTGGCTTCGATGTCCTGAAAGAATAGAGTTTAAGATTTGCCTTACGATTTTTAAAGCAATGCAGGGGAATGGCACCAGCCTATATATCGAAAAACTGTGTGTCCGACAAGCCTTAAATAGTAGACAACTTACTTTGAGGTCAGCAGACGTAGATACTGCTGTTCGATTAATTGAACCATCTCGATCAAATAAACCTGTTTACTATGATCGCGCTTTTGGTGTATCTGGTCCAGTTATCTGGAATAAGCTTCCCACAAAACTTGCCAACATACAGAACCTAGCAGAGTTCAAACGAGTCCTAAAAACCAAATTGTTTAAAAAATCCCACATACAAAACGTAACTTATTAAAATTTAATTTCTTTGAAAACATCCCTAATTTGCTTTGTTTCGGTTTTTCTCCTTTCTTTGTATCATTATAACTCAATGTCCTCACTATCTACTGAAAAACCATATACTCATTGTCATAAAATATTTATTTTCTTTTTGTTACTTGCTATATTTACACTGTTTGCATTTTTAAGAATCGTTTACTTACAATACTTGAATATTAATGTTTTAAGTGCCCACATATTAACTGTCCTCAATCATATTTCCTTTTCTTTGATTCGACAGATGTGTTTATATGAATTAATTTGTTTCATCTGAATTTTTATACCCTTAGCTCCTAGTAAATTGTTTTTTAATCTGTTGATGTACACATACACATACATGTTATACCCATATCTGAACCTTTTCTCTCGTGATTTATGATAATGATCATTATTTTAGATAGTTTTAATTTGTATACATATTATGTATTATTTTCTCCTTGTTAGTTAATCTTATTAGCATAATTAATTTAGCATGAAGCGCACTTGGGGTGAAATATCACAAAACTGCGCTATATAAGTTCACTGTTATTATTATTATTATTATATGTTTTGTATTGTGGGTTCCATACTTGTGACGCGTATTCTAGTAAGCTACGGACGTAAGCAAAGTATGGGATCTCCATTGTTTTAAGATTTTTGAATTTTTTACATATTATAAGACTGAATCCTAAAATTTTTGAGGTTTTTGAAGTTAGTGAGTCGATATGAGTATTGAAGAGAAGTTTCGAGTCCAATATCACTTCCAAAACATTGGCTTCTGTCTTGTCAATTATGATTGAGTCGTTCAGAGCGTATTCATGGGTAATGAAGTTTTTATTTTGTGTAAAATTAACGACGATTATATTTATTTTAAGGTAATGTTGTGAACAGTAAAAATTAAGACGGTTATGTATTTTTGTATTTTTCGACAGTCAGCAATACTTTTGAGAGGTAAAAAAACTTTCGTATTGTCTGCATAAAGCAAATATTTGGAGAATTCGAAGCATTGGCCTATATCATTGATGTACATATTAAACAGTAGTGGTCCCAATAATGATCCTTGGGGCACACCAGATGTAACAGTTACACTCAGTCAGACTTGAAGCCACCTACAACTACGGCTTAACTACGGTTCGATACATAGGATGAGAGTCATCTGAGAAGGTCACCGTAAAAAAACGATTTTCATTAGCTTAAATTTTAATATATCGTGGATTATTACGTAAGTCAAAGGCTTTACTGTAGTCCGTATAAATTGCATACAATCTGTTTACGGTTAGACAGGTAGCTTTGAAAAATAATAATTTCATTACCATTTATACCAATGTTTGATAGTTTTTGTAACAGTTTGGAATGTGAGATAGTATCAAAAGCTTTACATAGGTCTAAGAATATTGACAAGCATTTTGATCCTTTGTCTAAATTTTTAACTAAAAAATCTGTGACCGTTGCTATGGCATCTGAGGTACCTTTATTTTTCCTGAACCCAAATTGGTTGGAGGAAAGTATGCTATTATTTTCAAGGTATTCAAATAGTTGATTGTTGATAGCCTTTTCAAAGACTTTAGACAATGAATTTAGTAGTGTAATTGGGCGATAATTAGTTATGTCCGCTCTAGAGCCTCCTTTATGTATTGGAATAATGATTCCGTATTTAAGTTTGTCAGGGAAATGGCCTTTTAGGATGCTCAGGTTAATAAGATATGTTAGGGGAGTGGTGATTTCAGGTGCAAGTTTTTTAAGGCAATATTTGAAATATTGTCCAAGCCAGTTGAAGATGAGTTCTTTAATGAATTAATGATATTTCTCATGTCTTCATTGGAAATTTGTTTTACCCTAAAACGCGAGTTATTTTGCTTATTTATAGTGTGTATGCTGGATATAGTAGAATTATCACCGATATTATTTGAGAGTTTCTCGCCAATTTTAGTAGAACTATCACCAATATTATTTGCGAGTTCCTCACCAATTTTTGCAAAGTATTCGTTAGCATGATCTGATAGTATTATTACGTTAAAAAATCTTCTGCCACGTCCGATAAAATATTGCTGACGCATACAAAAGTTTCAAATTTTCTTCCGATTACGTCTGCGATACGATATACTCACTATGTTTCTTTTGTTGAGTGTCGTTACTAAAACAGATTCTAGCCTCCTTTATATCTACACTCCGTCAAGATCGAATAGACCAATGCGACATAGAATATAGATACATATAGTTCATGCATAAAAAAGTTTGTAATTTTCTTCTGTTTACGATCTTAGACGATAAACTCACTATATGTTCCTTTTGATGAGTGTCGCAACTAAACCAGTAACTAACGCTGCATCTTCAAACGCTGTTTGAAAGAAGATTCCTTCTTTATCTCTACTCAACCTTAAAACGCAATGTCGTCCATACGTCAGATCTGACAGTTTACTGGTTCTTCCCAATAAATAGGTTAAAAACGAAAGCAGGTGGAAAACAAACATTTTAAAGGACAGTGTGCTATTATTTGTATCACTACATTGTTTTGTGGGTTGTGTTTGTTGCTGTTTTAAATCAGTTTATTACCTTACTACATACCCTTTAGTATAATAACGACATATTTTTAATATGTTTTTTAAACAGTTATGACATTCGAGGTTAGATTTAAAATTTGTTGGATTCTAAAGAATAATCTTAAACTCCGAGACCCTATACCCAAATACGATATATACATATAGATTGTGCTAGGATGGAAAGAGCTGAAAACTTAGAAGAGAATGTGGTTATCCAATATGATGAAATTAAGCAATATATTAATTGTCGATATCTAAGCACCCTAGAAGCTGCATGGAGAATTCTGGAAATTTTTTTACATGATCAATCTCACTCAATTTTACTTTTAGCTCTACATTTACCCGATAGTCTGTTTACTTTGTAGAAGGACAGGAAGAAGAAGCTCTCAGGGAAGCATCTACAAGAAACTCCTCTTTAACAGCGTGGTTCCAATTGAATAACCAACATGTAGAGGGACGCTCTTTTTTATATCAAGACGTACCAAATAAGTTTGTGTTTTATTATTTGCGTTGTCATGGATGAACGAGATTTATGTTGGAGTGAAGGGTGTTTCTCTCATTGTCCACGGTGTTCAAAATAATGCATTTAGAATATTAATTACAAGAACATTTTTTTTATATGCTTAAATATTTGAAGTAAGCATGATATACTGTGCATAATAATAATAATATTTGGATAATTTGTATGGCGCCGTTTCTGTGAAAAATCACCTCAAGGGTGCATTGGCTGTAGTTACTTTTGTAGTTGTTATTGTCTTTCAATAGGGCTAAACCTTATAAATGTTCGCCAACACTTGAATTGGGCGCAGCCCAAACAAAGCTGCCGCAAAACCCGCGGAAGCGGGTTTTTATCTGCTTGTTAACAATAATATCGGGATGAATGGAAAAATTTATTATTTTATTATTTATGTTAAGTTGTTTTAAGTCATTTGTTGGATGAGCTTGAGAATGAGTGGCCTCTTTAAGTGTTTTCCAATTTTTGTTTTGTATCATTATTACAATTTTCTATTTTCTGTTTGTAGTGAGTCTCTTTAGCCTTTCTGATTATTTGGGTACATATGCTTCTATATCTTTTATAAAATTTAAAGAGTTGATTATCATAAGGATTGTTAATAGTCTTTTTGTGAAGCTTATTACGCTTACGGATAGAGTTTAAAATCGTGTGGTTCATCCATGGTTTAATTGGTATTATGTTATTAGGTATGTGTTTTACAATTATATTTGTTTGTTGGTTAATGGTAGTCTGTAGATAGTTTATGAAATATGTCCAGGCGTCTTCTGGGTCTACGATATCGTATAATTTTAACCACGATGTATTCTTTAGAGAATGAAGAATTCCATCATAGTTGATTGTTTTAATGTTTGTTGTGTTCTTAAGTTTTTCTTTCCGGTTAAATGTTTGTACAGCAAGAATAGTGGTGTAGTGATCAGTAAGTGTAGATTCGTATACAATAGTTGTTATTGGGTAGTTTGATTTGACCATAAAGTGGTCAATACACGAGATCGAGTCTAATGTAGCACGTGTGGGAGTGTTTATGGTGCTTTGAAATCCATGATATGGAAGCGCATTTAGATATTCTTGGCACTGGGGATGTTCGTTTGTATGCAGAATATTTATGTTGAGGTCCCCGGCAATAAAACAATTTTTAATATTACATTAATAATTATTGATAGATTTTAAGAAAGGTGATATATTGTAAGAAGATGGGGAGCGGTAAATTGCTAGGATACATGTGTCATTATCAAGATTTATTTGTAAACAATTTGCACCACAGACTTGAATTTTATTTACAGATAAACCATTCAGGTCAGTTCTGGTGTAAACAACAACTCCATCAGTTTGTTTAGAGTGCATTGAAGTACTATGGTGATCATAGCCATTCAACATTTTAGGTACATACTTTTTTGATAGCCAACATTCAGTAAGAATAAGAATATGAAAAGAGGTTCCAATATTATCCAGTTGAATTGAGAATTCATCAAAATTACGTATGGAGTGTGACATTCTAGATTTAGTTTTTTATGACGTGATCTTAAGAGTGAAAATGTGGAGTGGTCTGACTGATTTCTATAAGTCTTCAATTTTTTTAAATATTTATATTTTTCCTTTGTTAGTTTTATGAGATTTGCGCTATACCACGGTGGGTATTTTGAATTCTTACTTATTTTACGTGGAATATGGATATCTATTAGTTGGTGTATCTTCGCGCAGAAGTCTGAAAATGCAGCGTTTATGGTATATCTCCCGCCGAGAGAAACTCGTGCCAGTTTACATTGTTGAGAGAAGCATTTATTCGTTTATAGTTACCGCGTTTGAAAACCTGAACATTTCTTATTTCTTCCCTCAATGCAACAAATTCAGAAAAAGGTACATCTATTATAATGAAGGTATGGTGAATATCTTCAACTATTAGAGAATCATCGCAAACTGATACTTGGACGCAGTCGTTACAAATAACGAGATCTAGGAAGTGGCCATTGGAATTAGAAATTTCAATATATGAGTCCCGAAAAATGCAGGCAGTCAAATAATGCAGAGCTGAGTGGGGATAAATGATAACTTGGTGTGTATGTCGCGTTATATGGATATTTGTTCGACATTATATCGGTAAGGTTGAAGTCACCTAAAATAAGACATTATTCACAAGGAAATTGCAACGTTAGTCTTGAAATTTCTCTGAGAAAGCTTCCATGTTTTCGTGATATGTTGGCCCCTTAGGCAGGTACACACAACATATGTGGAAATTATTGCGCAGGCTACCAGGTCGCGGCGAACAGCGAGCGAGACACCTCCACCCAAGTGCTGTCCAGTGGCACAATAGTTCCGTTACGGATGCCGTTAACGGGCCATATTTCAGTCAGAGCGATAATATCATATTCGTTTGATCTGACAGCATTCAGCAGTGTGGCAGTTTTTGTGGCTAGTCCTCTTACATTTCGATAGTAGATATTCAATGTCATTTTTTGGGTGGTAATAATATGCATTTAAGTGTGAAATCGAGAGCCAAATGAATATATTGTTTCCGGGAAGTAATAGCAACACTATAATCTTTTTTTAATGATTAGTAAGGTAGTAGTGAGTAGATCTGTAAGGAGAGGAAGGGGTGGGAGAGGTAACATGGAAGGGAAGGTACATAGTAAGTGCAGAGGAGAAATAGGAGTTTTAATTCTTACAAGCAAGAGTTTTCGTTTAGGTCATTTCAACCCTGGCTGGGACGGGAGCCTCTTGCATCGGTTTCAGGGGGAGGAAAAAAATTCCGTCGTAGTTCCCTAGATCTTCTTTAGATCTTTCTTTTTCGATATGTTGATTGGCGCGGAAGTTGAGTTGCATCGAGCAAAGATTTGGCAGTTTTCCAACCATATATATTGGAAACCTCTTTTTGTAGCTAAAACTCTCGCCCGTAAGAATAATTTTTTATTTACCTTCGTAAGGTGGTCGTTGATGTAAACTTTCCGTGGGGTTCCTGCAAAACCGATGTCAGCCGTGGTGAAGCCCTTTCTAGATTTCACTGCCTGAAGAAACTAGTTTTTTAGGCTTCGACTGGTAAGTTTTATGATGATGGATTTTGATATATCAGGGGCGTTTCCCCTGTAGACCACACGAGTCACGAATTCCATCTCCCTTTCGCTAAGGTTAGTTTTAGTGAAATTTCCTATTTTCTAGATGACGTTAATCAGGTTTTTATTTGTTTTCTGAGGGATCCCCTCGTAGGTGTGTGACTTCTATTTCTATATTCTCAACTTTTTGTAGACGCTTTTCAAGGTCGTTTATTTTTTCCCAAAAAGCTGCATCATCCACGTGCCAGCTATCCACTGAGTTTTAAACCCCTTGTAATTCTTCACGCAGAACTTATGTATCTTAAAGGGTGATAAGTCGGTCTGGATTCCCTCGATATCCGCCATGTTAGAGAAAATGTTAACTTTAACACAAATAAATAATCCAAGAAACTTAATTTCAGTAATAGCAATGGGATATCTGATGGAATTCACATTACTAAAAAGGCAGTTGATAAGAAAATAATGAAGGCACTTTATCAACAAGTCCATGTCATATATTGGAAAAGTATCACAATGTTCGCTTCAGTCGCATATTGCGAATACGTTTTAACATAAAATGCCTCGTTGGCAGCGGGATGCGAGTGCCGGGAAGTATTTCATACAGCGTATAAAATCTCGATACGAGTGGAATTCTTCCACCGGCATTCAGAGGACACAATGCGGGCTCAGCGCGCCCGCGGAGTCCCAAGATCGACCGGCTTCCTCCGTGATCCGCAGCTGCGCCCGCTCTTCGCGCTCCCGCTGCCGTGTTGTGGTGGAGATTTCTGGAAGCTGGACCATCGCCGATTCTCTAAACCGGTCCATTTTAAAGTGAACTACTTCTCTCTTACTCTGGACATCGTCCCTTCGAGAAGGTACATACAAATTCCTACCTGCCAATCTTTTCTTCTTTTTTACATCAGGTCCCGATTAATCATTTAGCAATTTGTCCAACTTGACTTTGAAAATCTTAATATATTAAGTTTACGGCTTAGGTAGACACAACTAAAATAGCAAAAATAACAAACCATTAACCAAGAACAAAAACTTGGTTAAACAACAAAATAAATACTAACTAACTAACCATCACACCGTTTCCCCGCAATGGTAGGCAGAGAAGACGAACCGCCATACAACACTGTCTTGGCACACACTCTTGGCTTCGTTTCCATTTACACGTCTTTTCATACATACTCTTCTGTTATTCTGACTCTTCATGTGGCCCCATTCAAGTATTTGATCCACTTTATCGTGTCATGTCTTCCTCGGACGTCCCCGACTTCTTCTTCCATTCACTTTTGCAAATTATATTCTTTTCATACTCTCCTTTCTTCGTTATATATAAAAACCTTTATTTTTTTTATAGAGAATACCGCACAAGAGTCCCAACTGTTCCAAACCGTCTACAGCCGGTGGGATTAAGGCATCCCTAATTGCGGTATATTGTGAGGCCGAAGGTAGAAAGGGAAAGAAGGAGATGGGAAAGAGGAAGGTTGTGAAGTATCTAGCTATTAAAATCTGGTCACCGAACACGGCTAAAGCCTCTTCAAGGAACGATTCAATTTTGAATGGTGGTCTTTCGCCAGGGCGATACTAAGAGTATCAACCATAATAAAAATACATATCAGGAAAAGAAAAATAATAATCTTATACAACACACTTGTTTCAGCAAGCCGAGTCTTCAACAAATTCACTGACGGTTTAACATTTGTACAGTTCATAATTTCAGCCTGAAAGCCTTAAAAGCCTTTAAGCCGAGTTATGTCCTGTTATGTCGCAGAACAAAAGTAGTGGGCGGAGTCACTGGAGACGCGGGAGACGATAAACATGCTTACAGACCGAAGAGTGGTGCTATATTATGTGAGAACTTGTTTTTATCTCTTTCTATCTCACTGTTTACGACGTGAAACTCGGAGAAAGTGATTTATCGTAAATTTGTATGGGTTATGTATAAATATTTAGCTTTCTCTCCATATATATTCTTGCTCTGAGGTTAAATATTATGCTTCTGTTTGTGTAAACTTTTGGAGCTAATAATTTAACTAATGAATTTCGCACTGATGGAATGTGATAATACTGCTGGTATTATTGAAAAGTGCCCATAGTTGTCTATATTGTGTTGGTACCTACCGGACCTCTAATGAAGCCTGTTGTAATTTGCATCGTGCCTTTCGAATTGCTTCGCTAAATCATTTAATATCTTGCGCTATTATCGGTTATGATGGCGGCTTTGTGTGACTTCATTTCGGAAAACGTTAATAATTGAGAATTTAATGATACTGACGTCAGTATAATTTGATGATACTAATTAACTGTTGGTTATTTCATTTGCGTGTTTTGGTGGAGTGATTATGTTCAAATGTTACTTTTATTTATTTAAGCACGTGAGTAAATAATATTCTGGAGGGGAAAAGGAAATCGCCTTTATTCGACTATCACGGATGTGGCTATAAAAGTACGAGGAATGTACTAAGCAGTAAACAGAGGCTCTAGTTTCTACTGGCACCCACTCCCGCTAAAGCACAAAGCTATAGAGCCCTCGTCACTTCTAAACAAAGAACACTAACTGGCGTGATGCGCAGGTAAAATACGAATACGTGCTCTGGCCGATACTATATCTGATTTTACATTCTACGTGTAAAGGTAAGGAACCTTTGTTCGAATCAAACTCACTTCCGTGTACAATATGTTTCACGTAAGGTCACAGCCTGAAATACGTACGTTGAGATATACAGAGGCACCTCCCCTAATAATACATAAAATACCGCGTATGTAAATACTGCTCGGACCGTTGTCATTCAGTCGAGCCAGTCAGCCTCGCCGGTTAAGTAGTAATATAATGCATGCGTCCGAGCTAACGGCTTTGAAAGCATCAATACGAGTAGTGGATTAATTGGTGTATCAAGTGAAGGAGTCGGGGAGCCGCGGAGCAAAAGCTCGACTGGCGAATACCAAAAACCTTTGCGCCTTTTATAGAATCCAATTCAATTCGTCGGAAAGTGGCTGCTGAGTGGAATGCCGATGCCGGTTTCTTCGTAGCGGGCGTAACTCGCGCAGTTCTTCCCGGAGTTAGAGAAAGGATATTATAATAATCGAGTAATGTTCATGATTTCGGCATGACGTGAATCGCTTCATCGGAGCAAAGGGCGCAGTACCCGGCGGGTATAACAAGCTTTCCATTTCCCCGAGATAACCCATTAAAATATATCAGAAAGTGTATAGGTAACATTATAAGGGATGAATAAATCGCATTTTATTTCTACGGCCCTCGGTTAAAGAGAGTTGTAGCGTATTTGGGAGATTCATTTTGGCAAATATTACACATAACATTATTTCAAACATCTCTGAAAACGTAATATGATACCTTTTGATCTTGAATGGGGAAGAGCGTATGTTAAGAAAGAGGCAATTTCTGAGAGAGAAACACCTCTCTGTACTTACGCACTGTACTTGGGAGCCAATCACCAAATGAAGCCTTAAATATTCCGGATACAAACAGCTTCCAAAAATAATATCGGAGAAAGATTTATTCAAATGTGATTCAGAAAAAAATATTAATTTATTTCATACTTTACGGTAGCCTTACAAATAATCATTTAGAATTAATACCAAGTGAACAGACGCCAGGACTGTTGCTAATATCTTGTTTTATAAAACGGTGGTTATACTTTTCTATTACATCATTCAATTTGCTTCCGGGGAGAGGGAACAAAGCAGTGAATTTACGGTTATATGTTACTTTTTAAGGATTGGGTTCATATTTGTATACAGATGATGCCCTAGAATATTTTTCTAATATAGGTTTTTTAATATTATTTGGTAATGTTATAAAACATGTTTTTTAATGTGTTATTTTAATTTCAATTTTATAAGTTTTGTTGGTTGTGTTCAGTGTGACTAAATTCAACGGACCAGAATATACTCCTTTCCGACAGTCTTAATTACCTTTTCTTTGAATCTTCCATCAAAAAACATGTCCAGCCATTGATTTCAATAGAAATCAAAGCTTCTTATTAATTAACCTTTGCGATAGGGAACCACATTTGGTTTTTGTATATTGAATCGAGTAGATTTTGTAGCTAGCAAACTAAACATAAAATCCTTTATCTCTCGGAGAAACATTATTTGAAGCATGCGATGAAACATTCTCACTCCTTTCTAACTTGTGAAATCTTTACTCCGGAGGTGGGTAATATTCTGAAAGTATTTCGTTTGCGTTTATTTTTTTTTATTCTAATCTTTTATAAATTTAGTCGTAAAACTTAAAAAAATCTATTATGTTTAAATAAGCATCAGTTTCTGTCCAAGTTAATTCAAACTATAATAAATCGGCTAAAAATAGACAACATCGCCGAATTGGTATATTTTTGTAGTTTTTTTTATGCCTATACTGCTTTGATGTTTGCAGTGACCGGGCATTGTAAACTGCTCACGCGCAATGAACCAAGATTTTCGACTTCCCGGCATGACACGTGTCTATAAGCGGTTAGTATATTTACGTTACAACTTATCTTGAACTTCAAAAATAATGACACCAAAAACGCGGGGTCCGGACCCAAAGCCTATAGTTGCCTATATTCGCCATCCCGCCGCAAATATAGCCAACGAAAGCGCGCTCTGACAACTCAGGCGGCATCTGACCAGCCTGGGTCCAGTATGGGTGTGGATTTCATTTCGCAAAAATAACTGCCGCAGTGTCATCACTTTGATGTGCATATGAATATAATCGCACAACGTCGAAAGTGAAATAAGGATATTCATTTTCGCTAAGCCATGCCATATTTTTAGTTGGTCGTTGCCCCGTTGAATTAGTGTTTGATTCGCTCTCACACTAACGAAATATTTACATGTTTTTAAAGGAAACTTAAGGAATAAATGTGGAATTGCTCAAGATCGTATTTAAAATTAAACATATGTATTAAAATTGCCTGAAAAATACTTAACTTCGGTTTTCTTAGGTGGGTCAGCACATCACCGTTTTACCTATTATGGTTCGATTTTCCGGGCTTTATATTTTAACTTTCACTTATCCGTGATTTTCCTCTAACGTGAGTGCGGCTATGGTCATATCTGGTGACTGTATTGGACAGTTGTACTGGATGCGAAAATCTGTGCTGCTTACAAAAATTAGGTATGAACTTTTACTGTTTCCCCTGAAAGTCTTGTTGCCAGTTATCTTCTCTCTAACGACATCTAATTGTAATTAGTAAAATGTCCTTATTTGAGTATTGCGCAATTTTCCCAGCTGGATTGAAGGCGACCTGTTTTATAGAATATAAAAGCTTGTAGTACGTAATGTGTTTTCAAAGTCACAATATTTCGACCTACAACAACGGCGAAAGGTCATGAATAGAATCCAGTATTTGAATAAGTGTGCGATGTACATTAGGGTGGACTTCAATTCAACGACAACAATTCAGCAGTCATGCTTTTAAATATTGTAATTGATTAACCGAAAGTACTCGTTAAAGTTAGCTCTTCAGGAGTTGTATACAGTCAGGAAGCCCAAAAAAATCGATTTTTCAAGACTTTTTCCTGAGAAGACTTTGAAGATTATTTTTGGAAAAATTGTACACATTCTATGGTAACTTTCAACTGTATTTTAACATTTTTTTGTAAAAATAATAATATTAAAAGCTGCTATGAAAAAACCTTTGATTACTTCAATTACTAAAAAATATACTTAAAAAGCTTAGGTTAAAATTTGAGACTGATCGGTTCAGCCGTTTCTGACTTTAGGTGGGGTACTCCCTCTTCTTGGAGAGGGTCCAGAAAAAGTTTCTGAGATTTCTTTACATGAGGGAGTATGGCCACTATCCGTGGCTCTACGCTACGAACTTTCTCCTGGGCACGCTCGGAATTCACTCCTTACTGCTTGAGAGAGAGGGGTATTCCACCACTCTCTTCTTCAGACTGCTGCGAGGCTATATTGTACATCCTGTTTTTTTGCTCTATGTTCCTGGTGACTATCTAAGACAGCGTCTTCATAGATTGTTCTCTCTCCTTGCCTGTAGGACCAACCTGCCATTGGTTTTGCCGGTGGGGAGGAGTATTTTGCTGCTGAACAAAATCTCTTCATTCTTCCTCTCGTGTGCTCTCATGTGCTCTGGGGTCGGAGATCTTCACGCGCTGTTCATCCTCTTTTTCGGCATATAAATGTGCATTGGGCCCAAGCGAAATCCCTATTGCATTCATCTGATACAATAGTGTTGCTGTACCTTCATTAAATATGCCGGCAGCTATGTATGCATCCATTTTTACAGTTTTTAAACCGGCCAAAACTGTTTTTGTTGAGATTTTTCATATCAGTTGATTGTAGCTCTCGTCGTTGTTTTGGGTGAGATCATCCACACATTTTTCTAATAATTTATCATTGCTGAGCTCTGCATAAATCGGAAGTATTGCCTCAGCGATATCTTGTGGCAATGACGGATAATTTATGCTTGACAGTAGACAATTCATTGGTAGCTACTGGCCGCTACCAACTGCACCATGACTCTGGTCCGATCGGGTATTGTCCGTTGAGTAATAATGATAACATGTGGCCCAGATAGCTTCATACATTTCTTCAACGGAATCACAAGTTCTCATAATTGCTAAGCCATAATAAACTTGGATTAGCTGTTTACACATAATATTTGCCAGTTTGGGGAGAGAAATGTAAATTTACCATCCAGATATAAAAAGAACACTAGTGCACTGTCACTTTACGCATCTGGATACATTAGAAGGGAACATTTACAATAGGCAAGTAAATAAAAGGGACAGCGTTCCAGGTGAGCGCTGCCGCTCCGGCCTCCTACTTTCAAACGCTCTGACACGTCTTTACAAATATGCGTGTAACTTCGAAAATAATCGCCGGGTTGACTTGAAATTTTCTGTTTGTGTACCTAAATATATTTAAATTACAAAAATTAAATGAAAAAAAAATAGGTAAAAAAATTCACCGTATATAACCCCTTAAAATAAAAATGACTTAATTATCTAAATAGTGAAACCTTGGAATTTTTTTTTTGTCACTGTAACTTATATTTAGATATCTGTAACTTATAATAACTGATATTTATGTCACTGTAACTTATATTTAGTTAAAAAATCTATCTAGAAAGAATAGCACTGGCCCTGATGGAATTCCTGAAATTGTATTGAAAGAATGTAAATACATCTTATCTAAGCCACTTTCTATCTTATTTAACCTATCACTTTCATCTGGCTCATTTCCTGACTCATGGAAAATTTCATATATTAGGCCTATTTTTAAGTCTGGTAACAAGTCCAACATTGAAAACTACAGACCAATTTCGATTATATCCCACATTCCAAAAATATTTGAGTCCATCATTACAAAGAAAATTACCCCCGTATTTAAAAATGTTCTGATTGAGGAACAGCATGGATTTTGATCTGCTAAGTCTACCACAACAAATTTACTTTCCTTCACTAATACCATTGTTAACGCTCTGGAAGATAACTCTCAGGCAGATGTTCTCTACACTGATTTTTCTAAAGCCTTTGATAAAGTTAATCACTCAATTCTTATCGCCAAACTTCATGCTATCGGTATTAGAAATCCTTTATTATCTTTCTTCAAATCTTATTTAAATGATAGACAACAAAGAGTCAAAATTAATAAGTTTGAATCTATTAATATTAAAGTAACGTCTGGAGTACCCCAAGGTGCCCATCTAGCTCGTCTCCTTTTTAACATATTTATTAACGACACTGCCAACGTATTTTCTTCCTCGCGTTTTTGGCTTTTTGCAGATGACAATAAGATCCTTAAAATAATAAAATCTTTTCATGACTGTAATCTTCTCCAAAGTGATATTGATTCATTTAATGAATGGTGTGAAACTAACTGCCTAGAATTAAACATTGATAAATGTAAAATTATGTCATTTCATGGAACTCATAAACCGATCCTCTTCAATTATAAATTAAATAGTGTCTCACTATCTACCGTCAGATCTATAAAAGATCTTGGTGTCACTATAGACTATGATCTTTCTTTTCGTGATCACATTAATAATGTAGTTAATAAATCATTAAAACTTCTTGGCTTCACCAATAGAATTGCATGTGACTTTAAGAATATAAAGACTCTAAAAACCCTTTACTGCCCATTAGTTCGCCCTCATCTAGAATATGCTAGTGTAATTTGGTCCCCATTCTATACCGTTCATATTCATCATATTGAATCCGTACAACATCGCTTCTTACGTGGTATTGCATGGAGATTGGGGCGAGAAAGAGGCGATTATTCATATGATGAAATTGAACAATTATTGAAAATGTCTTCATTAGAAAAGCGCAGGAAAGACTTCGATTTAATTTTCATTTACAAAATTATTAATTGTTTTATTGACTCATCTTCTCTGTTGCGACTTATCCAGTTCAACATTCCTTGCCGTAGACTCAGAAACAATGAATTGCTGTTCCTCAATCATCACAATACTAATTACGGGTATAATTCTCCAATGTCCAGAATGTCAAGACTTGTTAACTCAAGCCATGGTCTTGAAATTTTTGGTAGCAGTCTAAATGATTTTCGTCATGCTTTACGACTCTACCAAAACTTTGACTAAGACCATGGCTTGAATGTTCTCTCTTATTTTGCCTTATTTTTGTCATCGCTTCATTTATTTCAATTTATATGCTATTCCTTCTTTGTTACTCTTTTTTATATTTCGTGTTTTATATGTATTTTTTTAATTGGACTTTAGTCCGTTAATTTATAAATAAATAAATAAATATAATACTTTTTGCTAACAGCATAGGTAGGTACATATGGTTCTTAAATAAATTTCAGGTATCCAGTTTTGGCAAAAAGAGTCCCTGTTTTAGATCTTTTAAAGTCAGTACAGTTGGCGAATATCTAGAATTGCGAGAATTTGGATATGATCCTCAACAGAAGTTTTTAAACGGTTATCAGTGGGTGGAGAATATATGCCGTACAACCCCCCATCGTTGCTATTGGTGGAACTGAGCGGAGTAAACACTTCTTAAAGTTTTATATCGAGGATTGATCCGAGAGAACAGAAAATATAGCGCAATTTGTTGAGTATTTTTGCTGTGGAACTAATTTGAGCCTCCCGGCGTAGTTGGTCATCTAAAATAACCCCTAGGTACTTTATTCCCTCTGACAGCTTAAGATTTAGCCATGAACACATATTATTGAGAAATCGTCGTGATGCGAGTGTTATGTTACACACCTCGTTATATGTCTAGTGTGTTGATACATATGTCAACCTGTACCTTTACCTTCCACAAAATAGCGTTTCATTTGGGTTTTGTTTTAAATAATCTTGCGAACTGCATAAAACTTCCTTCCGTGAGATTGTATAATTAAATTATCCGCGAGTCTCTCCTGCACTTATTAATAAAAATATCAACGGGATGTTTTTTAATTAAATTTGACAAAAGTGAATTTGCCGACAATTCAACTCCCGGACCGGCTCTATCCCTTTCTTCTTTCGCTCCTCCCGAATATTGCACTTCCCTCTTTATGGCTGGGGGAAGCGGAGCAGCCAGGGGCACCTAGGCGCGCAGTGTGGTGTCCACAATACGGAAAAAGAAAACAATCTGATATAGAATGGCATTTTCGCTTAAGTGGTCTCTATTTACGATCGTACCTCGCATTGCATTTGTAGGTGACGACTGATTATATCCGTACAAAATAAAAACTTATTAGAAATGCCGGTCGGGACACTTCGCCGAAAGGTCTGACGGTGGCAGTCTGCGCTGTTGTGTGTGAACCTCTCAGCGAGGCGTGGGCCCCTCGAGGGGTCCCGCGAGCCCCCGAGCCCCCGCTGATTTATTAACCTAATAATACTCTTTCTTCATTGTAGAGTCTTTCCCGTTTCCAGGAAACCTTCGGCATTCTACTCTATTCAAATATACGCAAATCATTGCAGGTCCTGCAACCGTCTAAGTAACTAATCTATACATAATATAATTCGCGTATTTAACATTTCAATATATTTAATATGAAGGGCGTTTCTAGGAGACTTGAATACAGGGAAGTGAAATAAGAAATATTTTAAAGGAAATACAAAAATATGCACAGACACGTATCACCAATAGTTCACCTGTTTTGTTGCTTTATTTTCACAACGATTTAAAAATTAAAAACAAATAGATACCAGAATTAAAGGTTATATAAGAATAGAGGCGTAAATGTGGAAACGAATTTTTTGCCTCTCAATGATGAACCAGTTTGAAAAATAATAACGATATATTTTGGACCATTCAACTTACGAACATTAGTTTTTTTTAATGAAAATGAATTAATAACGTTGTATCAGACCACATATTTTATTTTATTTTTTACGAAGAACCGGTTTTGCGTAACCTAGGCATCATCAGGGTACAAAATTAAACTAATAAGACATAAAATCTGTGATCTTGTACAAAGTTACAATTTTATTTTCATCGAACCGTGTTTGCTCTCACCTTTTGATAAGCTTTAAAAAAAAATCCACAAACAATATGGCGTCTCGTATTTTTCATTATTGGTTGATGCAGAATCTATAGCTGATGATGGAAATGACGTTGTGATGGCAGATCTGTACTTTCCTTTCTGTAGTGGGCTGACGTATGATGTCATTGCTTTAGTTGAGTGAGTCGAAGCGCCGCGCACTGTACGGTGCATCACAAAAGCTCGATTGCTTCGCTCTCAAATGAAATAGGTGAGGCAGCGCTCATGTATCATTTAGAAAATCACCCAGTGAATTTCGGGCAAAGAGAACAACTCACCCACACAGACGCAGGTGAGAAGCAAATCCACCTGCATCACGGAGGGGGGATAGAGCAACAGGAAGGGAAGCGGTCCTGAGGCGGCGCGGCGCGCGGGCAGCCGGCCGGGAGGGTGGAGGCCCGGCGCCGCGGGCGAGGTGCCCCCCGGAGAGAGGCTGCGCGCGCAAGGCCGCGGGACTCGCAGTCGGCCTTCGAACTTCAGCCCGGACGCCGTGCGGCGCCAACGCAGCCTCCCGCCTGTGACGGGGAACATTCAAATATTCACCACTTATTTATTTATTCTGAAGCTACCCGCATTTTAGACAATTGAACTGAGAGCATGTTTACCGTGGCTTTAGATGTTTAGTGATCGTGAACTATGGACAGTGCTGATTTTTTAAGGAATTGCTTTTTATTGTGATTATTTTTAAAAATCGTGTTAATGTGAATTATTAACAGTTTCGTGATTAAAATAGATTTTCCTGTAAAAAAAATATAAATTATAACAATTGTGGAACTTTTGAACTATAAATTTGATATTTTTGGTTAAAACTAAACGATCAAAGCAAATTTTCAAAAACGAGAGACAAATTAATTAAAAGTGCTGGCCCCTGCTTAACGTCGTTCCTGAGAAAAGTTGGTGAGTCATATTTACTAGTTGATCCGAATCGTCGCAGTATATCGATGTACAAACCCGCTTCGAAGAAACGACCGTACGTTAGAATACGTACTGTAGCTAACATACCTACCTGTAGATTTTTATTTTTTAAATGCACTTAAAACATATTGTTTGTCTTGTTTTATCCCACTAGGCGGGTGAGTATTGCATGTGGGTCTACCTCCGCTAGGCCAGCGGATGGACCGCCAGCTTAATGCGCCATGCCAAGTTAATATTCAGGCGAAATGCGACGGTTCAGTGAAGAGGATAAATCGTTTAAATACTGCGGCCTTAATTCGGCTTCAAATGATTACATTTTTTAAAGACTAGCTTTTTCCACAATTTTGTTATAATACCTACTTGTTACCTTAATTGAATCTGAGCTCTAAGAAAAACATTACCGATAACAATATTTTTTATTAATCATTCAAATAAATTTGACTTATCACTTTCCGGGAATTTTTAATTTACTAACGGACACCCATTTTCGTAGTCGGCGAGGTTCAAGCGAGAATTTCAATTTAAGTGTTTTATGAAAATTCGGATAGCAAATAAAATAATATTCAATTGCCATTCCTTCTTTTAGTTATTATTAGTACTTTTGAGCGCTAATATACATTTTATTTCCAATGCAACTCCGCGCATTTTGTTAAAGACCCAGTCAATCAACAGTCCCGAATGCTTCTTTATACTCATCAAAGTCAGGAATATTATTGAGTAGTGTAGTGACAGTACAAATACTGTTCTGTGGACCAGAAGGTTCGTCGAAAGTATTAGTTTCTGAATACAGATGTGGCGAAATGACTTCTTACGCAAACCACATGGAGGCTGTCGGAAGGCAATGAAAGTAACGCCACTGTTTTTAAAGTTGTACAGAATATTATGAGAGAGTGTTACAATTAGAAGATTAGCACTGTTTATGTAAGAAGAAAGAAAGAACCAAACCCCCCGCCACTCCACCAAGAAGAGCAGCAGAAAGAAGTGGACGTCCCAGCGAGCTACGGTGACGTCAACTCTTCCTGGCACTGAGCGACTTCCCGCCAATACTCGACACGGCACATATTTTGATATTCTTATGATACATAAAAAATAATAAGAATTGACGCTGGCACAGAAGATGAAACTGACAACATGAAAAAAGGTATAATTTTTTTTTATCGAAAAACGATACAGAAAGCATGCAACCTTTAGGTTTCTGTGTATCAGCGCGAAAGTGGACAGACCAGGTAAGACCGAGGATGCAAAAAACTTATTGAAAGAGGCAAGGTTGCAACAAATCCCGAATTTGAAAAAAGGTTTGTGTATCCAAAACGTTACTGCTTCTTTGATAATGAGAAAATCTAATCTTCTGGAATTATTTTCATACATAACCAATACATACGTACTCCATAAATCAAATGATTAATTCTGGTTAAATTTACTTTAGCTCGGCGGGAGTGTAAATTATAGCGAATAAACTGAATCACCCTCTGCTGCCGTTAAGATATTTAATAAGTTTATCAAAAATAGTTGACCAAAATACAGCAGCACGGACGGATGTATGATCGAATGTGTCAATTCTCTCGAGAAACAGGCGCTTGCTGTGTCGGGTAGGTACTCACTTTAGACACGATCGTGAATTAGCACATCCAACGTCGTCCAAGTAGTGGTCTTCCGAATTCCGCAAGTATTCCGAAAGCAGTGCTTTATTGCCAATGTGTTCAGAATCATCTAGCTCTAATAAATGTTCCGTTACTCAGATTTAGGCCAGTTTTAGGGTTCCACAGTTTTATTTAAATTGTTTCTTGACTAATTCAAAGAAGATTTTCATGAATTTAAGCTTTTGATTTTTATGGCAATGCCATAAAGCAATTGAAGAATTTTTTTTTTAAATACCCTTCAAATGTTAAATCACAGACACAAAGTTTGTTAGAGCAGTGCCAAAGCGGTATTCCGCGGGAGAGTAGGTTCTCGGCCGGTTTTGCGCACTTTTCGGCTCTTCACATTTACAATATTACAAAATTAGCGCTGTATATAATTATACTTCAGTTTCCCGCCCGCCTTCGGTAATCAGTACAATTAATCAAATGGCTACGTACATGCTGCTGAACCACTAACTGACAAAAATTTTACGCAAGCAGCATTCCAAAATTTTGATGTATCTTTTAAAAATTATGTGATTAATGGCAAAACTGGCGTCAAGGTCGAAGTGATTAAAGCAATGATTGATATTCCATGTCATTCATTAGCCTTAACTTGATTCTCAATTCCTTGTTATTCCAATCAATCAATCAATCAACCTGCTAAGACTTATTGGTTTAGTTACAGGAGTATCTAACTGAATTATATGCTGCATTAGGATTAATTACTTCGAGTTCAGTTGATTATGCATTCCTTGTCTTTGTCATATTGTAGGTAGAACTATTGGATACCGAAACATGTCATTGAATTGGCAGATATTTACATTCGCGGGGGGAAGGGGGGGGGGGGGTTGCCATCCATCAGCTCCCCGTCAGGTTAATTACATTATTTGTCTGTGGGCTCCGGCGACCTTTCTTTTACAAACAGAGATTTAAGTGGCCGATCAATAACGGCCAGGAATAATAATTCTACTCGGTTATAGACTTTCTTAAAAAGTTGCACAACTGTACCTACTAACACAATATTTGCGAAGCTACTATTTAGTTTTACCCTCAGTTGTAACCTTCCTAAAAATGTTAGAACCTTTCTTTGACGATTGTATATGAGAAGGGTTTCATTGAACATCGTGTTGCCTTTCTTCTGATCACAAAACCAAGTGAAATATTTACCCGCCCAATTCCGTTCATAGAAAACAAATTCTCAACCGTGAACACCAACACGAAAACACAATGTCAATTGAATTTTTGAAAAGATTGTGACGGTTTTCAATATATTTGTCTATTACCTACGTCTATGTAGTTATTTAAAACCTCCATAGTTGATGGCAAAAATGACGTTTCGAGAAAATACAAGTTGCGTTGACCGCATAAAGGTGCAGAAATGTCGCCAAAGCTCAACGTTTAGGAGATTGTATATCTTATCAACATATAACGCTTTAAAGCACTTAAGATATCGGGATGAATATGTACCTAGTATGTAATAATGACGGTTCCCGGGTGACAGAAGCAGACGCCGCGCAGCGCTGCGACGCCTGTATCGGGAGCGCCCGCTCACGGAAGGCCTCGCGAATTTGGCTTCGGGCGGGTGGATTCATTTTACGTTATCGCATTACGCCCATCAAGATATCAAACGCGATTGTAATCAATAAAACAGCCAACTAATTACCGCCAGCTTCTGCTGAGCCGCTTCCGTCAATTAGTATTCCGAGTCGCGGGGAGTGGGTGGCCGGGACGAGCCCCACACATACGAGTACACGTAGATCTACCTTTCTAGACCCTTCCCGCTGACTGATGGACCACTGAGATCCTGCCCGCAGCACACCCACCGAGTGGGATGATGTACGAACATGTGCCCACACCCGCCCGTTAGCTAGTCATCTTTGAAAGCGAGGTATTTAGCCGAAACTTTACTCTCCCCTGCATAATTTTGCCGAATTAAGTATTTTCGCCGGAAAGACTGCCCCTAACCCGCCTCTGCATACAATTAGGCCTGTTTGGATAAAAACGAACACACTCTGTGAGATTAAAACATAATGCCTAACGAATCAAAACACAGTTTTAGTAATTTGAGTACTCACAGATTATTCCCGTTATCGTCGCCCCTTTGTGTGTAGGAGCTTGCATGCGAAACATTATTACTTACCTTCAGGCCTAAGCTTATTTCTGATTCAATTTTACCCGATTGTATCGCGCGACCCATGCAAACAGAACCTTCTAGAGATGGTATCAATAACGGATTTCAGCCAACATAAATTAAAATTAGAGTTATTAATTATATTTTATAATCCCGAATACGAGGCATTAAGGTGATTTATACAGGGCTGACCGCGGCAGATACACACAGTCTAGAGTAACTAACCTCGCGTACCGCCGCACCGTGCGGGCGTATTGTGTAATCAAATTAGCAGGCGCTTCCAGGATCCCTCTTCACAGGTAGTGCGACCCAGAGACGGGAGGAATATCCTTATTTAACTCTTAGCAGGTATCGATCAAAAGAGTTGATCGGTCCACCGCGAGCACCGGGGTAGCGGCGTATCTCCAAAGAGGCAGGCGGGGGTAGGAGCAGAGGGCGGGCGCGATGGCGTTGTGGATATATGCTAAGTGGGATCTGCCATTCACCGCGCTTCTTGATTCCTCAAAGATATTCAAATCTGCAAAGGGAGCATTTTAACTTTTAGCGCTAGTACCTGCGGCGTGCGGTATGTGTAGTGCGGCGTGCAGCGTGCGGCGTGCGGCGTGCGGCGTGCGGCGTGCGGCGTGCGGCGTGCGGCGTGCGGCGTGCGGCGTGCGGCGTGCGGCGTGCGGCGTGCGGCGTGCGGCGTAGTGCAGATATGGTACCTACCTTACTTACTCGAGTACCGACTACTAGCTTATCGCTGAGTACCCACTAACTCGAGTACAATAATATCTTGGCTGCATGACCGTGACAGAACTGGCAGACGAAGGGTGAAAGTATACTGAATGCTGTAGAAATGCGATTCCTGAAGCGCAATGAATAGTATTAAGAAAGGGACGCTTACATTGTTTCGGCATGTACAGAGAATGAACGAAGAAAGAAGTGTGAAATGAATATATATCGCGAAAGTGAGTGGAAAAAAGTCGGGGCCGCCTAAGGAAGACATGGCATGATCGAGTGAATCAAATACTTGATTCGGGCCATGTCGAGAGTCAGAATAACCGAAGAAGATGTATGGATGTGAATGAAGCCAGGAATGTGTGCTAAGACCGAGTTGTATGGCGGTACGTCCTCTTCGCTCGCTCTTGCGGTGAAACGGCGTGATGGTTAGCTACTTACATTTATATTTATTTGACGATAGGGTATTTACAATGATTGATAACGGTTTCCCAAATAATACACCACCAACCTGTTTAGTGCAGATACTAGACAAAGAGACGACGGCCTACTTCTGATTATTCGAGCCACGTGGCCGGACAAATGTTTACTATCGCATCAACCGACAAAGATCAGGCTCATTACTTTTAAAATAAGCAGATCTAGAAAAAGATATGATATTATGTAATTAAATGTATATTTTCAAACTTTAATATGTGTTTAAATACATACAAAGTGTCCGGGGGTAGTAAGTGCAGTAAAAATATTATTTTTTTCGAATATCCATTGTTCTTTGCGTAAAAAAATATGTTTTGTCATTTATTTTTTTACAGTTCGTAAAAAAATATATTTGAAAAGAACCCAAAAATTTTGGATTTTTTAACAAAGTCATTAATCTTTTATGGTTGTACTATCATGAAGAATCACCTTCAATAGGTGTTGTACCCCAGGACAACTCGTATATTAGATTTTTTTAATAATTAGTAATTCTATTACTATCATTACGTACATTTTTAATTGGCTTCATACAGTGGATTGTATATTGCATACCCCACAAAACCACGATGAAATTAAAAAATATATATTAGACCACTCCAAAATGAAATGTGCCAATTCAAATTCAACCAAAAATAACAAAAAGGCTTTCCATATCGAAATAATTTCGAAAATCTCCAATGAACGTCGAATTGATCCGGCCTGTTGTAGAAAGTGGTGGTGCTGATTTTTCCGAGTTAAAGGTTAAACAAACGCTGACATTATATTAGTATCGTTGAAATTAGTATTTCATTGGAATTAATTTTCATTCGAGATTATTTTCAGGTATCTGAAAATGAATAAACAATGTTTCCGTCTCCGGCAGTATTGAATAGCGCGGTAGAGTAGCCGGAGAAACACCACCACCGCCGGCTTAGAGGGTGGATATTATGCGAAAAGTAGAGGCTTGTTTTAACCCGCGAGATGTGAGATTCACGAAGTTTTATCCCCGGGGATATTAACTAGTCTGAAGTGTGCGCTGCGATATGTCCAACCGAGTCGGAAAGTAATGTATGGATGCTTCTCCACTCAATCCGCTGGCTCGCCCTGCCCGGCCAGGTGGCTTAAGATCGGTATTGGAAAACATATCCGGAGATACGAGCTCTCCCCGCTTGCCGAGGCTTAATATATTTACTATTATTTTTATTTGCGGACCACTTCAGGAGACATCTCAAACTTCCAGCTTCGTGCGAGCCTCTGTGGTCTCTGAGGTGTTTTACCCTAAATCGTATTTTTCTCTCTTGAATATTTGCAGCATACACCTTGACGTTTTTTCTGATTTTCTACAGTTAAGGGGATATCTCAAAGAAACGGAGACGCCCCGATCGCGTGTCTAGCATCCGTATTGCGCAACATATGGGATGCTTCTAGATCTACCTGGTAACTCTGTCTAACCATTTTCAGAAGACGACATATCCAAAACGTAACGAAATAGGTAAATAATCGTATGTGCCGCGCGGACAAACCATCAACGTTCCCGGGAAATAAGCTAATCCCCAGCCTCAGAGTTGACTATTGAAATTCCCCGCCAGATTAAATCCAGGTGTTCCGGAGATGGGTAATCACTTAGCTCGTGTAATAATAATAACGCAGTGGGATAAGATTGACGCTTCCGCTAAAATTATGCCAGAAATTCACTTCGTGGCTCTAAACATTTCAGAAACACATTTTATCTCTTTATATTGCGGCTTCGGAATATGATTAATCTCTAATATTTTGGTTCATTCTAAAGATTTCACAATTTCAAGTCAATGACGGGAAGTGTCCAAAAAAGGAAACAACCACTTTGATAATTTATTCTGTAGAAATAATGAAAAATAAGTGGACAAAAGGGAAGAGTAGTTTCGCTGCACTGATTGTCGGTATTACTTGCGGTGGGAAATAAGCATTCCCCGCGTCTCCAGCGAAGGAATGAAAGCCTTTGTCTAAGCGCTTTATCAGAAGCTCTGGCAAAAGTCTACTAAGCCCGCCAGACACATGCTGATCAATTGTGCTAGTCGAATAATGAACATTCGAGAACAATAAATATAAATTACCATAAATAAAAATACTGTGAATACCACGCAAGAGTTCCAATTGCTTCCAACCGTCTGGAGCCAGTGAGACTATGGCATCTCCAATGAAGGTATTTTGTGTGGGAGATGTGACTCTTCAGATCTGGTCACCAAACACGGCAAAAGCTATTTCATGCAATGTTTCGATTCTGAATGGTGGTCTTTCACCAGGGCGATACTTGGAGTATCTACCACTCTAGTATGGTATCTTTCCATTGTTAACCTACAAAAATTTGCAAAATCAACAAATTTTATCGAACTTTCTATCAATTTTTCGCATCAGAAACTATACCCAAATTATTTAAAAACTTATTTTTAATAAAATCACTCACTGAATCAAACCACTAATCTCACCTAAACAACATGGATTTACTTCAGGAAAATCTACTTTGTCTAATCTTTTAATAAATCAAAATTGTATATATCTGAGTCCATGTTCAGGAAGCTACCAGTTGATTCTGTCTACACCGATTTCAGCAAAGCATTCGACAGAATTAATCACGACTTATTATTAAAAAAGCTTAAGAAATTTGGCATAGCCGGGCCTTTGTTTATGTGGTGTAGCAGTTATCTAAAAAATAGGGAACTAGCTGTTAAAATTGATAGCTTAACTTCGTACAAATTCGTTGCTACCAGTGGTGTTCCTCAAGGGTCACATTTAGGACAAATTTTGTTTCTACTATTTGGAAATGACGTTTTAACTATTATCAGCGATGTCGAAGTGTTAATGTTTGCCTATGATCTGAAAATTTACAAAACTGTCAGAAATGTTCATGACTGTCACACATTGTTAAGTAATTTGTTAAAACTCTTTGTTTGGTACCTAAATAATGATTTGTAACTCAATATAAGTAAATATCTAATTATGAGAATTCATAGAAATACTAAGATACTAATTTGTGATTATACCATAAACGATACTTCGCGAGCGAAAGAAGTATACAAGGAATGCAAGAAAAGAGTAAGTGTTGGAGTGAAAGAACGAAAGAAACGCCTGGAAGAAGAAGAGGGAATAAAAATGACAAATCACTTCCAAGAAAACATTAAATTGTTTTGGAAGGAGGTCAAGAGGTCCCGAAACGGCCCAGAAAGCGGATGCGTGAAAGTTGTAAAATCGAAAGATGGAAAAATGTTGACAAATGAGGAAGAAATAAAAGAAAGATGGATGAAATATTTCGAAGAGGTTTTTGAAAGCACCCCAAGCGACAGTGTTCCCAGTGTCGAATCAGGTATGAATGATGATGAAGTGAATGTTGTCGAAATCAGCATGGATGAAATAAAAAGATCGATTAAATGCATGAAGAATGGTAAAGCTGTTGGATTCGACAATCTCGCTGCTGAATACTTTAAAGGGGATAGCCGTGTAGTTCTCACATGGCTGTGCAAACTTTTTAACCAGTGTTTAGAGGAGGGTTACACGCCATTAGATTGGAGAAGGGCTGTGATCATGCCTCTGTACAAAGGTAAAGGGTCACGCATGGAATGTGGGAACCATAGGGCTATAAGCTTACTAAGTTCAGTTGGCAAGCTGTATGGTAGAATATTGATTGAAAGGGTAAGAATGAAAACAAAAAAAGACAAAATTTGGGACATTCAAAGGTGCTTTCATGAGTGGAAGGGGGGTGCATGGATCAAATTTTTCTCATTGCGGATGCTTACAGAGAAGTTTTTGGCAAAAACCAGAAACTTTTCTGTGCTTTTGTCGATTTGCAAAAAGGCGTATGATCGAGTTGATAGGGACAAATTGTGGAAGGTATTATCCATGTATGGAGTTAACACAAATCTTATACAGGCAATCGCGTCCTTGTACGAGGGAAGCGTTGCATGTGTTAGAGTGAACGGTGATTTTACGAAGTGGTTTAACATCACAAAAGGTGTAAAACAAGGCTGTGTAATGTCACCGTGGTTGTTCAATTTGTACATGGATAATTGTATGCAAGAATTGAAAGGTGTGGGCTTGGGCGCGAAAATGAACAGTGTGAAAGTATGTTGCCTATTGTATGCGGATGATGCGGTGCTGATTGCTGACAATATGGAAGATCTACAGTTTCTCGTGTCTAGGATGAACCAAGTATGTATGCAAAATGAGTTGATGATGAATGTAAGTAAGTCCAAAGTGATGGTGTTTGAAAGAGAGAGTACGAGAACAGCGTGCAATATAGTTGTGAATGATGAATACTTGGAGCAAGTGGATGAGTTCGTATTTAGGAAGTATGTTTACAAGAGACGGAAAGGCTGATAAGGATATTGAAAGAAGGGTGAATGCAGGAAACTCCATTAATGGGGGACTGAACGCTGTTGGGGCAAATAAGAAATTGTCCAAAGAAGCGAAGCTAGCAGTCCACAATGGAGTGCTTTTACCAACCCTGATGTATGGCAGTGAGGCATGGAACTGGCAGAGGAAGGATGAAAGTAGACTGAATGCTGTGGAAATGAGATCTTTGAGACGGATGTGCGGTAAAACCATGTATGACCGTATTACAAATGTGGATATCCGGAAAGAATGCAAGGCTGATGTGAGCGTAATGGATAGGATTAAGAAAGGGACGCTTAGATGGTTTGGGCATGTAGAGCGAATGAACGAAGAAAGGAGTGTGAAAAGAATATATGATGCAAAAGTGAATGGAAGAAGAAGTCGAGGACGCCCGAGAAAGACATGGCACGATCAAGTGAATCAAATACTTGAATCGGGTCGTGTGAAGAGTCAGAATAACAGAAGAGTATGTATGAGACGATGTATGAATGTAAATGAAGCAAGAAGTGTGTGCCAAGACAGAGTTGTATGGCGGTCCGTCCTCTCTGCCTACCCTTGCGGGGAAACGGCGTGATGGTTAGTTAGTTAGTTAGTTAGTTTACCATAAACGATACTTCGCTAACAAATGTAACCGAGGTAAATGATTTGGGAGTATACTTTGATCAAAAACTAAACTTTAATCAAGATATTGAAATTTATTTATTTATTTACGCCCGTTACAGGCTTTTACATACATGTTATACACATTTTTTTAAAACAATTACCTCATAAGTGCAAAAAATTATGTAAAATAAAATTTAAAAAAAGAGTATTGAGAAGCAGATACAAAAATAATTAATAATATTCAATAAATAACAGGTTCAAAATATTGTAAAAGAAAAGAAAAAAATAATACTAAATAACAGGTCTAACTATAAGTTTAGCTCTACCAGATGATAACAACTGTACTAAACTAAACTTATAGTTTGATATTGACGTGTTAAATATATCAGCGACATCAGAGTATATGTTTTCCAAATGTTGTATTCGTCGCATAGGCGTGTTGAATTGTAAGGTTGAAGCAGAATTGCTACAATAGTACGGTAGGTACTGCCTTGTAACCGTCCTGCTTGGAACATGAAATGAAATTAAGTTTAATAATTCAGGGCTGTCAATCATTTAATTAATGATTTTGTATAAGCAAATCAAGTCGGTAATTATTCTCCGTTCAGACAATCTCAATAAATTAGGTTATTGAAATTGCATCAAAAAAAGATTTAAAAATGTTGGGTTTTATATTAAGAATATGCAATCAATTAAAAAACATTAATACCTTTAAAAAATTGAACATGTCATTAGTTAGGAGTCAAATTGAATACAACTCAACAGTGAGGGCACCAAGTTATGCTATGCATTCTCTTACAATAGAAAGAGTTCAAAATAAATTCTTAAGATTTATTAACTTCAAAATGGGCATATTAAGGGAATGTATCAATTACGATTATCTTCTGTTCACCTTAATTTATTGAGATTGTTTGAACGGAGAATAATTACCGACTTGATTTGCTTATACAAAATTATGAATTCAATGATTGACAGCCCTGAACTATTACACTTGATTTCATTTCATGTTCCTAGCAATACGGTTACAAGGCAGTACCTACCGTACTTTTGTAGCAATTCTGCTTCAACCTCACAATTCAACACGCCTATGCGACGAATGCAACATCTAGGAAACACATACTACGATGTCGCTGATATATTTAACACGTCAATATCAAACTTTAAGTCTAATTTAGTACAGTTGTTGTCATCTGGTAGAGCTAATATAATAGTTGAACCTGTAACTTAATAATAATAATAATATTTGAACGATTTGTATAGCGCCGTTTTTCTGAAAAGTCACCTCAAGGACGCTGTGATGTATATATTTTTCATTTAAAATATTTTTGAACCTGTTATTTATTAAATATTATTAGTAATTTTCATCTACAATATTTTTGTATCTGTTATTCAATACTCTTTTTTTATTTTATTTTACAAAATTTTTTACACTAATGAGGTTATTGTTTTTTTTTGTTTAAATAAATATGTTAACATTTGTGTTAAAGCCTATACGGGCGTAAATAAATAGTATTGGCGGCTTCACCATGTGACTAGACAGATACCTACGCTAGTGACTGATGGTCAGTGCTCTAGTAAAGTGGAATGTGTGTAATCAGCGCCGCCGTGAAATCACGTAAATGAAAACAGGAGTAACTACCGATGTCGTAAAGAGCGGGCGGTGCATCGCACTGAATCACATTCAAAGGCTTACCAAAAGGAGTTCACCTTCTGGTTCGCGCTGCCGTGTAAGCGCTGTTCAGGACCCCGCATGAGTAACAGAAATTGTCCCGTCGGCTTAAATTTTAGCTTTCAAAACACTGGCGTCGGTTCCGCACCGCGTAATATGGACCGTATGGCCCCCGCTCCGCTGGCAGGCTGCCCTGCTTCAACGGGAATAACAAACTTGTGCCCGTTGTATCTATTATAGCTTAGATGCCTACGATATAAGCCGTACTAACAATACGTTCACAATTGAATGACAATTTATAGTCAATTTGACAGTGTCTATAATATTTTACGTTGATGTACTTTTTTAAAAGTGAATTCCACCTGGAGTCCCGACTGCCCAGAGCTAGAGGGACTATGGTTTACGCAAGTGGGGCAATGTTTTACGACTGGTGGGCATTCGAGGAAAGATTTACTTAACACGGTTGAGGTAACTTCACGTAACGTACCGATTGTGTTTGGTGTTCTTTCACCAGAGCGGTACTGAGAGTATCTGTACCACTGACGGAGCTAGTTAGAATAAAATATGTAATCACGAAATATACGGGCGCGGGAAGAGTACAGCACCTTTCTCCGAAAAACAAAATCTACGACGGATACATAAAGATTGTCGGATATATAAAATGATTGATAGTAAAAACCATTTACTTATAGTAAAAATAAAAGTCTACGACAGGAAGCAGCGATGTTAATAAACCGATAGAAGGCCGCAAAGCGAGATGATGTAAGTAACATGTTATTGTTAGACACAAAATCTCCTCAGGGTTTTGCAAACAATTAACTTTGTAATTTGTATTTCCGTTCATCCACGAACGTACTAAAGAGGGCAAGCATTTGTAAATTAGCCCCCCGTGAAATAAGTGTGCAACTCCGCGACTCTCGGAGGATGTGAGAGATATGTTCCCCTTCAGCCGGGCGGCGCGCCTCTCGACTCTCCACCTGCTTAATATTCAGCAGAGCTTAAAGTGCTTTTCCAATTTCATTCAGAAGGAGGCGGCTACATCGCCAGTATCGCCACCTAAAGCAGCGCTGTGACCGGGAGTGGAGACAGGCAGCGCGAATCACTGATCATCAATCGCCACTCGTCACCTACTCGTTTCAATTGAAAATCGTCTTGGAAAATATCTTCTGACCACCCAGACGACTTGCCCATCGAGTCGTCGCACCCTACTACGACTGCGGTTCGCGCCGCGCGGAGGGTTGCATTCCAATGACCAATAATCAACCGCCACCCGCTGGCGAGATGGATGGACGAATAAGTGGCGCGACGACGGAATCTACTTGAGTTCAATATCCACTTTAAAACTTCGCCTACTGTTAATCTTCAAACGCAATCAGAAACGGAAAAGGTCCGAAAGAAAGTTTCTCTCTGAATTCCGTAAAAAATACCTAAGATTTTTTTAATACAAACAACAAAAGTTTCCATGTACCTACTTTCGGAGATTCTCGGCAAAGAATTATGTTTGGTTTATGGTAATTCTTATTAAAAATAAACCAAATCGGGAACCAAGTTCTCGCCAGGAATATTAATACGGACAGTCGAAGTATCTCACAGATGTGTAGTTACTCATTTCGTCTTTCAAAATGCTTTCACCCCGCTAAAGCTCTTTCTCGGCTTTTATTGCAGACAGAACTCGCAACCCCGCGTTAATAAATAAAAATTACCATATGAGACTCGGCAAAAAAACACAACATATTTCCCAGTGCGGCTAAGCCCTTAAGGCACGTTTCCACCTTTGGTAAAATAACGTAAAACACATAGCTGACTCGGAGAAGAAAGAAGCGACCTGCCGCGGGGTCTCCCGTCCACGGCGGTAGGCAGGAAGAACCCTTTTGATAATTTGGACGCGCTTAGTAATGAGTCGACGGGCGGAGCTGGGCGGCAGCGGCGGGCGGAGGAGGAAGTTTCGCGGGCGCTAAAAGGGAAAGGGCGCGGAGGGCGGGGTGGGCGGAGTGGGTAATTAGTTTTCACCATTTAGACTAATACAAGGGATTACTTAAATTTATGGTAGCCCCCCGTCTGTCGGTTGCGGCGCGGCTTTGTTATTTTAACCCCCAATGAGAAAAGTTGCTACGCCCCCGTGTACTTTATTTTTATTTTTTAGTCACAGAGAATCTTGTACACCTGAGAAACTGTTTTGTATAATTTGGTTCATTTCGCTAGTGTATTTGACGGGTCTTCTTTTATAGGTAAATATGTTAGAAATCAACGAATCAGGTAAATACCACGTTGGCAGGTGCCGATCTGCCACCTACATTTTATTGCTCGGTAAAAGTTATTAAAATATGTTTGGCAACTTTCCAGGAATTTTTCATGTTCAAAAGTTAGTAATTTATGAACATATGGCTAAAGTGTTCCCCTCTTCCCCAGCAGCAGTGTCCCGCGAGAGCCAGATTGATGCGCTCGGCTCGCGGCACCACGCCCGGGGCGCCCCTCGGAGCGTTGTGCGTCCTACACTCGACTATTTAAATAGCGGGCTTATATTTTTTCCGGAGGAGGGCGATAGGGGCCGCGGGGCGGGGCAGGGGCGCAGGTGTGCGGGTCCCACGGCGGCCGGCGCCCGCTGGAACTTACTTGTCATTATTGTAGGCCAATACTTCCTCTAACCGGCTGTGGAAGGTCTTTTCGCGTGTTGATCACGAGCTTTGATAGATATTATTTTATCCAATGGTCAAAAGCTGTAGGTATAACGAGATGTCCCAAAAGTATCGGAATTGGCGGCGTAACACTATAAAGAAGGGTTGCAGGATTCTGATCACGTAATTAGTCGACTATTATTCTGTCAACAAAAAGTAGATATTTCCAAGAACCTTGGCAAGTTTCCGATCATTTGGAAACAAAAAGAATACAGAAGCGTTGTGACTGAAAACAGACCCCCGTGAGATACTCGTAGCGCCGAAGTTCCCGGGACAACGGGCGGGGCAGGGGGAGTCGTACGCAATATTTGTCGAGAGAAAACTTATTTATTATTCGGCCAATTCGAACAATCGGCAAATGATGAAATTCATCGTAATTCCGTCGACTTAATTATTGACTTGAGTTTTCGGATTTCATCATAAATTTATGAAATAATATCGTCTGATTCCACGCTGCAATGTTTCACATTACTATCGCGTTTAAATCAATTAAGAATAACGGTCTTATTGTTTAATTGAATCATTTTGTTGAATATGAGTAGCATATCCTAGTATATTCATCATTACTTTTATAAAAAAAATCTCAGCTTGTTCGTGGGACGTCCTTGACTTATTGCATCCACCCGCACGCCATTCAATACCCATCTAAGCTAGTTTAGAGACGCAGATATATTATTTCGATCCTCCTTTCTCCGCCCATACTCTTAAAGAAATTGAAAAACGCGAACTGAGGTATGTAATATAATGCTTAGACCAACAAAGTGGCCTCGCGTAAGTAGTGGTATAAAATTAATTGCTTTACGAGTACGTTTAATTATTATCAAAAAAGATGTTAAAAGCACTAATGTTGATGTACGAAGATCCTACTAATAAAACGCGTTTGGGTGGTAACCGCTGCTGAGACAGGATCCAATCTGCGTACCTTGTTACTTACTTGCCGTGTTCATCAAACAGACAACTTATATTACCTCTTAACAGTCAGCTGCATCGAAATACCGTTTCACGAAAAGCTCCGCTTTATTATGTAGACGAGCCGTCCTGGAGTTTATATAAATATTTTACACACGCCGAGTAAGCCCTACTAATGCATGGCCGAATAAAGCCTCCCAACTTGTATTTGATTACGACAAATATAATTTCATTTCGGTGAATATGCAATTTCTAAAAGGCAATTTTCCGTGAGGGAGAATTTCGCGAAAAGATTAAAAAGATAAAGATGGTATTATTTTTTAAAGTTTGCGAGTAAAAGGGTCGCAGCGAACAATTTTATTACTATCCCGAAGCCAGAAGTCAGTCCTAAAAGACACCTTCCCCGGTGTGTTTCACACGGGAGCACCGTTCTCACAAATAGCTAGGTATATTGAATTCTTTCTTATTAGAAGCACAAAAGGTTGTTTAAGCTTCGTGATAGCACGCATAATAGAATCGTGAATTCATAATAAAACGCCCCAACATTTCATTAGCTTCCCTGTCCCATAGAATGTTCTCGCAGGAGGAGCTTACTTCTGACACTGTATTTTAACATCGGGGCGGGAGGGTTACTCCGCAAATCAGTTTGACCGGGGTTGAAAAATAGCCACCAAACAACGGAACTCGACTAATTAGGCTAACACTGCCACCATCACCGACAACACAACTTCAGATAGCTTTATTTCCTCCCGCGTCGAAACGCCAAAACACTCCGCGCGTACTCCGCATTTATAATAAGAAGTTGGGTTAGTAGATGATGACGCTGCCTGCCGTTCCATCCGAACCCTCGCTCCGTTAGGAATATTCCCTCGGACAGTGAACACGCTCTGTATTATTACGCTATCATATAAGAGTATCTCATAGCATTACTTCTTCGGAAAAGAAGGGGTTGGTATACTCGTAAGCTGTGGGTTTCAAAATCAACGCGTCCGACTACTGAGTATTCTTTGCACTGGGTTATAATGGTTTTATTTTTTTCAAAACAGGTGTAAGTAAAATGAAGGGGTCTCCTTTCAGAAGAAATGGAGGGAGGGTTCAGTGGAAATGCGGCAATGCGTTGCATGCCTGAGAGGCGTAAGCACGCGGTGATTTCATAAAGTGGCAGTATGAGTGTAATGAAATCGGTTGTTCCGTGTGTGCTCAGTCCGGCGCGGTGGGGGCGGCGTGCCCAGGACCAAGACTAGGGCTCTAAAGCCTATTTGTAGTTAAAGTGGAAGACAGGAAACACGTGTATCTAGTCTCTGAACCCGTATGTTTCATGCGACACCAGAGGTAAGCTGAAAATAAGGCCAATGTCGAGCGTGTCGGTGTTTTTAACAACGAGGTCTAAACCCTTCTCTTGTGACTATAAATCAGTAGTAGGATGGCGCAGACAACGGATTTATATACTTGTAGGTTGAAGCGTAGAAAACTATTTAAAATGACGTAGGTGTGTCCATCTGTATAATAGTAGCGGTTAAAGAACTATTATTTGTTTTCTCACTTTTGAGTAGGCCGTTTAACTTTTAAATTTCCCTCATGGAATTTCGGTTAGAAAAAAGGTGCCAGAAAAGTTTTCTTTGATAAATTAACAATTGTGTCTTCACGTGCAGTTTTTGAAGCCCCCTCTTTCAGTAAATCATAGGTCCAAGTCCAGTTTCGGGAGCTAAACCACTGCGATACTATGGATGATGCTCGCTGCATCATATGACGTAAAATAGACATAATATCCCAATAACAAAACAAAACGTTGGTAATTTAACGGGAGACTCGCTTCTACCTTTTACTATGTGTAACTTTGGTCGTGAAATTTTAACAACTCCCGCAACGGGCAGGTACTCTATTTTTTATTACAAGCTAACTGTTGAAACTCAGGAGGCGATTCGATTAAGCATTTTGATGAAGGGCGACGTACGTGAGCGTGAGGTGCAGCGCGTCGTCCGCTCGCCCCGCTCTAGCTGGTGACTTGACGAGGTTCACACGGTGATGGCTGAGGCTCTGAGCTGGTTCAGATATCCATATCTTTCCCTTTGACTTCCTTTTTTAAGGTTATTTTATTCCGAGGTTTGAACGCGGGGATCTGTTACTATCGGCATTTCCGAACTGGAAAGGGCTTAAGGGAGTAATGTTTTGGAAGTGTCAAGTCATATTTTTATAGTGATAAATTAGCAACAGATAGACCTCAGCTCAACGGATCATCCGTCTTCATTAGGGGAAACATTGTGTCGCCAATTATACGGCCTAATCAGCGTAGCGCCCCCCCCTCTCCCCGCCGCACTCCCGCCGCTCTTCCAACTTCCTTCGGATACAATCCCTGCTCACCCACACCCCGCTCCACGCACGCTCACCCCAGATAGCCGCCCACATATGTATCTCTCAAATATTATTGCAATTATATGCTACCCGTAACAGAATTTTCACGGCAAACTTAACTTAGCCAAGGCTTGTAAATATATTTTTAAGACAGAAATAATGTTTAGTGAAAATAAAACAGTTACTTTGTGTAAGACCACATATTCATTCGGAATTCATTGATTTAATCTTAAGAAGGAAAAAAAAAAGTAGCTACACGTAGCTTCTTATTTGCTTATCCGCATAGTAATAACTATGTTAATAATCTTGGTTAGCAATGGCGTCGATTTTATTCATCATTATTTTTTCTTCCTCCAGCACGAAAACTTTTATTCAGAAAAAACGACTGTCTTTTTTTACAAACGATTATTTAGGTAAATTTCTAATCAATGCTAAGGATGAAGATGACAAACTAAGTAGCTCAGGAATTTATAAATTGGATTGTAGTAACTGTTCTGCATTTTATATTGGTTAGACAACCCGTAATGTCGATGTTAGAATAAAATAACATTTTAAATGTTTAAATAACCACAGTTTTTAAGAATTCGCCAATCATCTTTTTGAAAAATATCATGCGCAGGCTAAGCGAAACCGGTCGGTAACATCTTGCGTACACAATACGTACTTGCGGGCGGTGAGTAGGGTGACCAGATCGACGTTCGTCCGGACCCGGACATATTTCGTAGATCGGGTACCTGGGGGGAGGGGGTACCAAACCACTCGAGTGTTCTGAGTAATACTTCCTGTTTTTCAAACTGATACATATAGTCTCAAATGCTCACTAAAAAATCAAAAATCTAGCCATTGAATGATTTTTAAAATATCCAAATTAGTGTAAATCTTTTTTTTCTAAAAAAATCAACTCCATCAAACTATTATTTTACTCACTAGACTTATTTGAACGAAAAAAAAGTTTGCAACCACGTAATAAAAAGCATCTCTGGAGTTGGGCCCAACCATAGTTTGATGCATCTCTCAACAACTTGCATATTTATTTATTTACGCCCTCATGGGCTTTTACATAACATAGGTATAAAATAAAATAACAGTGACATAAAAAATAACAATGCGCCCAAAAACATTTGATGCGACGATTTGATTACGCCCAAGAAAATTAACACTAGTATTATAGAAAGAGGTATGTTATTATAGCCTTCTTGTAACTAGATTCAGTGCAGTTGAATATATCTACTATTTCAGCGATAGAATTACTCACTGCATGCAATCTAGGTACAAGCGAGTATTTAAATGACTCAGTCCTGATATTGTTGTTACATTTAAAAAGAATTTTGGATCGAGTGGATCTGTTAGGTACATAGAAGGTAATTAAGCTAAGTAAATCAGGGCTGTCTATAATAATTGGTAGAGAAATCTTTGAAATGCGAAGTCGTCATTTTCTTCATCGAAATCATTTGCAATTTGTACCTACTAGATCATCGTTATTAATTTTGGACCATATTAATAGTGGCAAAACTTCAAATTCCTGCCAATAATACCATAATGTTTCTTTGCTAAAAAGCTTAAAGGTGAAATAATGAAATCTCTAACACCGGAAGGGCAACTTTCTCGTGCCTTTAGTATTTTTTTCAAACCCAATTCTTCTACAAAAATGTCGTCAATCATCATCACGAAGAGCAACTGATTTTTTAAATGGAAAAAATAGGCGTTTTTTTGTATCGCCGAATGTGTCGTAGGTCAGTGCCCAAGTATTGAGTTGGATGAATTAAAAACCACTCTCTCTTCAAACGACGAGCTCTTTTTCATCTCGCCTTAACAGCGTATTCAGTAAAAAGGAAACATATTGAAGGATTAGTTACCCCAATGCATGAGCGGAGAATTGGTTTGCTACCGTCAACCACTGCGAGGGGCAAACACTACCTGGACGATAGTTTGGTGGAATTGTGGGACACTGACCTTGTGTGACTATGAATAATATAATGGGAATCATTGTACAGATTCTCATCGAATTGGCGTCTAAGAGGGCGAGCGTACGCTCTATAAAATTAAGAGCCAAGTAATGCTTTTTTTTTATTTTGATGCTGTAAAAAAAGTACAATATTGCGATAATAAAGCTTTAACAAAATATCAAAGAAACCTACTAACACAGATACAACGTAAATTCAACTAAAACTAAAGTAATAAGTAACTATAAACAAGGATACTCAAATTATCCAACGCATAAACGTGAATGGAATAAAACTAACGGACAATTAATTACTGAAACCAAAAACTCAAAAATCTTGCAAAACAAATTATTGGACTTTTGAATTCTTCTCTCACACAGTTTTTACCTTTCTCAATTGGCGATCGTCTTCTTTTAATGCAATAAACTCTTTTTAAAAATAGATAAGTGTCAATATATATCATTCACCAGGAACAAGAAATCTTATTATGTCTCATTACCATATCAACAATATTCCTCTTAAAATAGCTTATCAAATCAAAGACCTGGGAATCCTATTTGATGTAAAATTAACATTTATCCCTCACATCAACGAGGTAACAAATAAGGCAATGGAACGCTTGGGATTTGATTTTTAAACGGTAAAAGACTTCACATCGCTCTATTCTTTTAAAATTCTTTTCACTGCCTTAGTAAGAAGCAACTTAGAATACAACTCAACGATCTGGTCCCCATACTATAAAAATCATCAATTGAAAATTGAAAGAGTCCAACAAAAATTTCTTAGGTTCGTCAATTTGTTTTAAACTCTCATTACCTATTGAACAAATTAACTATACTAGCTTAGCGGAAATATTAAACATAACTAACTTATCTCGTAGAAGAACCACGATTGATCTAGTACTCGTATTCAAACTGGTTAACGGTGTACTGGATGCACCTGATTTAAATAAGCTGATAACGCTCCATGTACCTAATCACGACACAAGACTTTCTGAGTTGTTTTATGTTGATTCATCAAGAACTAACTATGCAATGAACTCCCCAGTCCAAAGGTTACATAGGCTTGGAAACGAATTTGGTTATGTCGATATTTTTCTGTATTCCATCATGAGATCCAGATCGGAGTTGTATAGCATTATTAGGTAAATTAAACAAGTTAGACATGTTGTATGTCATACATGATTGTATATGTTGTTTCTTTCTCGTTATATTTGTTGTTTCTTTCTTTTCAATTTTATAATTATTAACTTCATACACAATTATTGCTGTGTTACTTTGTTGTTACACTTGCCATACTATTTACTAGCTAGCTGTTGAAATTGTTTCATAATCTTTCTCTTAAAAAAGTAAAATATTTTTTTCATTGCTGATTTGACCTTCTAATATATTTTTGATAAAATCATATGTTATTAATTAAATTTGTTTACTCGTTCTGTAAAAGCCCAATGGACGTTTATCAAAATAAATAAATTAAGAAAAAAAAAAACTGTATATTTTTTACAGTCTTGCATCGCGTTACTCGTCTGTCTCAGACGAACGGTCTTGAGCTGTTCGAACTTTATCAGTTTCCATTCTTGCTTCCCGTTGCTTGACTCTTTCTCAACGCCGTGACGCCTTTTTCTTTCGCGCTTTAGGCGTAGTAGTTTAGGCGATAGCGAAAGTAACTTCTTTACACAATCTCTAAACAAAAAAACATTCATTTGAAAATTTTATTTCATTCTAAACATTTATTTTCAAAAAAATACAAATAAAAAAGTAGGTACCTACTTTTGTTTTATATTTTTAAATTATTCCACCCAAACAAACTTTCGTCTGTGGAATATGTAACCAGTGTCTAACCAGAGTGGATTATATCTATGGGCTAACCTCAATACAACATGGCGGGTTCAATGTTTTTCAGACTAATTTTAAAACGTTGTAGTAACAGTTTTACATATTGTATTTCATTCAAACTACTTTCTAAACCTTCCAGTTCCTAATAAAAACAAGTTGCGCTATTTTCAGCTATATCGGTTTTGCGATTTTCAAAAAAAAAACGACGACTAACAAACATTAATTTTTAATTTTTTTATTTAAGTACATATAGCAGGCATGCTGCCCAAAACATATACATATGATTGGTTATTTAATTGTAATATTTAACCACAGTAGGTAATTAAGCGAAAGTTTATGAAAAATGCCAATGTAAATGTATTAATTTATTTACTAACAAAAACAAGTGACTAATATATATATATATATATGGTATATTTTTTTTACAAGGTAGAACAAAAATAAATGGATTATTGGCACCTGTACTCAAGAGATGCCTATTAGCCGTTTGGTACTTGGTATTTCATATAAACAGTCTACAACTAAAGGGCATTATTACAACATCAGCTTGATATGATTGACAGATATTTATACAGTATTTGTCAGTTTCTACTGATACCAACCTGATCCCAGACGCAGCCATTTGGCTATTGGCGGTCCCTCTGGCCAAGCCTTCATCGCAGTGGTAGAAACAGTTTGTTCACCGCAAGCTTTGGTAGTTCGTAGCGATGAACCATGTTCAAACTTAAGTTTTCCAGCCACGGATCGGCACATGGTACATCACCAGAAAATAACACGATATTTGAAGACTGGTTACAGCTCATTCGGATCTTTTTCCTTAGAAATACTGTACTACTTGGGGTATCAATACAAATAACATTGTTTTGGTTTATTTAGTAAACTGTTTATCGAGAAGTGTTGAGTAGCGGCTGGCCTGGACCCACGCGGGGTGGATGGTGGCGGTTCTATTAGTTATTCAGTTGTGAAACTTCGCAGCTTCTACTTACCCAGCAATAATTGGCGGAAACTAGTTAACGATTATACAGTGGCAATGTTCAGCAGAGTTTGGAGTAATCGTGGGTGAACCAACTTGTTTTCGGGCGCCTGGCCGTTAAAAGGCAAGGAGCGAGGGCGGCTAGGCGGCATCGCACACCACGAGACTACACGATACTGTACCTACAGTACCCGCGCGGCGCCAGCTTCTCACTAACCCGGTTCAATGGTTCTTGCAGTATACTATATACCATACCAGTCTAAGCGAAAGAATAAATAACAACGAGAATCCTCTGCGGTGGTGATGTATTCACATCAGTTAACGTGTGAAATATGTTTGTTCCGAACAGTTAGCGCGCTCCCTTCGCAGCCGGTACCTCCGGCCGATGTACGGTTGGAAGCTCCCGCGACTCCGCGAGCCAACGTGAGAAATGATTATTGCAGAAGTTGCCAACAAGCAGTACGTTTCCATTACTTTTCCTTCTCGCGGCACATATCACTCGCCAGTTTCCCGGATCACGCCGGCGGCCCTGGTTACTACACCGAGCAAGTGTCGGGACGCAAACTCGTTTGGTTAGGACCTGTTGATTAAAACGACTGTCAAATAGGATTATACGTCAGAGTGGACACGGAGCGAAGGGATCAGCAAATACATTCTACACACACGGCGCGCGCCATGGCAGATAATTGATCGCGGACAGGCGAGTTGACACGGCGCCATTACCGCCTTCTGTTATTCCGTTATCTTTGGCAAATCTATCTTCGTTCATCGAGAACAGCAAATCAAGGTGTGACAAAATTAGACAAGTTCACAAGTAATACAAGAAGACAACTGTGTGGGGTGTGTTCAATATCCAATCGGTTATTTTTAAACACATCGTGAGGTCGATGAGTACACGGTGTGGAAGGGAGACCCGGCTCGTTTTTCTTTATGTGGCCATTCTCTAGATCAATGATGTATTAGAATAGTTATTAGCAGTTAGAGTTTTGTGTTTCTTTTGCTGTCCTCCAAAGATTCCCAACGGCAGACACTTTCATAAAACGACTGACAAATGATAAATAATAATGAAGAGAAGTTTCAGCTTACAACGCGGGAGAAAACTTGGCGAGCACTAAAATTAACACCAATACTTTAATCGGGATAGTTGCGAGCTTGTGAGTTGTCTCAATCAAGTAATGTGAGCTGTTCCCCGCAATTGTGTATCCGTCACAACATATTTTAGGTTTATAGCGCGCGCCAAATCGATCCCCACTTGACCGTCGCGGGCAGTACGGCACCGAAACCTTGCGGCGGAGCAGATAAGGGATGGCAGTCGACAGCGGGACCAGAGAGTCAACTGCTCGAGCGGAAGATACAGGCTGTGAACAGTAAAATGCGTTTGGTAATTACTAAATAGCTCCTCTGCCCGTTAGCCTAGAAGCCCCCACTCAACACAGGCTGCTCCGACCGACGTAAGGTTTCTTTTATCGCTCGCTACATTATACGAGTATAACGTTGGGTTAGTCAAAAGGTTAGTAATTGTACTTATCCATAGAACCGATTCAGCGATCTTTCAACTTATTCACACGATTAAATTAATGCTTACGTGCGTCTATTATACGGGTGCTTTCGTCTATTTACTCGGTCGGGTTAGACCTCAGCCAAATGATATTTACAGGTTTTATTAGGGAACTAAATTAGAATGTTAAACACACCACCCGTTTATAATGGACTAATTTGTTTAGAAAAATACTAATATTTACAGATTTATAGGGAACATTAAAGCAATATGGTACGGATAAATGATAAATGCGAGTTACCACATATTTTACCACTCGATAATTTAACTCCCAACGATTGTTTCTATTTCATTTAAGGCTTTATTGCTTGAAGCGACAGCAATTTGATGATTCGAGTCAGGTCGCTGTGTTTGTGTGGTGCCGTGACGGCCGCTGTCTTTCGGCAACCTGTGACTGTAGCTTCCGGGTGGAGTATCAGTACCCTGGCGGGTGGCGCTGTCTGCCGCATCAGCTGGGAGAAGTGCCCCTTCTCGCCCTCGGTCTCCGCCTACGAGAAACGAAGCGAACAAAGGTTAAAATCAAGTTAGCTGTTCCTAATGATAGCAGTAGCAAGACTCTTTCTCTTTTGAAAAATAAACCGGCTGTCCGGTCTTTTATCGTAAATATGCCGCCAGCGTATGGTCTAACGCGAACACAGGTACAGCGCTAGGTGTATTGTCGGGATGTCTGCGGAGAGCGCTGCGTTCTTCAGACAAAGAATACCCCATTGTGTTCTCGGCTCGCCATTGTACTTGATGCTCCCGAGCTAATTTCCGATTTCGGTCTTTTCCAGCGAGCGGGCGGACCCCACTCCCGTGCACGATGGCGGGCGAGGGAGTTGGGTGGCGCAGGGCAGGTAGTGGCCACTCAATCATCCTTTTCAGTTCGGCTCGCCACTCGTTCACGGGGATGTGTCAAAAGCGACCACTTCCCCGACGAACTGAGCACGCTGGCCACCCAGGATGGTATTCTACCATTCCCGTATTTTACTATTCACGAAAAAACGTAGCGATACTCTCGTTTATTATTTGAAAGTGATTATCTAAAAACAGTTTACTTTATAAATGGAAGAAAATAAGGAAAAGCGCTCCGGGAAACATGAAGGCGCAGCTCGCAGCTGGTCCCGGGACGTCTCTCCTCGAGACCTGAGGGGACTGTATGCGGTATTGCGCCCACTCTATGGGGGAGAATCCCGTGCCGGAAAAATCGGGTTCCACTTTCAAAAGGAATCCAAGATACATTATTATCTATTTAAATTACACGGCGAGGTGGGGTGGAGTGGGTAGGGCTTTGTTGAAATTCCGCCTCTTGTTTTTCAAGGAATGTTTTGTTTTATCCGCGTAACGGGAACTCCGGCAAGTATAAAACATCTTGTTTTGTTTTCGGTTTGGATGAAAAGGCTTTATTTTTTCCCCCTCCTCAAATCTTAACCAATTATTGCCAACTTTCTCTGTTCACAATATTTTTGTCAAAATAAAATATAATACTTTATTTATATTAAGGTATTTAGGGTAAGAAGGTTCCCACAATGTCCTCATCAATCAAGGTCAACTATTCAAAACAAGCGAAGCTATGGATCCTACCTTTTGGGAACGTTGTGAGACTGAAAAAAGTGGGGAAGGAGATGAGAAAGAGGAAGGTAAAAAGTACATTTTTAATATTAGCTCCACGCAGAATACCCTGAGGGAAATTATTTCCCCCAGCGCTATATATATATATATCACCATCGATTCTGAACAGTAATGTGATGATTCTGAATGGTGGTCTTTCACTAGAACTACCCCTCTGGTACAGTCACATATAACCGGGTTAAGCCACATTGTATGTGCGGTACACAAGCTACAATGCACATTATGAAATTGCTGTGTGCAAAGATTACACGTGTATTTAAATATAACTGTTAAAGTTTTTAGACCTCGTAAGCTTTTGGCCTAACCATACTTTTGATTATTTTTGTTGTATTCTATGAAAAAAAAGCTGTTTGTTTCAAAAATAAAATAAATGAGTTGAGTTATCTCCAAAAAAGCCTAAATGTTCATTAGTAAGAAAAGGTGAGTTGGAACACCGTGAAACGGAATCTGAAATCAAATTCACGGAATAATTTGCAAAAATAACATAAAAAAATGATTATTTTCAAATCTACGAAGTTATTAGAAAATGAAACCCAGAGCAAGAACTCCTGTTCTAACATTCCTATGTAAATAGGTATTTAATTGTTTGCTTTTAATTAAATCTCTGCGCCTATCCGTCCAATATTGTGGCATTTTCGTGTTTATTACACTGTCAATATTAGTATCAAAATAGTTCTCTTAATTAAATACTTACAAACTCATCAAATAATATGTATTTCTTATCAACGCATCCAACCTTAAAAAAATAAAACGAATATTTCCAGATTCCATCTGTATTGATAACATCAAATAACGAACCAACAAATAACACCAGCAGATTATTTCTTTGGTGATATTTTTTAAGAACAGCGAAATTAACACCCTTTTGAAGGCAGTATAAAATCAATCTCTTTATTTAGATGGTTATTTGATATTTAATGCGAAGTTCATTTAATAAAGCAGCGAAGGTAAATGTAAATATCGTCTCGCTCCCCCAGCACTTCGAGATGATGTATAATAGAATGAGCCTTAATATCCTAATCACTGTAAAGAATACGAGCCATCAAAACTCCAACAAGACGGATGATTCCCTCCGCGGAAATAGCGCCACGACATATCACTTACACAAATTGGGTGATTTACCTAATGGAACAATTACCGATCGACAGATGTTAACAATGGCGAATACTTTTGTTGTGGACACGGCACAAAGCAACACTCTGTGTAATGGCGACCGCTGCTTCTAGTAAATTAAATGTTTGCCTATAACAGGCGCGGGTCGGCGTAGGTCGGCGTACACCGAGCCGCGGATTGGCCGTTATCCGTTAGCCGTTATCCATTAGTCGTTCGCCGTTAGTCCAGCGATTCCCAAAATGTGCGATTTTACCCTCGGAGGTGTGGGGCGGGGAGGCGCTGTATAATCGGTTCACTAAAATATTTTTAGCATTTATTAACACGACTGAATTTACTATATCAATTAGCATTTACCAGTCGTGAAACGCGGGTCAATTGTTGAATTTATTTATAGATGGATTTTTTCCTGAAGTGTTTATTTATTTTAACTATTTATTAACGCTCTGACGGGCTTTTACATAATAATTTAACATAAGTAAGTGCATAAATTAATACAGTTTAAAAAGGATTTTTTTTATTTATTAAAATATTAACATACAAAATACATTTGGTATATTAATTCCAAGGAGTTAAAAAAAAAAACTCACTCTGGGAAGGGCAAAATTATAAAATAAAAAGAAATTATATTTTTATAAAGACTTACAAATTCCAAATAGCAAGCACAAAAGAAGAGGCAACAAGCGAAAAAATACATTAAGAAGAGATTCATAGGAGTAAAGACTTACTAGATAAACATCACAAATACAACAAGAAAGACATTCACAGACACAGAGGTCTCACAGATAGGACACATCACTGATTTATAAAATTTTAGAGAAAATATATTTTAAGTTTTTTTGCCAATATTTTTGTGTTCGCAACTGGGAGTTTTAATTCATTGAGTAATGCGTTTTAATATGTGTATGCTATGTATTGTAAGCAGTTAATTCCAAATTTAGTTGTGTGAGTAAATGACGATAGGTGTATTTGATTTTGTGATCGTGTTTTGTGCTGGTGTATGTCTGAATTAAAAAAACTGGTTTATTGTTAGTGTGTGATGAGTTATGAATTATTTGTAATATGGCAGTTGTAATGTTATATTTTGGCAGAATCGTAAAAGGAAGAGTTTGTATATGTGAGTTGAGTTGAGTTGTCTTTGACATGAGTATCCCATGGTAAATGATATATTCCTTATGGCTCTATTTTGGATTAATTGTATATCTGATATTTGTTTTTTAGTAACGGTACCCAATATACTAACTAGATAACTCAGATGGGAATGGATCATAGCATAATATGTAGCACGGAGTGAAGATTTAGAGAGGAAGCCTTGGAGTCGATAGAGTACACCGGTTATTGGGGCAATTTTAGATTTGACATGTTCAACATGGGAGTTCCACGAGAGCTTAGTGTCTATGTGTAACCCTAAGTATTTCGTTTATTGCATGTTTATAAGCGTTTCACTTCCAAGAGTGATATCCATGCACACGTTTATTTTTTTCCCGAAAGTTAGATAGTGGGTCTTTCTTACATTGAGGCTCAATTTATTTATACACAACCACTTCGCCAAATTAGCAACATCTTCGTTCATTTGAACCTCAAGGTCACTCAGATTTTTGCTATGATAGTAAATCACAGTATCATCCGCGTAAAGTTGAAGTTTTCCAGAGATGCCAAATTTAGTTAAGTCATTGACGTATAATGAGAAAAGAAGAGGTCCAAGAATCGAGCCTTGCGGCACTACACATGTGATTTTTTCGAAGTCGCTTAAGACACCTCTGATTTTGACAAGACATAATCTATTAGCTAGGCAACTTCGAAAGAGATTTAGAGATTTTCCAACTATACCCAAATATTCTAATTTCTGTAGGAGTATTTCATGATCTACCGTATCAAAGGCTTTTTTCAGGTCAATAAATATAGCTGCCACATATTCGCCCTTGTCTACGTACTGTTGAAGGGAAGAGATAAAATCAAAGGCGGCACATTGAGTACTGGAAGTTTTACGAAATCCATATTGCTGTGGGGATAGAATATTATTGGCAGAGATATATTTTATTAGTCTATCTTTGATAATTGTCTCAAATATCTTTGAGAATACTGACAGCACAGATATTGAACGATAGTTTGAAACACATGTTTTACAGTCTTCTTTATAAATCGGTAAAATTTTCGCAAGTTTCAATTGATTTGGAAATACTCCAGAGGCTCTTGACCAATTAAGAAGTTGCGTTTAGTGCTCGGCTAGTTCTTCTTTACAAGTTTTAAGAAGTAACGGTGTTACTCCATCGAGTCCAGCCGCTGCATTCGATCTAAGTTCAGAGATAATCTTTAATACCTCGCCCTTGTTTGTCCTAGCCATATAAAAAGATTGACGTGCCTTTGGTTCCACGAAGATCATCCGGGAGTGAGGGAATGGCAGCCGCCAATTTTTCTCCAACTGACAAGAAAAACTCATTAAAAGCTGATGCTATTTGACCGGGTTCTTTAAGTTCACAGTTATTAACGATAAGGGATTCAATTTCGTTAGTCGGTTTATGTGATCGGTTAGATAGAATTGAATTAATAGTTTTCCATGTTTTACTGGGATTATTTAGGTTTCTTTGAAAACTGTTGGTGTAGTATTTGTGCTTCAGACTCCTCCTGTAATTAGTAATGACATTTCTCAATTTCTTTTTAAGTGATGCAAGAGTTATATTACCTGGGTCTTGTTTCCACTGCTTGTGAAGCTGGTTTCGTTCCTTGATTAAAGAATTCAATTAAGAATCAAACCACGGTGTATTAAGCTGTTGCCGATTTCCTATTCTCGATTTTGGTTTAGTTTTAGCTGATTATATTGCATTTTTGACGTAATCGTTAAAATCTTTATAAGCGTCTTCTAGTTTGCTAAAGTTGATGGTGAAAATATTAGTTTTGAGATAAGATTTGACTACCATACTGTCGATGATAGGTTTTGTATTACAGGACTTAGTCCTGTTATTAAAACATTTTTTTAAGCTATTCTTATAATCAACAATCAGTATGTTATGGTCACTCAGTGGGTCATCGATATTCGATATGGTAGTTGAAATGTTTACTGAATATACTGGATATACTCGTACATGAAATAATACAGTAAAAAGTAAAACGTCTTGAGAAATGAATAGCAAAAAAAATGAAATAATAGTTCCCATACATTAGTGACGAATAAATATTTAATTTAAAAGTCTTGTAAATTTTGGCAAATTTATATAAAAGATGTCAATATTTGAGGTGTATTCATTCCCGAGTGTATGTAGGCGAGAAATGGGTGCATGCATGTGGTAGTTGGTATAGAAATTATTGTTGCAGAAAAGTATATTTTGAGGTACTCTGAAGTTGATAAGGAGCAGGAGTTCACAACAGTCGAATTCGGAGTGAATTATTTTGAACAAAAAGTTAAATCGGATATTATCCTTCTGTTTTTTAGGGTGTGGGTTTTGAGTGTGTTTAAAAGGAATGTGTAATTTATGTGTTGAATTGTAATGTGTAGTTTGTAATTTGTAGTGTTCACCTAACTAGGAATCATTGTAAGTTTACAGCAAGTTTGGGAAACGCTGCCGTATTGGGATAAAAGCGCTTAACAAAGATACATTCGGGTTCAATCTATCGGCTCCTCCTAATAGGCCGAACGTAGAATTTAGGTCGGCTGATTTAAATGCGTAATCTGTATTAGAAGTGTTAGCCTACCGAGCGCCGGTATGTGCTGCCTCGGCGGAGGGCGAGCGGCGTGCCTCGCTGGGGCTAGCGGGGAGTGTTAGCAATTGTCGGGTAGTTATCCAAACCCGGAAAAGTACAAATCCTCCAGTTTTTAATTTGGGTTTATTCACATACATATATTAACCAATACTTGATTTGAGGTTATTAAATACTCACAATGACTCTGGCTATATGCATAACCTCCAGACTCCCCTGTCTCCCCGTCTCCCCTGTTTCCCTGTCTCCTTGTCTCCCCTGTCTACCCTCCTTCCATTAGGCCATGTCTCGGTGCGTAATTACATTCCCAGTATTATAATACTACATACATAACAATTGTATCGAATCGGCCGAGGAATTATATTTAATCTAGCTCCAATTATTGTGGTATACCCTTCTGTCAAGGAGGGTTTCCCAGAATATTCACACCTTAGAAAGTTAACATTGACTCGATTCAGTCAATTTGCAGCGTTTACCATTACAACTTGATTCTGGACACGAGAAAAACGCATCTGTCTATGTTGTATATAAAAGTTCAAAGCACGAGATTGTAGGATTCCCACTAAGAATTCCGCTCGAATCACATACGACAGTTTATTAGTCCGGGTGGAGAGACTGACGGGGGGCGCGAGGAAGCAATTGCCGAAGTGCTCGGCGGCGTTTTGCGGCAGCTCCGGGGGAGTCGAAGCCCGAGCCGCCGTTGTACCTTGTTACCCGTTCTCCAACATCTTGACATTCCGATCTATGATTGATTGCCTTATTTATTATTACATTCACTTTGAGTTAGTGCAAAGGAGCGGAACTCCTCTAAAGTACCTACCCAAATATAATGCTATCCCTAAGGTGGATACCTAGATCGGGTGTTATCCTCAACATATATACCTAAATTATATGTTATCTTTGATGTGGATACCTAGAGTACGTGTTTCCTTAAAGTGGATATCTAGATTATAAATAATACTTTCCTTTCTCCTCGTATGTTACTAGTGGCTCGGCTCAGCGTGGAGTTGGGAGCCAACGAAGGCCGCCTCGGGCCAAGAGCTTTGCGGCTCCTCGGAGACCCCGTCATTGAAAAGGCTCGGCTTATTTAAATTTTTGATTGGCATCAACTTTATAATTTCGCTGTCTCACTTACTTTATTTATTTGAAAAACCGTGTTCGAACCACTATGCTTTTCTTGGATCGAATAATATGATAATGTAATAATATTTGGATAATTTAGATAGCGCTGTTTTTGTGACTGTATATTATTCATATAAATATGTAGTATAAGTAAAGTTTAATGTGAATAATATTTGATAAAAGCTTATTTAACAAGTTTATACAGAACTTAGGTATTTATTCACTATAGGGTATATATTTTGTTAAGGGTTTTTTTTTTAAGGAGAAAACTCAGATACAGAAAGTAATTAGTAAAAAGAGTTAACAATAACTGCGAAGACAAAATAAAATTAAAATAGTGTTAAAATAGAGAAATTATACAAAGAACACAATGTATAAACAAGTAAAACTTTTCTACATAAAGTATTTACACATGTAACAAAGAATATAACAATGAAGTTTAAATTGATTAAATAACTTGCACATTCTGATTGGATCTAATCATCTGAATTAGTAACATAAAAAATAAAAAAATAGACACGGAAAATCTCTTTGTGAAAAAAAAGGCTTCACATTTGATGCTCGCAAATATATTACATTTTATTTATATCGTCCAGTGTAATTAAAAATGTCCGCGTAATAAAATTACCAATGGTGTGAAATATCATCGGGCGCCGGACACAAAGGACATCGCTGACGTCTAAATCATTAAAACTCATTCGAATGATAGTTCACACAATCCTGGGAAGGTTTTTTGAACGCCGAGCGGCTTAGCTGGGAATACTGAAATAATGTAATGTCGCCTCCGTGTTGCGCGAGCGCATTGACAGTCGATAAATAGATTAGGCCCTCGGTCCAGAAGCGCGTGGCATAGAGTTGCCATTTCATAATTCGTTTTAAATTATTATGACGCGAGGCCGCGAGGGCGGCAGGGGTCCGGGGTCCGGGGGGCACACGTACGCGGATAATATTAATGCAATTTGTTACACTTTGATGGGGCTCCGTGTTATTTATTTATTGCATCTGTGGTGATACGCGGTAATGGATTCTACAGACGTGCCGCTGGGAATGTGCTGACGGGGTTGGCGCGGGTCGGCGCAGCAAAGTTCGATGTAATTTGTTGTAAAAACTCACGACGCGGGCGTTTTCGTGCGAATAAAGCTCTTCTTATTTGTGTGTACAAACCTAGTTTAATACCAATAGTTACTCTGAAGGGGGCGCCTCCTGAGAATACGACCGCTGGCTCCAGCGAGTACCGAGTGGGGCGAAGAAACCCGATACGCGAGTGGCGCGGGCTTGGATTAAGGGGCTTAGCTTAGGTTAAACGAAACCATAGTGAATCAAAATTGAGTCAATCCCGAATCGTATCCCGAAAAACGATCGAATGTATTTCTTTCAGGTTAGTGCCCACCGAACCGCCCGACTTTATTCGAGTGGTTTCATGCCGAGGCGAAATATCCCGTAATTGAAGTGTATCATTATTCGTCCTGGGTAGAATTGCGCATTCCTAATGCGCCCATTAGTTTGGAATGGCTGGATACAGATTGTGACTGGAATTTCTCTTCAACAACCTCAGATACGAAAACATTATTCCTAATAGATCTTTATTATTGCTCGTATAAAACAACAACCCGTTCTGCTTCTTATTATTTTCTCACGGTCGTTGGAGTGAATCAGAGGAGACTAGAAAAGCAACAATATTGTTCTTTTGTGTTTTAAACGTCTAATGATACCCCGAGGCGCGCTGAAAGGAAGCCGCGTCTGCGGCCTGGATTTCGGGATACCGATGGCGACCTAGCTTATGCGGTGGATGTACAAGTAACTGCCGTATAAACTCACAGCGATACTTAACCCTTAAAACTAATTTGGGGGTTTGTTTGGACTACTTAAATGTGTTCCATTCATTGTATTCCGAAGCGTATGTTTACACACAATCTCCCGTCACACATGCCACTGTAATGACTGTACCATCCAGCGCGAGGGGAGGCGAAGACTAATGTTGTTTTTTATTAATAAAATTTGCATTACACTGGAGCGCCCCGACTTGACTGCCACTGGCGGCGGGGGGAGCGGCGCGATTATTTGTTTGCCTTTGATTAGGGGATGTCATAAATAATCGGTTCATTTCTACGCCGGGCTGTTCGGCCGTATTCCCTGGGCGTAGATTCTTTGTAATGTGAAGATATACGTCTGGCCTTGTGTTGAATTAGCAACCGAAGATTGGAGGTGGCGGAGGGAGCCTGTCAGTGGTGTAAGCGCGAGTTATGGACCCACGTGAGAGAGATAGGGTGCAGATCGTTTTACTCTCCGAACTATTATTATTTGTCTATTTTTTGTTATTTATTTAATTACATGTAAAGTTAGAGGAACAGAGTAACATATGGGTAATTTTAAAAGTCATAGTGATTGGGAGAGTTTTAAAGAGATGTATTTTCCAATAAGAATTTGTATGGCGGGCAATTTGCTTATATAGGGTCCGCCAAATAACTTTTTTTTTTTCAACTAGTGCTTATTTCGTGAATGGTAACACTTAGCTCATGTCTGATTTGACAGATAATTAGTTTTATCCTTCCGCTGAGCGAATATGGTTGTGTTTACGCTTGAACAACGCTGGGAAATATTGCGACATTACTTTGAAAATCATGGTAATGTTGCAGAATGTGTGCGAAAATTGCGTACGGTTTTTGGAAGAAGAGAAGCACCGTCAGCTCCGTATGTTCGTTATCTTGTGAAAAAAGTGAAAGAAACTGGCATCCTCATCGATAAACCAAAGCGTGAAAAGCCAAAAACAGTGCGTACACCCGAGAATATCGATGCTGTGGCAGAAAGTGTGCGTGAAGCGCCATCAACATCAATTCACCGTCGTTCTCAACAATTGAACATTTCGGAGACATCATTGAGACGAATTTTGCATAAAGACCTTGGTATGACGCCATACAAAGTCCAATTGGTTCAGGAGTTGAAGCCAACTGACCATCCAATGCGTTTTCGCTTCGCTGAGTGGGCCTGCGATCGACTTACAGAAGATGCCGATTTTGCCAAAAAATCATCTTTTCGGATGAAGCTCATTTTGATCTTGGCGGGTATGTAAACAAGCAAAATTGTCGTATTTGGGGCACAGAAAACCCGCACGCATACATTGAAAAGCCGGTACACCCAAAACGAGTCACTGTTTGGTGCGGATTTTTGGTCCAGAGGCATAATTGGGCCATTTTTCTTTGAAAATGAGCAAGGAGTGGCCGTTACAGTCAATGGCGATCGTTATCGGGCCATGTTGAACGAATTTTTGTTCACAAAATTGAAGAGGAGGATATTGGCAACATTTGGTTTCAACAGGACGGCGCTACGTGCCACACAGCCGAAGCTACACTCGATGTTTTGCGCCCTGTTTTTGAAGATCGCATTATCAGCCGCAGAGCTGATGTCGTTTGGCCACCTCGGAGCTGCGATTTGACACCGTTGGACTATTATTTGTGGGGTGCCCTCAAAGATAAATGTTACGCCGACAAGCCAGAGACAATTGACGCTTTAAAGGACAATATTCGTGAAGCCATTGGTGAAATACAGCTGCACACAATCGATAATGTGCTTAAAAATTGGACCGATCGTGTAGGCTACTGCATGGCCAGCCGAGGCAGCCATTTGAATGAAATTATTTTCCATTATTAACCGGAAGGATTGTACTTATAAATAAAAAAAGAAATTTGAGAAAATATTCAGTAGTTTTTTTTTTATAGCATTTTCAAAAAAAAAAGTTATTTGGCGGACCCTTTATGTCTATTGTTCATTATTGAACACTTGAGTTTTTTGTCAACTGGAATCCATTATCAAGAACGTTTGATCTTTTCATGTGCAAACATTATGTATGTGCATACACATGATTTTTGTTTATGACATAACATAACATTGTTCACCAAAACTTCTCACGTTGTAAAGATAATTAAATATAAATATTTATTTTCTGTCATATATATAAGCTATGGGAAACTGAATTTATGAATGAAATGCAAACAAATTATAATACCCTGAATTATAAGCAACATATATATTATAATCTTTACAACTTTAGCAATACCGTTGGCAGTTGTTTTTATAAAAGACAATCATCTAAAATCTGTAGTGTCTTTCTAAGATTTAGTACTTAGATTAGACTACTGCAACAGTTTTCATGCTAGTTCACATGTGTATAGATTGCAAAGGCTATTCAACTGAGCAGTTTGTCAAATATGCAGTGTTACCGGACACAGCCAACGTCAAATCACAAATATTTCAGTTGAAAATTAGTCTTACTGCATGAGCTGGCTGGCACCATCATCCTTAGCTGATCTCTGCGCGAGGGACAATCTTACCTAGATGTAACTGACTAACACAGATGCGTCAGCTAGATTGGTTGAACCCTCCATAGTATGGCAACTGGTGCTCCCCAACTGATTTACCGTATACATACAAACCTAGTCGTTTGCAACTGCTATGATGATAAAAACACATTCCTTTAAAAAACTAAAAATTTTACTAGCTAAAGAGAGGTACAGGTAAAATGTATTTATAATGAAAAGCTGAAAGTATGTATTTATAATTAAAAGCTGAAAGTATGTTGCCTATTGTATGCGGACGATGCGGTGCTGATTGCTGACAGTATGGAAGATCTACAGTTTCTCGTGTCTAGGATGAACCAAGCATATATGCAGAATGGGTTGATGATGAATGTAAGTCCAAGGTCATGGTGTTTGAAAGAGAGATTACGAGAACAGCGTGTAATATAGTTGTGAATGATGAATACTTGGAGCAAGTGGATGAGCTTGTGTATTTAGGAAGTATGTTTTAGAGAGACGGAAAGGCTGATATGGATATTGAAAGAAGGGTGAATGCAGGAAACTCCATTAATGGAGGACTGATCGCTGTTGGCACAAATAAGAAATTGTCCGAAGAAGCGAAGCTAGCAGTCCACAATGGAGCAATTTAGGACCAACCCTGAATCGGGTCATGGCAGTGATGAGACGATGGAACTGAATGGGATTAACGTATTCAAATCTGACCCCTGCGGAGTGTGTGCCAAAACAAGGCGGTGTATTCTCTGGTTAGTTTGAATGAAAAGCTTTTTTGTTTTTCAATATTGTCTTCATTAAAATTAGAAGTAAAACATGGCTGCAAATCACATCCAATTAATTTGAGGTGGCTGCTATAACACATACAACCAAATATTGTTAGATTATTAACTTTATTTTATTTAAGTATATATTTAAGCAGGACTGGGTAGATTATGGACAATCTGGTATATGACAATAGTTTTTATTATTTCTAATTTTGAAACTGTTAATTCGTGGTGGAATTCCATTTTAATGATTTAATAAAACAAATTTGTAACTTTATTCCACTTTTATTATTTTGACTGGACCGGTTTCAGCCTATGACGGCCATCTTCAGACTAGTACAAGTGTTTGTTAACCTACGGCTCATATACTATTTTTGGGGATGTTAGGGGTAGTAAACAATGATTTTACTTTAATTATATTCATCAGTATTGTTGCATGATTTTAATAGTTACAGGGTAAAAGTTACTTTTAATTTATTGGTATTACTATTTAATAATAATAATTTATTTATTGGTATTACTATTTAATTTAATAATTAATAATTTTGGCCAAACGGGTAGAGCGTTCAAAACACGCATAAAAGAACATTTCACCAATTGGGTTAACGATAAAGGTGAACTTTCGAACGTTGCATTGCACCTACTAGATAACAAACACTCGTTTGACAAAGACAGAGATGTTAAAGTCCTACACACGTGCGTGAAAGGACAAAAATTAGACAGACTAGAATCAATGGAAATAACCCGTCTAACTAATAAAGTTGACCCACAATTTGTCATGAATAAACAACTAGAATCATTTGCAAAGTCGCCGCTATTATACCCATTATAATTTTATCATCCGATCCAATGTAATAATGTATATTCCTAACTAAAAACATATCATAATGTAAATGCACTTAAAAAATCCCAAACAATCAATAGGTAATAACAATAAATGTAAGTTATTACCAAAGTGCATAGCACTCAAAAATTCCTTGATACCGATAAATAATAATAATAGAAGTAATTTACTCTAACAGTGCATAATGAATAGAATCATAAAACTAATAGACATCACAATTGAGATGGGAAAACCTAAAGTAAACTCATTAGCAATCAGTATTCACCAACCTTTCATTATATAAATACATTGTCAATTCATATTTATAGAAATGCAACTGTAACCCATCTTAAATATTAAATAAAATAAATAAATATTCCAGATAGATATATAAAATAGTAATACCAATAAATTAAAAGTAACTTTTACCCTGTAACTATTAAAATCATGCAACAATACTGATGAATATAATTAAAGTAAAATCATTGTTTACTACCCCTAACATCCCCAAAAATAGTATATAAGCCGTAGGTTAACAAACACTTGTACTAGTCTGAAGATGGCCGTCATAGGCTGAAACCGGTCCAGTCAAAATAATAAAAGTGGAATAAAGTTACAAATTTGTTTTTATTACAAATAAAATACTGGATTAACAAGTAAATAATACATTCCTTATGGAGGAAAACCGTCAATTCATTTCACGTGTATGTTTAAACTTACTAAAGTCCACTAGACATCCTATGCATAGAGATAACTTAAAAATTAATACAATAACAACATTTTTGTGATAATTATACTGACGTTATTATAAATTCTAACAAGGAAACGCACTAAAATGGTTCACAGTTGATGGTTAAAAGCTTATTAGTTATAACTATTGTTACAGCAGATCAACTGTGGGATTCTTCTTTCACCATTTTCCAAAACACAGGTTTGTCAATTGCATTAAATCCGTTTTATTCCTTCTTCTAGTAGGCGGTGTTCGCACTCCTCTCGTAGACTTCCTTGCGACCATTCTAGAAGAAGTAATAATATTATACGAAGCCTGTTTAACGAGTCTACTTTGTCTCAAAAAAGTGCTTATAAGTGGTACAAGCGCTTTACAGAAGGCCGAGAAGATGTTGTAGACGATGAGCGTCCTGGAGTTGTGGAAAAACAAATCATGGATTTTATTCTTTGATCCATTTTTTTCAAAAGCAAAAATCGAAGAACACACAAAAACGTGACTAACCATTCCAGTTGTCAAAAACAAACCACTAATCCAAAATGGCTGATAATGCTAACATATGTATCTTTCTTTCCTTTCGTGATCACATTAATAATGTAGCTAATAAATCACTAAAACTTCTTGGCTTCACCAATAGAATTGCATGTGACTGAATATAAAGACTCTAAAAACCCTTTACTGCTCATTAGTTCACCCTCATCTAGAATATGCTAGTGTAATTTGTTCCCCTTTCTATACCGTTCATATTCATCATATTGAATCCGTAGAACATCGCTTCTTACGCGGTATTGCATGGAAATTAGGGCGAGAAAGAGGCGATTATTCATATGATGAAATTGAATAAATATTGTATGTCTTCATTTGAAAAGCGCAGGAAAGACTTTGATTTAATTTTCATTTACAAAATTATTAATTGTTTTATTGACTCACCTTCTCTGTTGCAACTTATCCAGTTCAACATTCTTTGCCGTAGACTCAGAAACAACGAATTGCTGTTCCTCAATCATCACAATTCAAATTATGGGTATAATTCTCCAATGTCCAGAATGTCAAGACTTGTTACCTCAAGTCATGGTCTTAAAATTTTTAGTAGCAGTCTAAATGATTTGTGTCATTCTTTACGACTCTACCTAAACTTTGACTAGACCATGGCTTGAGTGTTCTCTCTTATGTTTATTTTGCTTTATTTTTATCATCGCTACATTTATTTTTATGTATATGCTATTCCTTCTCTGTTGCTCTTTTTTCCATTTCGTGTTTTATATGTATTTTTTGTAATTGGACTTTAGTCCGTTAATTTATAAATAAATATGATAAACATATGTGTACCAAAATAACAAAAAAAAAACGATAATCGAATGTAAACAGCCCGCGAAAATTCAAAATTCACCTTATCTTTTGAACAGGCCTTGTATATCCATACAAAATAATCAATTATACATAATATTAATTCACTTAACAAATAATCGGGGCAGCCAAACAACAAAGACACTTGACACAAACTTAAGTAAAATAATATTGTGTTCAGGGTAATCATAAACAATTATGTTACGGATATTTGTTGGTTTCACGCTTGTAAATATACAAATTAAACAGATAATGCAAGTTAAATAACAAATTTCAAGTATTTATATGCAACAAACCTCTCTCGCACGAAGTACATAGCTTTTCTTTGTTATAGATTTCCAAGCCGTTGAATTAATTCCGTGGGGCTCGCGTCAGTTTTTAGGTTATTTCCTGAATACAGGGTTATCTAAAATACATAATAATTAAACATTAATACGATTGGTTGTTACTATATGTATATAAACACGTAATTAAGTGAATACGAATAAAAATAAAACTCACTGACCAACAAGAATTAGCGGTAAACATCTGACGATCTGACATATTTAATATTCCATCGATAACTAGTCAGTGTGGCCAGCGTAAAAATCAATCTTATTTAAATTCTCTGGAATAAATGTCCGTTTATACTGGTCATATTCAATTGAATTTTCAAATGTGACGAACATTTATTTTCTTGTTTAAAGAACCAAATTTATGCTTCATCACATTCACTGAAAAGAAGTCCGTCAAATTCAAATATTTTGAAGGATCGTTCTGCGAAACAACTGGCCCTAAGCCTGCTACAGCAAGCTGCCTCTTCTGCCGTGCGCCAAATATCCATTTTCCATCTGATGTTTCTGCCATCATCATTCTCCGCGCGTTAGCCTACCGTTATGGACGTGTATCCCGTGCCTAACGTCAAGATGAAATTTTAATTTATTTTAACGGATTCTTGGTGAAACCTTATTGTTCCCGACATTTGAATTACATCCACATGATTCAGTCCTTAGCTACATAAATACCTTGACAAAAATTATCCGCAGCTTCCCATTAAGGTCGATGCATTCGTTCGACTTTACATATAATAGTGTTCGCAATAATACTTAAGAAAGGTAATTAGAGATCCTGGGTACGTAAGACTTTATATCTTCTTAGGTATCTTGATTACCTTAATTATTTTTGTTTGTTTTTTTTTGTGTAAAATTCGTAGAGCTCCAATACATTTTTTTAATAATTTAAAGTTGATAATTTTTTTTTTACGATTTAATGTGATAATATTGTATAATTCAGAAGCCCATTGTAGTTCCCCTCGATTGTACATAGTGGTTTCCCTTGTAGTTTCCCCCTGTAATTCATCTCGCTATCAGGCTCGTATAATAAAAGCGACATTCACTGGAAAATGATATTGGTTTCTCGGAATGACTCGCTGCCCCTCGCGGAACTAATCGGCTCGCCCCCGCGCCCCTCGGAGTCTGCCGCCGCCTGCTCGCTCGGCGCTTCAGCGCGAGCTGCAGAACCGGCCACAAACAGGCTCATAGGAGACGACTTGCCACATACATCTCAAACAGTAATAGTTGCGTATTGAAATAATTTGAATAATATTTTAGAACAAACTGGTTAGTAGCTGAGTGGATTCCTATCCGGGCGTCTCCTCACTTGAGCCATTACACGAAGACCCAGTGACACGAAGGACCCACGATGGGGTCTTCTCAGCTCAGAGCAGAGGCGTGGGGATTCACACGGACATCTCGTGTCCGCGACACTGTACGGGACTGTTGTCTTTCGAGAGAATTGAGAGACGGCAGTTAACTTTCTCTGTTCATTCCTTCGTTATACTCGTAAATAGAATGCTGGTTTATGTTTATAGCCTATATTCCTAGCTAACCAAATAACGACTAACCATAATCAAAATAAGTATGTAATTTCAAATTTTGCATTTATATACTCTGCAGATTATCATAATGCCATAAAACAAGTAATTAGTTTTTCATAATTTACCTTTAGTTTTTTCGTTAGAGCTCTACTTGAGCTACACTATGTACACGCTATGAACAGATATTGTTTGATTTTGATAATCCAGTTTCTAGTATTTTTTGTAGTTCATTGTCAACATTTGCGGTAATTTCATGGAAATCACATCGTTGAAACTCATTTAACATACCTTTTTAGATATTAAATTTATTCCGGTATTCGGCCAACGAAGTATTTTTGTTGTTGTTGATTATAAAAGCAATTTGATTCCAGCCTATATATAACCAAGTTACTTTGATAAGGCAATCCGTCATTTCGGAAAATAGATTAAGCTCTTCGTAGCATTCGAAGAACAAGAACATAAGTCACAACACTCAACAACAGTCACCGCAATATTCCGTATTCAAAGTCAATTGCTGACCCACTTTCGAAAAGAATGCACTCTAACGTTTCGACTGAACTGAAGCAGGTAGCGAGATACATCCTGAGAAGTCTCGGCATTCATTTGTTAGGCGGTAGCATTAGCCGGTCCAGGAATTCGACGGTCATCTCTCGTTTCCGTGAATTCTTTCGGCGAATTTGGAAACGAAATCGACGCTGGTTCCAAACACCAACACGATATTACTGTGATTTTTCTCAGCAAAGCAATTGTATTAGTTATATCAATTTACCCTACGGCATGGTTAAGCAATGAGGCGCTCATCGCTTTACTCCGTATCGAAGAAACGTTTTGAATAGTCGAGTAGGCCCGCCCTCCGAGCCTCCGCTGCTCCTCCCAGCATATTGAACCCGCTCATCGTATTCTCTTTCCAGTCCTCCGCTCTGGACTGCATTATTCAAGCGCCTATACGTTGTGGACTCGGAGGGAAATTTCAATATTTTTAGCATTTACGACGTATCGAAGTTTTCGTAACAATGAAAAACACAATACGGTCAGCGAGACAAAGGCTGTCTTTATGTCCCCGTACAAATATGTAGACCAAGAGCTGTAAGCAAACTGAGCATGCATGACTTGTTTTCAATTTTCCCAAATGCGTTTTTCTCAATTTCATATTCCCATAAAAGAGCCGGTGGCGGGCGGCGGGCGGTGGGCGGCGGGCGGTGGGCGGCGGGCGGCGGGCGTTTCACGACTTTTCCTTTTGGGCTGGGTCTCATACCGGTAGTAGGTAGGTTATTAATATACTGAAATAACTTTATTACTTATTTTTGTATTTAACATACAACCAGGGGTGTTTCTATGGGGATTAAATTTCAGGCCGGGTTTTAAATGTAATATGTTCAGTTTCCTCGGCCATGTCACGACTCTTAAGAATTCCTCTTACAAAATGTTTTACTGAAACTTATGGACATAACAATCAGAATCCAACCTCATGGAGCAAGCTGCGGTGGGGACGACGTCTCCCGACAGCCAGTACGCGCTCGCCGAACTACGCTTACGTGCATTGGCGACATTTTGCTTTAACGACGTTAGCCAAAAGAGCCACAAATCTAGCACAAGTGGGATCTCCGCCCTCCTGGTCGTGTTTATTGTTTTTTCAGTGTAATCGACCTGCCTTTTTCAACTGTGCAAAAATATAAAACTTTTTTCCAAACATATTTGTTTTTTTTTTTAAAAGAAAGACAAACATTCCCGGGTTATGAATAACCTGACAATATTTGAAAAACTTCTACTGCCATCATAAGAAGCGGAAGATGTTGCTTGTGCAATGATGGAGGACTTAGTCAGCAGAGGAATTGAACGCACGACGCCCAGGTGGGAATCGGACGCGTTTGTCCACTCAGCTGCCGATTGGTATTTTTTACAGTTTTCTGTTCGTGTCCAGGTATTTCTGTAATTCGGTAATAAACATACAATTTAACCAAACTTATTTAGTTTTAGTTTTCGGTTACAAAATAGTTTTTTCAAATTAATGCGAACCCCTATACCTACCTTAAGGATCCCATTTGAGGCTAAGGCAAGTTTGTACTTATTTACATTGATACATACGGTCTCTTGGATGGTTGTTGATTTGTCGGGTGAGCGCTGGAAAAGAGGTCGAAAAAATAATAAAAAGGTTAACTGAGTGAATTTCCATGATCTCCCCTCTCACCATCTCAAGTGATCATCACTCATTATGATGTTGTACCCATGTTAGGTTTAGATTTGTTATCAGAATTAAGTCAGAACGCAGTTTCTCCCACTCCTCCATTAATTAATCTTACTGGTTAAGGCATACGTTCGGCAGTCAGCGAGCAAACGGTGGAGCGAAAGATACCTTGATTTTTAGGATGGATCAACTCATAGCCCACTATAAGATTCCCAGTATTGAACACTCCCTGTTCAAAGCTAGGTATCACGAACAGTCGTTGCTTTTTATAGTTTTGGCGTGCTATGATGCCTTTCATGATTTTTCTACTGAAGAAAAATATTAATAGCAAACGACAGGTGATTTTGATAAGCCTGAATAAAATCAAAAATTTGAAGTCAAGTTGTATCTCGAAAATAAAGGCTTAAAGACGCTTAAAATTCGAATTCTGAAACAATTTAAAGAAACCCCATTTAGGACCTAAAAAATCGTGATTTAACAAAGCGACATTCATGGTTCTTCGGGAGACTTAGAGAAGCCGCCGAGCGATTCCGAATGAAACGATCGGTTAAAAGAGCAGAAAAAAACATTTTCAATCTCTGTGGTACAAACGACGTAATACTATTAGAAGAGACTTGGCTTATAATAACTGATATGGATTTATTAGACATCTCCAATGATCCGCTACGAGGACGTCCCTATGGAGGAGTAGCCATACTGTGGCAGAAATTATAAACGATCAAAGTAGTAACCACCGACTGTCTTCCGAGTCGTCTGACGGGTGGATGTCGAATGGGAGCACAAGATCTTACATCAAGAATTAGATATGAGAAAAATATCCGCGCACTCGTTGCCGTGTTTGTTGACGACCGACCAAAAGCGCATTCGGACGGAGATGCCGCGCGGGTGTTTTAGCCTGTATTTAAAAATCCAGTGAAATTTTTGTGGCGAATGATAACCGTCGATGAAACCTGGGTTTACCACTATACGCCTGAGGCCAAACAGCAGTCAGTGCAGTAGATTGCGGTGGGGGAACCAACTCCAAAGAAGGCACAGGTCGTTCTTTATGCAGGAAAAGTGATGGCGACAGTTTTTTGGGAATAATTCTTATCGATTGCCTTGAAAAGGGTGAAACAAACAACGGACAGTACTACGCTGCATTGTTGTATAAACTGGATAAACCGAACGCCAAAATTAAGAAAAAACGACCACATTTGGCCAATAACAAAATCCTGTTTCTCCAAGATAACGCTCGGGTTCACACGCGCATGGTCACAATGTCAAAATTGAACGAATTGAAGTTCGAATTGCTTTCGCATCCACGCTATTTGCCAGAACTAGCTCCTAGCGACTTTTTCCTGTAAAAAAATCAAAAAAGTTAAATGCCTAAGTGGAAAACGCTGTAAACAAATATTTTTATGGATTAGACAATCATTATTTTCTAACGGTTTAAAACGACGGAATGTATCGAGTTGCAGGGAGACCACGTCAAGAAATAAGTTTTGTTTTGCTTCAAAATATGTATTTTTCTTAAAAAGGCCGAAAAATTTTCAAATTACCCTCGTATTCCAAAACAACTCTCAAACGCTATTTTAGTACCAATTCTAAATAATCGTTGATTGGACCTGACATCATCCGCCAACTACGGCCCACATCGGGGATCCGAAAACTCTCGTCCAGCCTGTCGCCCCCACATCGTACACGGAGACTTTCCTTTAGCCTCCGGAAAAGTTCTTTTTTGCATTATTATTTATATTTTATTGTGTAATTGTGCTCTTGTGTTATTATCATTTTTATTATTTTACGTTATCTCTTTCATTATTTGTGTAGAACTCATATGTATTACTTATACCCGCCGCTTGCTTTTGCTTAAATAAACCATTTATGTATAACTTAGTAATGCTAATTAACAAAATTACAGTATTTACGTATATTTTTTGTGTACATATTTCTGATAAAGGGTTTTTTTTTGCTTCACAACTGATATTATTACATACAATTTAAAACATGTTTTACTTGTACTGCCTAAACCGATGTTTATATTATAACAAAAAACATGGTCCACGTGGCCTTAGTACCCTATTAAGGACACAAATTATTTAATAAATAAATATCTGTGTGATTGATAACTTTAAAATTTAAATTAAATGAAGTGCAAGAATACAAATGTCATTGCGACTTAGATACAACCAGAAACGACGAAAATGTTTTGAAATTTGCCTTGGACAAACTAAATAAATAAAACACGCTTCAACTTCCGCTCTACTCTCAACTGAACGTCTCCGCGCCGAAGCCTTCGCTGCGGCAGAGACTCGCCGCGGTCAACTGGGACTCGGCGCGCCTCTTCCTTCTAGATGAGCGAGCATCTCACACTGACAACAAAATACTGTTTGCCAAAAGCCGAACGGATACAGATACGCATGGCAGCATCCCGGTGAAGATGAATAATATTTCTCGGGTGGCGGTCATTCTGATTTTTTTTTTGATTTTATGGATTCTTTCGTAATCCTCTGCTAACTAGCTGGGGCTTATACAAATACCCCTCATAATGTCTAACTGATTAGTACTACGGCCCTTTTGGCCTTATTACTATCACCATCTGATGGTTTCATTTACTTGACTGAATTTAAGTTTACATTAGTGTTTTCTTAGGGAAAAGATCTTTACTGGATTAAAAACCCTAAGCAAGGAAAAGATAAAAAAAGAAAATACAAAAGTTCTGAACTTATTACTGTTTGGAGAAAATTACTTGACTGAAGTTAAATATTTTGTTTTTTCAACCTTGGGCTGCATCCTTTTCCATTTCTGAGGTCTTCCTGGAATGGGATACAGTGGCGTGGAGTGGTTTGGAATAGGATTTGGTTTGGTTTGGAATGGGTCGGCCACCATTTCCTCCGCTTCGTTCTGGTGGTCCTCGTGGTAGATTGTCCGATGCTGCACTATCCTTGGACAGTGTCGGTCAGGAGCTCCATGAAGATCACCAGTTTTTCTGCTTTGGATGTGTAGGCGGCGAGTCTCCCTCGGACCTTAATAAGGCCCAGAAGGAGAGACATAATGTCCTCGTCATCGGAGGCTTTCGGGGGTCCCTGGTCTCGACTTTCAGGCTGCGGTGCTCGTCGCTGCTCCGGTCGTGGGGGGGGGCTTGGCGGGCCGCCACTGGCAACGTTTGCCCAAGACCTGCCGTCTACTCTGGCTGTCGGGGCTGGCTCGCGCGCCCTGCGTTGTGGGGCGCTATTGGGCCTCGCTCTGCGCTGAAGGGCAGCCACGTACGCTACCCTTTTAGGGCATTCGCTGTAGTTAGCGGGGTGAGCGCCTCCGCAGTTGCAGCACTTGGCGGGTAGTTCGCGGTCGGTCTTGGAGCAATCGGCCGTGGCGTGGGCTCCCTCGCACTTGACGCAGCGAGCGACGTGGGCGCAGTTCCTGGAGCCGTGACCAAAGTTTTGGCACCGGTGGCACTGGGTACCGTGCAGCAGGTGGTTGCTGTGGTACTTTGTCATGAATACCTTGCAGTAGCAAAGGTACCTGACTGTTGCCTTCAAGTGGCCCATGTTGGTCTTCTGGCTGAAGTGGACGAGGTAAAGGGGATACTCGGTGCCGGGCGTGGTCATCTCGACCACGACGTCGGCAGGGAAGCCTTGGGCCTCGAGGTCCTCGAGTATGGCCGCAGTGGGCATCTTCGGCAGCCCCCCGATGACGGATTTCTTGACCTTTTCGGCCTCTGTGGCGTAGGTGTGGAAGGGCTTTTCCTCACCTCTGAGCGCGGTTGTAAGTGCGCGGTGTGCCTCCACCGAGCTCACCATTACGCTGATGGAGCCTCCCCGGTTGTATCGGAAGTTGAAGGGGGCGGTGCCGATATGGCGTTTGATCTCGGTCGTGAGCTGGTTGTGGGTCAAGCCATTGATGGTCATGACCACAGGCGGCACCCTGGTGCTTCTTCTGCCTGTTTCAACCACCGCAGAGTTCTTGGGAGGTCTGCGGGTCGATGTTGGTGGTGTCGAGCATGGTCTTGGGGCAGGACGTTTGGATGGAGGAGGTACGACCGAGGTGTCGTCCCCTACTTCCGGAAGGCATTCAAACTTGTTCCCTTGAACAAGCTTGAAGGTCGGTTTGGGTGGGGAATGCGGTCGCTTCGGCGCCGCAGTTCTCTGCCACTCTGCCTCCATGGGCACCGGAAGAAGCGGACGAGCTGGGTCCGGCTGGCGGGGAGGTTGAATCGTCGTACGTGAACTCGTGCTTAGAGGTACTTGGGAAGTATTTTATCCCTGTGGCTCCCTTCGGGAGGTCAATGATGGATGTAATGGGTGTGGCGGTTTTGGAGTTAGTGGTAAGCGTGATATACGCTTGCCTCCTTTTGGTATAGCCAGAAACTTTTTTTGAGTTCATGGCTCCGGGAAGGGTAATAGGTTGGAGGGGATGGGGGGGCCGCGGGGAGGGCCGTAGCAACTGACTGGTCGAGAATCTGAAAGAAACTCGAAATTGAAGGGGTTAGTGTTGCCTTGAGAAAGGCAATTTTCGCGAAAGCTTTTCGGCAGGTCTGGTTGCCGGCAGCGATAAACTTCGCGCACACCTCTGGTACGCGTAAGCCTCACTCTGCCAACGCACAGTTCCTCCTTACGACCTCGTCAGTTTACTGTATTGGCAGACCCAGGTCTGCTAATTCAGTAAAAACACTTATCGTGAAGTATTCGACTTCTTCCGGTCTCCGTGGCGGTCATTCGTCGCGAAGGAGACCTTAAAAATAACCATCCGCCTCGATCAGCGGACCATGCGACTCCTACAAGCTCTTTACTATTTATGCCCGCTGTTTCATACTCTGGACCCTTGCTAAAATAACAACAAGAAATAATCATCTTGTGATAAGTAAGCTATATTTTATATGAAGTTTTCACCTTCGTATGTTCTATCTAATACAGTAAACTTACTCTTAATCTAGTGAAGTGTTTCATCATTCTATATATCCGTTTGTTATCAGAATCGTGGCGGTGTTGGAACTAATGCTACTAAGGAGGGCTGCTTATGAATATCTTGGCTAGTTGAAACGTGGGTCGTAGTAACTATGAGTATTGCTGAATTCAGAGATGCACGATACACAGTGTCCCAAACAGGCAGAGACCTTAAACTTACCGGTAAAATAGACGAAGCGGGGTGCTGGTGAGCTATCTGCGCCTCGACGAAACAACTGCGGAAATACTGAGATTGAATAAATTAAGTGTCTATTCCGGTTGTATTTTATAATTTGTGCACCATGTAATTTTATATTTAAATATATTTTTATCATTTTAAACTGTATAATTATTTCGTAATTACAAGGGTATGATTTTACCAGTTACTTCTGGCGCCCCACATATATCCATCTTAAGTCCAATTTCGTTAATTATTTTTATCAACCGTGTAACAAAAGTAACACGTCACAGTTTATTTAATTTATAAGCTGATGACATCAACATAACTGCTGTAGTTAGAAATATAAATTATTGCGTTGTCATCCAATGGAACTAAGATAGATGTGCAATGTTTTGTGTCGAAAATAATTTTAGTATATTTTCGAAACGAGTAAATGTAAACAAATAAAAAATCGTAACTTTACTGTCTATAAGTATCACATTGGCAGTTATTCGGGTCGTGCATATTGAATCTAAGGCTCTTTGACTCAAAACTCCACTTCGAGCATTGTGAATAAGGCTCATCTCTTGCTAGAGTTGATTTAAAAAATAGTAAAGCTTTTCGAAAAGTTGAAATCTACACTACAAGCTGATAGCCGAAGCCGTTTAAGGCTTAAATATTGCACCCACGCATGTGCTTGGTTTAGCGGCGCCTTTTAGAAAAACGTATGTGTTGCCTCAGTTATAAAATGAGCGCACCTAAACAGACACAGGTATGTGAAAATGATGTCGGACTGTATTGTGCCCATTCGTTTCAACAGAAAAATCTAACTTGACCTCATGACCCTATATAAAGTCTATATGTATACGTTAAGTTTATTTATACTATTCTTCTTTGCTTACTTTTTTGGATTCTCTGTATCTCGTTTTCCTTAATTTGAATCTCCTCTACGGGGTGCGGTCACAAACCCTTGTCTTTGCATACACCTAGGTGACTATCACCTCACCTAGCTCTCAACAGACTGCGTGGGACACCTCCCAAAGACGCGGGCATGGCGCGTGGCTGGTTCTCGCCCCCTCAACCTGGCTCTCAACATACGTCTGGTAACCTGGGATTCACCTTTCTTACCCAGGGTTTTCAGGAGTTTCTCTTTCTTCTTGCCACAACTCTTTTTCAGGGTACACCCAGTTTCCAGTGTAGGTTGCTGTTGGAAGAGACTCTATGTCCAAACTACTCGCAATGCGACCTTTTTAGCTAGACTGCCATACAATTTCCAGTGTCCAGTATAGAGTGCATTGTTCCATAGAGAAGTAATGGCCATTGATCGCAACTTACGTAATCCACCCTTCGCTTCACCCACTTGTTGTGATTCTTATGGAAGTGGCATTAATCAAATTTACATAATATAGGTATCCTGAACAATCCAAGCAAATCTTGTGTAATGTGATGACGCAGTTCATGGTTTATCGAGGGCCTTATATTTTGAAATATATCGCTGGAAATTTCACTTGTTCGTTCCGCCGTTATAAAATAATGAAGCCCATTCCGTAGACATTTATTCTTCTCGACGTAATTTATCTATTCTTAAAAATTATACCCCGTCAACAGCAGCGATGAAGTAAACCCACGGAAAATAATCACAAGTGTGGGCAGTCCACTGTTCGGGCAGCAGCTATCGGCTTTCTGTCTCCCAGCTTATACCTACTATAAACCACTAATTTACAGAAAACATGTTTGGTTTACAGGATTCGCAGTGCTGTGCCTACTACAAGTATCCCCAAGGCGAGGTGTGACGGCATTTGTTTGAAGGGAATGGGATTCTCTCGCGTTTGATTTTACCTACCTACGACATTTGTTGAAGAATATTTTCCGGACTATTATAGATGACCGCTGACGAAGTTTGTAAACGTATTTTTCGTTGGAAATGGAATTACGGATTCACAGATAATAAGCAACGGCGCCAAATATATATATGGTTTTATTAGAATGGCTAAAGTTTTCCGAAAAGCAGATAGCTAAGTATCAATCCTCATCAAGTTTTAGTTTTGAATGTTTAATTTAAATTTCACATTCTACACAAGTCCTCTCAAAAGCTTAGCTATGCGGCCCGACTAAATAACTTCGCCAAAGTTTCATCTGCCCACTTTCAATCAGAATCTATTAAGTATAACGCATATTAGAGTAAGTTAACTCACCAATGGGGCATTCATCTTAGGTGAGGTCCACCATTCGCTGCAATGCGCGTTGCATACGTTATTCCGTGTCTTTGGCGGCTATCGAAGCACGCTCGGTGCAAGTTTACCTACAAAGGTTGGGCTGCGTTCGTGTGTGAGCTTGTTTTACTTTCCTCGGGCAAAACAGTTAACGGGCAAGCGGGCCACAATGGGCCGCAGTCTCGCCTTACGGACACACAAAGGCCATTACAGATTGCGACCCCGCGTCGGGACGCGCCCCACCGCCCCCGCCCGAATCTTCACCGCGAGGAATCGATGTAAAAAACTCATTTTTTACATGTTGCCCCACCGCCCCCTTCTAGTAATAGCAGCCTTTCAGGAGACGAGCGCTCGGACCCGCGGCTCGGCGCTCGGACAGATCGCTCGGGGACGGCTTTCGGAGAGTTCGGTTCACTAAAATAACAATAATGATTATTGAAATACTCTCGAATGATCGCGTTAGCGGAACATCACTTTGAAGATAAATTTGGAGCAATTTGTCTTCCATCAAAACGTAAAACAGAACTTTGAATTAGCTTCGCGTGTTTTTGTCTAAGAAAATTTAAGAAACTGTGGAAGGAGGGTGAGAAGTTTTTCTTGCTAATGCAGTGTCTAGGAAATATCCGATTTGAACCAATATACACTTTCTTCGGAACGACGACATTTGGAATGCGAAAGTAGAAGATATTATATCGTTTTTTTAAGTGAGAGCAGATTGCGGGGGCTGTTGCAAAATAATCGAAAATCTTATGAAAAACAACTGCCGTTCTTCGTCTAGGAGCACAACCAACCGGGAACTAGTAACACGATAATTGCTTCAGTCAGATTGATGTACGCTACGCGACCGCGAGAGCCGAACTTAGGCAGGTAAACCAGTTCAGTAGGCCGTGGGAGTTAGTTGATAACGATGGTCAAGCCATCGAGTGTACCCTACCCAACATTACCTATATTTCCTCAAAGCAAAGTCGATATGCATTTTATAATTGATACACCTCGTTCACTGCCCCCTCGTATCCGGCATCTGAAATGCTAGATTCCCCTGATCGTATCTTCTTGTTCTCTTTTCCAGGAAGTTGTGTAATTATTAGCAATCTATGAGATCTAATAATTCAATAATTTCCTCAGTGTGATTAATCTGATTTAAAAACACTGTTTGCCGAAGAATTCTTCCAAATCGATACGTGTTTTGAGCACATGCGAAATAAAACGTGATATAACCTTCCTTCCTCCGTCATTAATTAAATTGGGAACACTTTTGCTGGCCCCTGTATTAAATAATTTGATGAAAGTGTCCCCCAGGCCGGAAGTTTTAGTTGTGGCCCCTTTTACGTGAATCTATGGCGCCACGTACACAAGTACTTGTAATAAGTGGACCGAATTGTAAAACAAACGCAGAGACCATTAATCTATAGTAATACGAGTACATTATTGACCGGTTTCATCAATGGCCCAGTACTGTCAACTTGTAGTGTCACCGATTCTATTTCTGGCAAGAATGTTCCATCGAGTAGCTCACAGTTTGTTCACTGACTATTGACATTACATTTTGTAAAATACTCAAGAGGGTATACGATACAGTACAGGTGTGTATGAAGCAATTTGTGTATGCTGGGGAAGAATTGTGTAGGATTCCGCCCTCTCTGCTTAACTCTAGCCTGCATGTAACGCACAAACGCAATATTGACATGCGGTTTTGATTGATAACCTCAATTCTGAAAGAATAATTTCCCCGCGACAGATTGAAGCTAGTAAGATGGCGTCCATCCACCTCCGGAAAGTAACGCCATCCCCATTACTTCTGCATTCAATAGACCGACGTTTATCGCGCGGGACGTTTTGATGGCTGCGCCCCTCGGCCCTTATAAAAGTGGAGAAGTATTAAATAACAGCCATTTCCGCTAAACGATCTCGACAAGTCCGGCCGGGCAGAAGTAATACCATCACTTAACAGTCGGCTAACAGCCGTACCTCGGGCACCTTTAGGTACCTTTACGGCCTCTTAAACCTGTAGCGGGATCCCCAAATACGAGAGACACTCCAGCCGCCATGCGTCGGGCTCGTCAGGCAGCTGGAGTACTAAAGAGTCCGTCCGTTATACGATAAACCACAGCGGCGATACTTACCGGACAGTCCATCTGTCATGCTGCCTGTGAATCGTCACCCCTCTATGAATATAAAATGAAACGCGCGCGTGATAATCCCTCCGAACGATAAATACAAAAAAAACAATCGTCTAATAATTGTTAAACACCATCCTCAGGTGACCGGGAAATCGTCAAGTGTCGGGGAATGTGGCCATTGGAAATCAAACTACTCCTAACGGGAGACTCTCGACCAATCATCGGTCTCATAAATAAATGTATGGGCTATAAAATCGATTTGACATTTTTGGTCCAAATGGCGGCTGCCTGTCCAACTGTCAATTGATGGTACTTTATTCCAATTTACGGATCGACCATAATGGAAGGCTGCCCGTTATTTGACAGTCTGGGGGCCACTGACGATTATAAATGAGCTCCCGCGGTCCTCGGTGAAAAATCTTAATGTTCCGAGAGGGCGCGGGCGCACCTGTTCCAGGCAGAATGTTTTTGTAGCAAATAGCAGCGCCCCGCAATCTTGGTGGTCTCTTCCCGCCGATATTCTATTATTCCTCGGGCTGCTGTCTGCTGGTGTCTGTTGGCGTCTGCTGCCTGTCTAATACGAACCATTTCTCTTTACGCATGTTGCGAGCGGACCTTCTTTACCGTTATGACAAGCAGTAAATACCTCGGTAGGTAGTGAGCATCAACCCACATCTGCGATTGTCTGTATAATATAAAATTGAATAAATAAATATATTTACTTGAAAACATCAAAAACAAAACGCTTCTTCAATTCAAACATTGCCATATTCATGTCGAAGTTATTCCCAGTTGACGCAGTGCCACATCTTCACAGTGAGACCGAATACAGTAAATAAGTGGACAGTATTCTTCTGACAAGTTGCATTGACTTTTATTTATGATGATAATAATGAATATGTAGCTACGAAAGTTATGGATTATTATAACGTTTTAATCAAGTAACGTGACTAGAAACTTTCCTACCTTCTGTTAAATAATTTACCGGAGCTATAATTATTTTTTCTTCACTGACATTCTTTTGCAGTTCTCATATTCCAGAAGTATTTGGTGCAAAGAGCCGATGGTCGCAGAACAAACAGGAGCGATGGAAGTGCCAACACTGGAGAGATTCTTCCGCTAACCCATCGACTGCGTGATTCGATATTGCATATTTACTCGGATTATCTGAATATGACAGCGTTCCGTATATTTAAGTTCTTTCAAATAATTTTACGCGTTCTTTTCTTCTTATCTATACTATTCTTACTGTGATTATTATGCTCTCTCAAAACACTTCAACCAAACTGATTTCCCCGACACGAGTAATGTTTTCTCTCTGTGAATCCGCCAGTCGAAGAACCATCTTCGCTTTTGATTATGCACTTTCAAAATGCTTCACACTGAGAAAATCCTTAAAAAAACACCCGACTCAATATGTCGCTAAAAACTACAAACTACAGAATCTGACAGTCAGACAGCATCTACGTAGTAAAGAGGATCCCTGTAAAATGGCACAGTACTCCTAATTCACAATCCTACGTTCAAGAGCCTTTAATTGGAGTTGATGTTGAGAGTGACATGTTTGAGAAAGTTAGAGTCGTAATTGGTGTCAAATCTCCCGCGCCTGCAAACAAGAGCAATAATCGGAAGGCCCGAGAGATAAACACATCTAACGGGCTAATGCCTTCTTCCCTGCTCCAGGGTTATTTGTACAACTTAGAATTTAAGTGCGGCGAGGCTTTTCTCACTTCCAGGGCACTTTTCCGCGGCCCTATCCCGTACAGTTACTACCGGAGAGATTACAATGGAGATCTCAGCGGAATATCACTCGTGTGTCCGTGAACTTTCTCGTAAGCTGACGCTTGGCGTTGAGCGAAGCTTTTCCCAGCAGAAAGTCATCTTAGTCATTAGGGTAAAGGAAGTGTGGTTAAAACATAGATACTATGTTCTTTATTGGGCGAAAATCCTCGCCACGTATTGTCGAAGAAACTTCATATGAGATTCGAAACATATTATTAAAAAAGAAAAAAAGCTTAAAGAAATCGTGGTGCTGAGAACTTTGGAAATAACAAGTCGTAAAACCTTCGCGAGCGCGCAGGGGCGAGGGCAGGGGCAGGGGCAACAACAATTGGCCGCCGAATCACAGGCTGAAGGGGAAAAAGATAACTTATTTTATTTTCCTCTTCATCGAATCGTATTAATTGTAACGAAGTTTATCGGCTCTCCTCGGAAGCGGATGGACTAAGCCCCCGCCCCTTCCTTCCTGGGAATGTTCTTCACTCCTTCGCTCCTTCACTCCTCCGCTGCCCCGCTTCCCGCTTCCTCGGGTGAGCTTAGCCTTTGTTCGAGGGATGGGAGTTTAGGAGACGCCGCAAACTGATTTGAATTCGGAGACTTGGAAAATGTTGGCAACTTTGGGGTAGATAAGATTGAATAGCGCTCAAGAAACTCAGCTCTGCTTTAAAGGATACCCCGGCAGTTGTTGATTTAAACAAGTATTTTTTAATTTCTTTATTTCATCCTTTGAACAATTATTGAATTCACAGATTTAAGAAAAAAACAGTGCACTCTCACAACAATACTAGCCATCGATAAATTGTAATAATTAGAATTTTTAGAAATTTTCGAGCGTAGTTAGAAAAGGTAACGTTTTTTAATTTAACCAATAATTAATGACGCACTTGAGAAAAATCCCTCCTTGAAACTATTTATGTGGGTTACTAGCAACGGCGTGCAGTGAATAAATAATATATTTAAAAAAGGTGGCTGGTTCTTGTTTTCCGGCCGGAAAAAATAGCTTTTTTATATAATAGGGTTTTTAGGTAGAAAGTTGAGAAGAATCCAACTATTTTATTGAGAATGAACGAAAACAAGCCACAAAGTAACCTGCTGGAATCGGACGGTGAGAGAGCGGATGACAGTGAATGGAAGAAGAAGTCGAGGACACGCCTGAGGAAGACATGGCACTATCAAGTAAATCAAATACTTGAGTCGGGTCATGTGAAGAGTCAGAATAACAGAAAAGTATGTATGAGACGATGTATGGATGTGAATGAAGCAAGGAGTGTGTGCCAAGACAGAGTTATATGGCGGTTAATTAGTTGGTTAGTTAGAGAGCGGATTGAGGTGAGCGCTCACCGGGACACGGGGCGTGCGGGTGAGGCATGTCTATATTTTACCTACCTATATTGAAGCCCCTTCTGTACAAGCTTACAGAATCACCATCCCTTCAGTTTAGTGCGACCGCCAAACATAATTCCAGCACTCGTTCTTATTGAGGTTTAAATAATGTATTAATCTTGTGTATGGCTTTGTCTTCTCTCTTATCTCCCGGAGTGATAAAATCAAGCTCCGGCTCCGGCACTGCGAAGCACCAAGCACGCAGTAAAACACTGAGTGGCCGGCTTCAATTTCCCCGAAACGCGTACTGCCGCTACCCTGCCGCTACCCCGCCGCTACCCCGCCGCTACCCCGCCGCTACCCCGCCGCTACCCTGCCGCTACCCCGCCGCTGCTGCTGTGACGGAGATTATTCCTCCGGACTCAAAATGCGTATAATAATATTAAAGTTGCTTGACTTTCCGGGTAATAATGATGCGTCACAGATTTGCTTCAAATATTTTATGGATACCTGGGCTGTTAGTGACTTTCTTTCGTGTCATTTTTTTACATGTTTATTTGTGCTTGTTATTTTAAATGAGTTTTACATACACAACAGTTGTAACTAAATCATCGTTATAGAATACTATAAATGAGCTATCTGTTCATGTCCGATTATGGCCTAAATGGTGTCAGCATACATCACAATCAGGATACAACAAAATAGTAGTACGTGCTTATAAAACAAAACTAGCTGCCAACAGTAGTCTCGTAATTTCAAAATATTTAAATAAATACAGTCAAACCTTAGAATACTACACCCTTAAGTGTATAACAAGATAGCGGAGCGATTTAAAAAAAAATGAGAAGAATATTTTCAGAAGGTGAAAAAGAGGTTATGTGAAAAAGATTGATGAACTACTTTTTTTTAGCTTTCTTGAAAAATAATGGAAATTTGTGTATCTTGTAAAATATAATGATTTAGATTATATTTTCGTAGAAAGCAATCACTTTGTGGTTTGACATATTTAATGAAAATTAAATAATAACTTTGTAAAATGCCACAGATTTAATTTGTTTTTTTTTTTAATTTGTTTTATGACCGATCGGTTTCTCTTAGCCTAAGCATCATCAGGGTACAAAATTAATTAATTAAACACTCAGAACACAAAATAAAAATAAAAAAGGAACATAGAGAAATATCAATAATAATATTTGGATGATTTGCATAGCGTTTTTGGGAAAAAACACCTCAAGAGCACTGTACAAATCTTAATTTCTAGTTAATATTAATTCGTAGTTCATGTAAATATACAGCAACTTACTTACCTTTTTGGTATGAGAGCAAATTTAAAATAATATAGTTTGATATATATATATACACGATTTGCCGCAAAATACCCCAGCTGATGTAATTATTAATGCCATCCATCACCAATCTTTAAATGACACCGGTCTCACATTGGACAATCTTAAAGCCGAAATATCATTTTCCCACAAGTCTGGCCCGCGCACTGGAAACTGCATACATATATTTAGAGTGCCTCCATCTGTAAGGCATTCTTTAATATCGAGCTCCAAGCTGGCAGTAGACTGGCAACTGCACCGTGTCAGAGACTGGGTCGATAGCCTTAAATGCGGCCATTGCCAGTTGTATGGGCACATAGCTTCGAAATGTCAAGCAGAATCAGCCACCTGTCCTCACTGTGCTAAAGTTGGACACAACCGCGATGCGTGCCCTAAAAAGGATAAAACCCCAGTATGTGCCACGTGCACTTTCTTCCGGAAACCGGCCTCCCACAACACTGGATCGAAAGACTGCCCCGCCCGCCAAGCTGCCGAGCGACGCGAACTATCTCGTGTAAATTTTTTAGATTGAACGAAAAACGTCGTCTCGTGTATAATGATTTCTCTTCTTATTATCAAAATGTACGTGGTTTAAATACAAAATTAAAAACCATTAGATTTAACATCAATGTATGCCAATACGATTTTATATTTCTTAGTGAAACATGGTTGTCCGATAATGTTGCATCGGCTGAACTAGAATTTTTGATTACAACATTTTTTCGTAGTGACCGCTCCTCTTCTTCAAACAAGTCTAGAGGAGGTGGAGTCATGATATGTGTTAACAAAAAATACTCTTGTCATATTATTGAATCCTCCAATAATGTTTCTGATCAATTATTCATATGTGTTCTTCTTGGTAGCAAAAAAACTTTACTTGGTTGTGTCTATATTCCCCCCTCTTCTCCTTTGGAAGTGTATAAGTCACATACTGAATTAGTGAACGCGTATCTAAAAATTCCGATTCCACATTTATTTGTGGAGATTATAATTTACCTAAACTATTGTGGACAAATGACAACCTAGGTGTGAAAACTGTTAGTGGTACTCTTTCCTTGCAAGCTACTACAATTGTAATTTCTTCGCCTATATGAATATGTTCCAAGTAAATTCAATAATAAATTCTCTGGGTTCGTGTCTCGATTTGATTTTTACAAGTATGCCTAGTGTCTCTGTAAATGAAGCTTCGGACTCATTGTTACCAATCGATAAATACCATCCATCTCTATCTATAAAAGTTACAAACTTTTCAAAATTGATTCTTTAAATCCATGTGTTTCTTATTACAACAAATTTAATGATGGCGACTATGTCAGCATGAATAGATATCTTGCCCAGTTTGATTGGTCATCTCTCTTTTTCAATTCTAATATTAATGATGCTGTACTTAAATTTAACAAATGTTTAACGGATGCTGTAAATTTATTTTGTTCCACGGGGAATCTACTCCAAACCTAAGTTTCCTAAGTGGTTCAGTATGAAGCTAGGAAGCAGCTGATATTTGAAAAAAGAAAAACTCACAAATTGTTTTAAAGATTCCAGGCAACTTAAGGCAATATCAAAATTTAGTAATCTTAGGGAATTGTCTAAAAGTTGAATCAGCTAAGTGCTACAAATCCTTCATAGAAGTCACTGAGTCAAAATTACAACTAAACCCAAAACAATTTTGGCAATTTGTAGCACAAAAGCGGACTGAAAATGATATCCCTTCAAGTATGTATTATAATGAAACTCATGCCACAAACGGACTTGACATAGCTAACCTCTTTGCCAAACACTTCTCCTCTGTTTATTCTAATATATCGTGCACCACCCCTTCATACAACTATACAGAAAATGTTGACTTGAATAATTGCCAAATCTCACTTTTAGATGTATTTAATTCGTTAAAAAATCTATCTAGTAAGAATAGCACTGGCCCTGATGGAATTCCTGAAATTGTATTGAAAGAATGTAAATACACCTTATCTAAGCCACTTTCTATCTTATTCAACCTATCACTTTCATCTGGCTCATTTCCTGACTCATGGAAAATTTCATATATTAGGCCTATTTTTAAGTCTGGTAACAAGTCCAACATTGAAAACTACAGACCAATTTCGATTATATCCCCACATTCCAAAAAATATTTGAGTCCATCATTACAAAGAAAATTACCCCCCGTATTTAAAAATGTTCTGATTGAGGAACAGCATGGATTTAGATCTGCTAAGTCTACCACAACAAATTTACTTTCCTTCACTAATACCATTGTTAACGCTCTGGAAGATAACTCTCAGGCAGATGTTCTCTACACTGATTTTTCTAAAGCCTTTGATAAAGTTAATCACTCAATTCTTATCGCCAAACTTCATGCTATCGGTATTAGAAATCCTTTATTATCTTTCTTCAAATCTTATTTAAATGATAGACAACAAAGAGTCAAAATTAATAACTTTGAATCTATTAATATCAAAGTAACGTCTGGAGTACCCCAAGGTGCCCATCTAGCTCCTCTCCTTTTTAACATATTTATTAACGACATTGGCAAAGTATTTTCTTCCTCGCGTTTTGGCTTTTTGCAGATGACAATAAAATCCTTAAAATAATAAAATCTTTTCATGACTGTATTCTTCTCCAAAGTGATATTGATTCATTTAATGAATGGTGTGAAACTAGCTGCCTAAAATTAAACATTGATAAATGTAAAATTATGTCATTTCATAGAACTCATAAACCGATCCTCTTCAATTATAAATTAAATAGTGTCTCCTTATCTACCGTCAGATCTATAAAAGATCTTGGTGTCACTATAGACTATAATCTTTCTTTTCGTGATCACATTAATAATGTAGTTAATAAATCATTAAAACTTCTTGGCTTCATCAATAGAATTGCATGTGACTTTAAGAATATAAAGACTCTAAAAACCCTTTACTGCTCATTAGTTCGCCCTCATTTAGAATATGCTAGTGTAATTTGGTCCCCTTTCTATACCGTTCATATTCATCATATTGAATCCGTACAACATCGCTTCTTACGCGGTATTGCATGGAGATTGGGGCGAGAAAGAGGTGATTATTCATTTGATGAAATTGAACAATTATTGAAAATGTCTTCATTAGAAAAGCGCAGGAAAGACTTCGATTTAATTTTCATTTACAAAATTATTAATTGTTTTATTGACTCACCTTCTCTGTTGCAACTTATCCAGTTCAACATTCCTTGCCGTAGACTCAGAAACAATGAATTGCTGTTCCTCAATCATCACAATACTAATTACGGGTATAATTCTCCAATGTCCAGAATGTCAAGACTTGTTAACTCAAGCCATGGTCTTGAAATTTTTGGTAGCAGTCTAAATGATTTTCGTCATTCTTTACGACTCTACCAAAACTTTGACTAAGACCATGGCTTGAATGTTCACTCTTATGCTTATTTTGCCTTATTTTTGTCATCGCTTCATTTATCTCAATTTATATGCTATTTCTTCTCTGTTACTTTTTTTTATATTTCGTGTTTTATATGTATTTTTGTAATTGGACTTTAGTCCGTTAATTTATAAATAAATATTTAAAATTAAGTATAACTGTAAATATAGTGTAGTATAGGATTGTATAGTATATAGTTTATAAGAGACAGATAATATTAAATGAAAGAGGAAAAACGACAACTGAGAACGTGATAAAAGAATAATGATAATTTTTTTAGTTAACTGGAAATATACTTAATAATCAATTGAATTTGTCCAGTCCAAAAAACCTTTGGCTATTGAATATTATTTCGTCATAATATTCAAAGTTCTGTACTATAAATATCTGTCTAATATATATTTATAATCGTTTAAGGTAGCTAATATCCAGCTTTGGTTTCAGTAAATACACACCTTAGGAGTTGATACAAATTTCTCGTCTAAAACTTTACAGATACTTTGCGAGCTTACCCCCCGTCGACCAAAACAAGTTTGACCCGATCGCGGACCTTCACCTCGTAGGCGGGATGTTCTCACCAACCGCAGGTAACTAGGGGCAGATTAGTGCGCGTTACCTAACGCAGGCGTCTAGGTAGTCCGCAACGGGCAGGTGCTCGCTTATTGCGGCTTTGCATGATTCCTCTGTGCGGGCTTCTGTTCCCCGTTGCACCCGTCGCCAACGCCGACGCCGACGCCGACTCCGACGCCGACGCCGACGCTGACGCCGACGCCGCCGCCGATGTGCACTAGTTTAGTTGCGGATGATCCGCGTGTGTTCTAAACAGCGAACTCTTGCAAACGCGCACTTTTGGAAAACTAAATGGTCGAATAAAACGTGCCCGCGCCTTCATTTCGCGGGACAACGTTTCACTTCCTAGTGCGTGTACGTGACGAAAAAGGGTGCCGGCGGTGGCGCTTGCTTTCGGGGAGGTTCGCGTTTTTCTACGGCGTGTCGTTTTCGCTTACGTAAAATGAAGTTTGGCTAAACAACCCGGGTTACCTTTATTGAAAATAAAACATTTCGCGGTGGTTTCGCGTTTTCGGTTTTTTGATGAGCTGGCAGCCTTGATCAGCGGTCGCGCCACTTGCGAGTACACCCGAATCAAATAAATTACAGCCGTTATTAATAATACGTGCGATTGTAAGCAGTCGCACGTATTATTACATCGATTTTATAATTTTTTTGTCATATGAAAAATCTGTGAAGATGATTTTATCTATACCAGTTGAAAATGTGTGCGAGAGGCTTATTGAATGAAATCATAGCATAATCGAAGCTCTTCATACGAATTGGCTTACGTTAAGAATTATTATTTAAATTCTGAACGAGTCCTAGGTAGAATGAACATTAGTTGTTTTCTGTGGAACTTGATTTACCAAATGATGTAAAAGGAATAAAAAATTAAAACATTCAAACGGAATATTTGAGCTCCGTGTAGGTTTTAAATATTACGACGTAGCTCGCTCTCGCCAGTCTCCGGTGTTTAGTACTACGTCCTTAATCCGCGTATTATAATAATAGAAATGTGATTCATCTGGGTATGGGTTACGTAATAATATCACGGAATATTGTTTGTAAGTTTTCGAAAGTCAATAGAAGTTTGAGTAAAATTCAAACACCACGGATTGTATTCAAACCTTCTTTCAAATAATGCAAATGACTTCATCTAGTTGTATCTTTTGTAAATCAACTGTTTCTTAAATAATAAAAAGAACACGAAAAGCAGAAACTACATTTGGTATGCGCGTAGCACGTAGCGCGTGGCACGTAGCGCGTGGCACGTAGCACGTAGCAGGCCTGCTCAGCGCGGCGCCGACCCCGTATCGATGTTAATGTCCACGCGGGCGGCAGTGCGACACCTCCGCCCATCCGTCAGTGTCCTGCCAGGAGGGACCTACCCGAAGGTTGTGGTTCAGAAAAACTATCCGGGGCCGACGAGGAGAAAGTTGGATATTATTCATGATTCACAGAGGCGATTTTTCTCCGCAACCCTCCGGAAAGTTTTTCCACCTTTGTTAAGGAGGATAATCATTTATACCATTAGAAAGCGAGCATATTGTAGCGGGGAAACATTGGTCAAACGTGTAGCTGAACATATCATACGCTCGTGTGTGAGAATATAACGGTAACACGTGGAATGGTTTGATAAGGAGGCGGCGCGTAGGCCTCGCTTGGGGGGGGGGGTAGTTTAAACATTCATAAGAACAAGGAGATCGGTGGGCTGCCGGAGAGATATTCTGCCCAAAAACAGTATTCCGCATGATCTACGCAATCCGCGTTTAGAACCTACTCGTAGCCATAAAAATCTTGTTTCTATGTTTAACCAAACTGTTCAGGAAGAGTGCTCTTAATGGCTGATACACACCAACGTCCGGTTTCGCTCAGTGCCGATATTGTTCCGCAAGAAAACTTATTGATATGGTATGAATATCAATCAAGGAGTATGTGCCAAGACAAATTTGTGTGGCAGTAAATCCTTCTGCCCACCCTTGTATATTTAACTACTTATTTAGTTAAATAATTATTTTGAAGTGTAAAAATACTTACAACGCAGTTTTTTTTTAAAACCATTTTTTTTATTACTAAATAATATTTTCAATAATTAATAATTAATAAAAATAATATTTAGTGATAAAAAATGGTTTAAAAAATAAAATCTTCGTTGTAAGTATTTTTACACTTCAAAATAATTATTTAACCAAATAAGTAGTTAAATATAACAAGGGTGGGCAGAAGGATATACTACCACACAAATTTGTCTTGGCACATTCTCCTTGATTGATATTCATACCATATCAATAAGTTTTCTTGTGGAACAATATCGGCACTGAGCGGAACCGGACGTTGGTGTGAATCAACCTTAACTCGGTGCCTACTCGGGGAGAAAGAAGAGGCCAGCTGCTAAGTTCGATAGCGAGTGGATACGGCAGAGGAGGCGAGCAGCATGGCCGCTCTCCTCTCACCTACATGTTGGTGTTCTTGTGTGTGTATGGATTCGCTTTATTTTCCTTTATTATTCAACATTTCTAGAACAGTGCCACTTTATCCCTGTCGCATTTTCTTATCTTAGAATTTTTATTTCACTCTAATGTATTAATATTCCGCTTTCTAGTTGCTTCTTTTAGATAACTTTAGTCTTGGGAGACACATTAAGTAAAGCACCCCTGCAAATTGTTTATTCCCCGCATACTTTCTTTCGATGAAACTATCCCCGTGTACTACGCGGGTACTGAGTGGGTACTGTGTGTCATTCCTCACTCTAGCCCTCGCCTCATCTCACCTTATCCTCCTGCGCTTGTCCTAATATATATATTGATGTTTTCAGATTGTTCGCATCCATCATCTTGTAATCGAAAAAAGTTTCTTGCCTGGTAAGTAATATTCATAATATATTTTCTTAAGGATTTTTTTGATCTCTCCCGGGAATTAACTCCTAGCCATCTTATTTGTTCCGTACCGAGCGTAGTTTATCCTATTTTTTAAGTGTATTTATGTTTTTTTTCCATTTTTATCAGCACTAGCTACAGACTGTTTTATTGAAAGTAAATTAATTCGAAGTATAAAATATAAACAAAACATGGTGTAGCCCAGAAAAGGTACCAAAATACGCGTATCTACTTGAAATTTCTTACTTTGTGTAAATGAAGAAGTTCGTATTGAACCTAGTATGTTACACATATCGTTGATGAGATCCGTTATTCAGAATAGGTCAATGTCTATATAATATATAGGCGTGTTCAAATACATAACACGTGTTCGATCAACAGATCTCATCGGTATGGTCGATTCGTATTAAGGAAATCCACCGTTAAGTTCCGCACGAATGATTTTTCCTTTATTTATACGTAAATTATTTGTATTTGTAAATTTTTACTGTTTACAAATTTCAATCCAACGAAACGTTACTGCTCAAAATATTCACAAATTTCTTACCGTAATAGATATAAAATAAACAGACCTCGAGTTTCTCTTAAATACTCTGGTGTAAAATGTTTAAGTGATGGCCTGAAGAAAAGTGTGATCTCTCTATGCCTACAACTATTCGGTTGACATTCATGAAATAATAAATCCTATACGAGAGAGATTATGTTGGCAACGAACTTAAATGAAAATGCTTCAAGCAACGAGTCCCTAACGATAGAACCGGGGACGAAAAAGGGGATAGTGATGTTAAACCAATGAGAAGGTTCACTCATTTTCTAAATAAAACGAAATATCACTGTTGTATGTGTTACTGACGTCGATGTAGAGACCATTGTTGAACTTGTTGATGGATATAGTTGCAGGCATCTAAGCTTGGGTCACAGTATTTTACTTGCAGTCGTAGATAGCCAATGTTTAAGCTGACAGAATAAAGCCATGACACCGTGGATTGTGTCGTTAAAAAACCAAATTCAGTTCTTCCGTAGGGTACGCAATATTAACATTGCGGTATTGCGAGTCGGTTTGTTTTGGTTCGTAATACGTTCCAGTGAAACCTGCTTAACAGCGTCTTTATTATAACAATGTATTTAGAGCGTAGCTTTTGAGTTTACTTCTGCCCTTTTGATACTAAGAAGCCATTTCTGTTCTCGGGAATATTGGATATTTATCTACTTCCGCAATTGTTTGATTCCCTAAGATAGTTTCAGCAAACTTAATTTTTTTGTGAATTAATTATTATTTTAATTTTCAAAAACGCTTTATTGTTTTTTTTACCTCTACAAATTTATTTAAAATTGACCCGCTTACAAAAAAAATATACATTCAAAACAGTAATGATATGAAATATTATATTTTATCGTCAATGGGATTTTTAAAAATAAATAAAATAAAAAATAAACATAATCTGATCAATAGAAAAAACCATTAACGATATACCCGACTAGCCGATGGCAGTTCAATGTAAAACTAATTCATCTAGCTTCATTCTTTGTAACTAAATATTTGAAATATTTAAACACGAATAAATAATATGCCAAACATTATTTTTGTTTTTTGAGATACGTTAGGTTTTTCAGACGAATACTAATTTGTGCTTTCGGGAAGAAAGGGTCTTTACCTATGTACTTCCTTAAAATGCAAGGGTTGGTAAGGTCTCTGAGACTGAAGAATTTGAAATACTAATAACTCCTAAACAAATAAGTTTGGTCTTCCCAAAGCCAGCTCGTTCTCAAATTCACTCTCTTCTTAAATTTCAGCCGAGTTGTCTATATATATTGTATTGCGTAATTTGAATGCCGAGGTACTTGAAGTGTGCTAGTGTTTCTAGACAAACAACAACATCACCGCAGAGGTGAAACGTCACATCGGCACAGCCATGGTCAACTTCAAACACAACCGGGGCTGTACCATCAGCGTGACCGTCCGCTCGATCGAGGCACATGGAGCACTCACGGCCGCACTACGGCGTGAAAAGAAGGAATTTCACACATTCACAACAGAGGCAGACAAGACCAAGAAGACCGTCATCAGGGGGCTACCGAGGATGCCCACTGAAGCCATCCTCGAGGACCTAGAAGCCCAAGGGTTCCCGGCAAACGTAGTGGTCGAGATGAACACACCGGGCTCCGAGTACCCACTGTACCTCGCCCACCTCGGTCAACAGACCAATATGGGCCACTTCAAAGCTGCCGTCAGATACCTTTGCTACTGCAAGGTATCTATGACGAAGTACCGAAGCAACCACCTGAAGCACGGTACCCAGCGTCACAGGTGTCAAAATTTCGGACATGGGTCCAGAAATTGCGCCCACGTCGCTCGCTGCGTCAAGTGCGAGGGAGCCCACGCCACGACAGAATGCACCAAGATCGACAGGGAACAGTCCGCCAAATGCTTCATCTGCGGAGGAGCACACCCCGCTAATTAAAAGGAATGCCCGAAGAGAGTGGCATACATTTCCGCTCTCCAGCGCAGAGTAAGAACCAGTAGCGCCCGAGTATTTACGTCATAGATAATGTAGTATATTTATTAATTTAAACCTGAAATAAAGATTCATAACACACCCATCTGTAGATTATTTGGCGTGTGAGGGCACATTCCATCCCGGCGAACGACACGTGCACCTCGTTTCATTCTGTCGAGTCAATTGTCGACTTGTTTTTCGGAGAAATGTATTTTGTATCATATACGATTATCTATTGTTGGCTAGGAATAAAATGCTGCTACAATAATTTAACATGTGGCATATTATTCCAATTTGAACATTATTGCTGAAAACTGTACTTAGATCTCTTTAAAAACGATATTGCGATTTTTTAGCAGAACAAGGAGAATCCAGCCCTGGTCTTGCACTCGCCATACTCGAAGATAGAACTCGCGAAATTCGGGATGAATACTGGCACAGTAGCATATTTAAAGGAGCCCACAAAGGGTTATTCCAACAACACTTTGGTTCTATCAATTCCTACATCCCCGTTCCTTCTCACTTTTTTTAAATGCCCATGCTTGTATATATTAGCGTCTCTGAGTTGAAATTTAGAGTCTTAATTAAGTTACTGGCCGTGGTGCTTACACCGTAACCGTCGTTGTCTGTTTTAAACATTTATTTTATAGAAATGTAAAATAAATTTAGGTGTTAAAATTATGGAAGCTCTCAAGATTGCTTCAAACCATAAAGAAACGTTTTTTAAAAGGTATTCTCCATTTGATTTTACTAAGCAAATTAGTATTTTGTTATGACAAGCCTGAAATATTATTTTTTTGAATTTTTATTTTTCTTGTGTATCCATATGGTACTATAATTTGTAATTATTTTGTAAAAATTTGAATTTATTTCTTATATGCATTAAATTTAAAATTTGTCATGTATAAAAAATTTAATAAAATTTTTTAAAAAATTGATTATTATTATTATTGACTCCAAAGATTTTAATTTCTGAGTTTTAGATGTAGGAACTACAGATAACGTATTTGAATACTGGAATTAATTAAGGATCTAAGTACCAAAAACTAGAACTGCTTGTCGTAACAAAATACTAATTTTCTTAGTAAAATCATATGAAGCATACCTTTTAAAAAACGTTTCATTATAGTTTGAAGCAATCTTGACAGCTTCCATAATTTTAACACTTAAATTTATTTTACATTTCTATAAAATAAATGTTTAAAACAGACAACGACGGTTACGGTGTAAGCACCACGGCCAGTAAATTAATTAAGGCTCTAAATTTCAACTCAGAGACGCTGGTATATACAAGTACACACACCATCACACGGGGAATAAGGATGTGCATGTTAACAAAACAAAATAACATTTCTTGTTAAATTTGACCAAAAATAATTTTCAAATAATGTAGATAATAATAAAATAAATATTACGAAGCATTACGCAACCTTTCACAAAACCCACAAAAACATTTAAAAAATAATAAAACGATTCACAAGTAAAAATGTAATTGAATTAATATCAAATTGAGAAAAAAATGTTTAAAAATAATCACTTTTCTGTTCGCGACACAAAGTGAAAGCATAATTAACAATCAAATTAAATAAAAGTGTGGAGAATTTTTGGATAGCGATATATTACTGGCCATTCAGTAAGATCTTGGTAAAATTTCTTATGTTGGTCTTCATCTAGATAGGAAATCACGTTACTTAAGTTAATGATTAGCATTAAAAGAAGTACTTTTGAACTAAATAAGATTTTATTTTTTAGATATTGGTGGTGTTTTTAATTAATTTAATAGCAAAACGTAGTGAGCGGAGTCGCCGTAGACGCGGGAGACGGAAAACATGCTTACATACCGAATGGTAGTGTTATATTATGTGAGAACTTGTCTTGTCTCTCTCTCTCACGGTTTACGACGTAAAAACCCGGAGGGAGTGATTTATCGTAAATTTGTATAGGTTGGGTAAAAATATGTAGCTCTCTCTCCATATATATTCTTGCTCTGAGCGCTGAACCGATACCTTTCCCCTCCGAGCGTGCGCGTGTGAGATAGTTTTTACAAGGAAAAATATATAGAGATGTAGATCTACAAACGAACTTAATTCGTTGATATTGGTCTGACTCTAAACTAGGATTTCAGGTTAACATGCAATAAATAGTGCGCGTCTCTTAACATAAAGATTTCCTCGCTTGATTAAGAAGATAGAAAGAGACAGAGATATATTTACGTAGGCGATTGTTTGTTAAATAGTCTACTTTGTATCGCTTTGACCATTTTTGAGAAAAATATTTTTATCATAACCAAACAATTTTATAAACACCATTCAAATGATTTATTGAGTCAGTGTATCACACACGTGATAATAACATGAGTTTTTTTTTAATAAAGATGGAAGCTTCATTGTTGATATTATGAATTTACCTCATTAAAAAATTCAAATATCCTAACGCACTATCAAACAAATAAATATTTGTAAAAAGTGGTCATTTTTTTGTTGTGTCCTATTTGTCTTACTTATCCTACTATTACACCCACGCATGTAACGTATCGCCATAATGTTTTTTCTTGTATGAAACTACTGCAAATATTTAAATAAATTAAAAAATAGGGAGTACCTTCCAAAACTGTCTGAATGTGGTTCCGATGAATGATATGAAGTTCGCACGTAAGCCGGACATGGTTACACGTGTCAACGCGGTGCGATATTTATGTGCCTACTTGTTTTGCCTCTCGCTTTCTCATGGTATACGAAGTAAAAATCGCGACGTACGATAATTATAATTGCATACTGGTATTACAAATATATATTTAATTTATTTACTAAGTATATTAAAAAATACCTCTAGAGGTTTGGAGGTATAATATTCAATGCATATTTTTATAAGTATTATTATTGTTGTCAAATATTACGAAAGGCATTCACATCACTAGCGCGTCACGGCCAAAACTAACAACATTCATAGGAAAATGATAAAATGCACATACCTAAGAATTTGGCAGTTTTTTTTTCAGGAATCATTTTACTATTTATTGTGAAATACTCTTTGCCACTTGTTTTTAGCATTCTGCACACTTACTTCACCTTTTCGAGAATGTTTTCTAGGCGATCTCGCGAGTGCTAATAATTTTTTTTTTTTGATTTTATGGATTCTTTCGTAATCCTCTACTAACTAGCTGGGGCTTATACAAATACCCCTCATAATGTCTGTCTAACTAGTACTGCGGCTCATTAGGCCTTATTACTATCACCATCTGATGGTTTTATTTACTTGACTGAGTTTATTTTTACAATAGTGTTTTCTCAGAGAAAAGATCTTTACTGGATTAAAAACCCTAAGCAAGGAAAAGATAAAAAGAAATACATAAGTTCTGAACTCGTTACTGATTGAAGAATTTTATTTGACTGAAGTTAAATATTTCATGTTTTTTCTACTTGGAGCTGCATCCTTTTTCATTTAGAGATCTTACCTAAAGAGAGGAGTGGCGTGGAGTGGGAATGGGATGGGATTTTACCTAGCCGATGTGATGCAAGTCATACGTCTCGTCCACCATTTCGGTTTCTTCGGCTTCTCCCTGGCTGTCCTCACGGAAGGTCATAATAATATGTTTCGGCATTCTGTGTCTGTAATAGAACGGTAAGTCCTCGGGTGTATTGTAGTTTCCAAGCCCACTAATCAGTGCGTTATCCGGGTTCAGAGTTTCTTAGAATCGCGTTATGAGATCAAATGCGTGCTCTTGTATGCTAGGTTTTTCTTCCTGTTCGTGTAAGCGTTTGAGGTTTGTGTAAAGAGGTGTGTTGTAGATGATTTTCACGCATTTTTTTGTGTAACTTGTACCTGGTTGAATGTTGAGTGAGCGATATTGCTCCAAACCGGGATTGCGTACGTCGTAGATGGCCGGATGAGACTATAGTACAGGGGAAGTTTCTTATTTTTACTCAGTGAGCTCTGGCGCTTGAAAATTGGGCTGATCGCCCCGATCGCTCCCTGTGATTTCCTTCTCGCTGTATGAATGTGCGACTTCCACGACAAACGAGTATCCATCGTAAGTCCCAGGTATTTTACTTCGGCTTTCCATTCGATCATTTTTCCACCCATTGTTATATTGCGTGTCGGAGTTCTATTTTTGGTTCTGCGTGTGAATGTAATTGCTTCCGTTTTCGCCTCGTTGAGTTTTAGGCGCCATTTTTTGTAATAGTCCGAAAGGTCGTTGAGGCCTTATTGTACGTAGTCAGTGGCCTTATTCGAATTGCTGGAAGTTGCATATACCGCGACGTCATCCGCAAAAATAGCCTTCTTGCAACTCCTTTTGAGCGTAGGCATGTCGTACGTATATAGGGTGAAGAAATTCGGGCCTAGTAAACTTCCTTGGGGCACACCTCTGCGGACGGGGCGTTTGGTGGAAGTCGCATCCTTCACCTTTACTGTGAACGTTCGGTTTTTCAGGTAGGATTGCGCAATTTTTATGATGTACGTTGGTGTTTTTGTCACGTTCATCTGGTGAATTAAGCCGTTTTTCCACACTGTATCGAACGCTTTTTCGAGATCCAATAACGCCATGACGGTGTAGTGTTTTTTATTGTATCCTATTGTCACTTGTTCAGTGACGCGCATGAGTTGTTGGACGGTAGAATGTTTCCTTCTGAAACCGAACTGTTCATCTTGTACCGTCTTCTCAAGATCGTGGTGATGGCGGAAGCGACTTAGAAGTACTTGTTCCAGTATTTTGCTGAGCGTCGACAGTAAGCTGATCGGGCGATAGCTAGACGGGTTTGTGCAGTCTTCGTTCGGTTTGTTGAAGGGCAACACACTGGCGTTTTTCCAGGCTGTCGGGGAATGGCCCCATAGAAGGCAGGAATTGAAAATTTTTAATGCGTAAACGATCGCTCTCTGGGGTAGATGTTTTAGCAGGATGTTAGAGATCTGATCTTCGCCAGGTGCCTTGTTAGATTTTAGGCATCTCACTATGAGGGCGACTTCCTTCGGCGTGGTGAACTGTATGTCGTTCGGATCTGTCGCTGCCAGCTGGTTTATTTCATTTAGTGAGGCCTCCACCGCATTGTTTGTTTCAGCGTCTTCCATTCCGTCTGTGGAAGATTGTGCTTTTTCGAACCCGTCGGCCAATATATTCGCTTTTTCTTCGTTCGAGAGTGCCGGAATCGTAGATTCGGGCCACTGGAGTGGTGGGATGCTGTTGTCCTGGTAGCGTAGGGCCTTCGCCATGCACCTGATGGAATTGTCCTCAGTGCTGAGAGTTTCGACTTTCTTCATCCAAAGAGAATTTTTCAACTTGCCGATTTCATCGCGAAGTTTGCGAGTTAGCGAGTTTACAGCTGTTTTGAAACATCGCTCTCGGGTGTCGTGATGAATCCGGCGAAGTCTGTTTTTTCCTCTGATCAGGAATTGGATGTGCGGTGTGAGCTTCACTGCAAACGGTTTAATGGTTTTATTTGGAATGAAATTGTCCCTATTGTATTAGCTCTGTCAGTGAACCGACGGCGAGGTCGATTTCTTCTGGCGAGTTGAAAGTTTTAGTCGAGAGGTAAATTTCTTCGTTAATTTCTCCTTTGAACCCTTTCCAATCGGCTTTTTGAAAGTCCAGCTGAGTTTGTATGTTTCTGGCGTTTTCACCGCCGATTGAGAAGCTCACAGGCAGGTGGTCGGATGGGAGTTCGTCCAGTGTCTTCAGAGGAGATATTTCAATTATATTTTTCGCAAGTGCGATATCGAGAGTGCTTGGATATTTCATAATCTTCATGTGAAAAGTCAGCTTGTCCGGAGCGAAAATTCTGTGATCGTGGCCCTCTAGGTGTTTAAATAAAATATTTCCGTTTTTATTGGCTCTGTAGTTATTCCAATATCTGTGTTTGCTATTGAGGTCGCCCGCCATCAAGACTCTTGCTCCGAGGCCGAGTAGTTTGTCGAGGTCACTTCTCTCGATGGTGTTTGTACTGCTCGCAGGGCAGTATACCGATATAATCGTATGATGTTGTCCATTGATCTCGACTCTGATGACAGTGGCTTCCATGTTTATCAGTACTGGGGTAGGTATGCGCGTTGCTTGCAGGCCCTGGCGCACCAAGATAGCTGTTCCGCCTGAATTTTTCGTTCTCCGGTTTGTGGTGATTTCGACTCGGTCGTTCCTGAATATCTCGTATCCCGGCACGAGTCGTGTTTTTTTCATTTAGATGTGTCTCACTGAGTAAAATGATGTCCGTTTCCAAGCTGTTGGCCAGGTATAGTAGCTCTTCAGTTTTCGACCGGACGCTGCGCGCGTTCCACATGAGGATTTTGACTTCCGATGCCGCACTATCCATTGATGGTGTCGGTCAGTAGCTTCATGAGGATCAACAGTTTTTCTGCCTTAGATTTGTAGGTGGCGAGCCTCCCTCGGACCCTGATTAGGCCCTGCAGGAGAGACATAATGTCCTCGTCATCGGAGGTGTTCGGTGCTCCCTGCTCCCGTCTCTCGGGTTGCGGTGCACGTTGCTGCTCCGGTCGTGGTGGGGGGCTTGACGAGCCGCCACTGGCGACATTTGCCCAAGATCTGCCGTCTACCCTGGCTGTCGGAGCTGGCTCGCGCGCCTCTGGCGTCCTGCGCTGCGGGGCGTTTCTGGGCCTCGCTCTGCACTAGAGAGCAGCTACGTATGCCACTCTCTTGGGGCATTTGCTGTAGTTTGCGGGATGATGACCTCCGCAATTGCAGCAATTGGCGGGCTGTTCGCGGTCGACCTTGGGCATGGGCCCCCTCGCACTTGACGCAGCGAGCGACGTGGGCGCAGTTCCTGGACCCATGGCCGAAGTTCTGGCACTGGTGGCACTGAGTACCGTGCTGCAGGTTGTTGCTGCGGTACTTCGTCATTGATACCTTGCAATAGCAAAGGTATCTGACTGTTGCCTTCAGTTGTCCCATGTTGGTCTGCTGGCCGAAGTGGGCCAGGATTAGTAGGTACTTCGTGCCGGGCGTGGTCATCTCGACCACGACGTTGGCGGGAAATCCTTGAGCCACAAGGTCCTCGAGGATGGTTTCAGTGGGCAACCTCGGCAGCCCCCTGATGACGGTTTTTTTTGTTTGTTCGGCCTCGGTGGTGAAGGTGTGGAATTGTTTTTTCTCACCTCGGAGCGCTGTTGTGAGCGCGCGGTGAGTCTCCACTAAGCGCACCATCACGCTGATAGAACCTCCCCGGTTGTACCGGAAGTTGAACGGGGCGGCGCCGATGTGGCGCTTTACCTCGTCCGTGATCTGATTGTGTGTTAATGAGTTTATTTTCATAACCACAGGCGGCACCCTGGTGCTTCCTCGGCCTGTTTCAGCCGCTGCAGAGTTTTTGTTCGCTCTGCCGTTTGATGTTGTCGGGCGTGCTGTTGGCACGGGGCGCTTAGATGGTGGGGGCGTGATTGAGGTGTCATTGCCCACTTCGGGCAGACTCTCAAACCTGTTCCTCTGGAAAGGTCTGAAGTGTTGCACTGGTGGGGAATGCGGACGCTTCGGCACCGCAGTTCTTTTCTATTCAGCCTCCATGGGTACCGGGGCGGACGTGCTTGGTCCAGTGACCGGGGAAGTTTCCTTTTCGTAGATGAATTGGTGCAGCTTGGTGCGTGGGTTCATTTTGATGCCTATGGCTCCCTTTGGAATATCAAGGCAGATGGGTGCGCTCGTGAATGTATCAGAAGCGTACGCATTTTTGGTAAACTTCATTTTTGATTTGTAGCCCTGGACCTTTCTGGGGTCCATGGCGAAAGCAAGGGAGGTTTTGCCAGGTCGGAAGGTTTGGAGGGGGCGTTGGGGGGGGGAGGCCGTGACAGTGGTCGTGCGCAGTTGTCGAGTCAAGAATCTGAAAGAAACTCGAAATTCGGAGGGGTTGGTGTTGCCTTGAAAAAAGGCAGTTTTTGCGAAAGCTTTTCGGCAGGTCTGGTTGCCGGCAGCGATAAACCTCGCGCACACGTTTCCTGTATTGGCAGAACCAGGTCTGCTAATTCAGAAAAAACACTTGTCGTGAAGTATTCGACTTCTTCCGGTCTCGTCTGTGAGCGTCTGCCGGGTAACAACCGTCTCGCCTAGCGTCTCGGTCACGTCTCGTAGCTTTCTAGCAGTCGCGAGTGCTAATACATCTTCGCAAGCCATTTTATATGAATGTCGCTGGGCACTACAAGGATTATACACCAACGAACATAGAACTTTGCCAGATTTTTTTATTTTTTTCATATTTTTTTGGATTGCCTTAGGCACTTAAATATTTTTTTATTTTTTTTATTATTTTTTATTATTGTACAACAGATATAAACCCAATAACAGTACAATGGAACAACAAGTAAGCAATTTCAAATTATAATTTTTTTTTTTAAAAGTTTTTTGAACTTTTGTAAATTATCTGAAAATATATCAAAATATATGGATGATGTATTTAACAGAATTATACCTCTTGTCATGCTATGCTGAGCCAAAACATCTGTCCGACCATAGGATACTCTGAACATTGCATGATTTCTAATGCGACAGTATTTTTCTGGTACGAATAAGCAGTAGCATGCCAAGAGGTATGGACAGTCGATTGTGATTTATAATTTTAAAGCCTATTGTCATGAGACTAGCATTGCGCCTAGCCTCTAAGCTTTGATAATGTGTCTCCTCGAGTAGTTCCATGTGATGCATGAACATAGGGTATGTTCCGTGCGAACGCATGTACACATACCTGAGGAATTTTTTTTGAATCTGTTCCAACATATTTATGTATTTGGTTTGATGTGGAGCCCAGACAGTGCTAGCGTACTCCAACTTGCTTCTGATCACTCCATTGAAGAGGGCTGTCATCGCATTTGTGTTATTAAACTCTTTGCACCTTCTGATTACAAAACCAAGAAGTTTATAACAATTTGAAGTAAGCTGCACTTTATGACTCGAAAACGTTAGCCTGGGATCAAAAACCACCCCGAGATCTTTGATGGTAAATACGCGGGTTAAAATTTCACTATTCATAATATATTTGAAAAAAAAAGGATTTTTAGATCGGCTATATGTCATAATGACGCATTTTTTTATACTAAAATTTATATTATTGTTTCTCGACCAGTTCGAAATTGCATCTAGGTCGGCTTGTAGTTTGTCAAAATCTTCATCCGATTCAATCTCCTTTAAAAGTTTGAGATCGTCCGCAAACAATAAGCACGAGCTGTGACGTATGCAATCCTGGATGTCGTCTATCAAGATAAGAAACAGTAGGGGACCGAGATTTGAGCCTTGTGGAATACCTGACAGAGCTGCGAAGTTATCGGACTCGTATCCATTTATTGATACGTACTGGCTTCTATCTTTTAGATATGAGGAAAAAAATGTCAGTAATGATTGGTTGAATCCTATTTTGTACATTTTTCTCAGCAAGATATCATGGTCTACGCGGTCGAATGCCTTGGCAAAATCCGTATATATTACATCCGTCTGGTGTCTGGCGTCTAAACCTTCTGCTACCCGTCTAGAAAGCGATAGAAGATTGGTCACGGTAGATTTTTTAGGTAGGAATCCGTGTTGATTCCCTCTTAGGAACGGCGTGATTTGAGCCCGTATCTTATTGCAAATAATAATTTCGAAAATTTTCGGAATCGTTGACAATATTGCCACAGGTCTACATGTTGTTACGTCTGTCTTATCACCACCCTTATTTAACACTATTGGCATCGGTACATAGAATACTTTTCTATAAAAAGACAGTTTTTAATTTGTTGGTACTTAGAGCCTTAATTAATTCCAGTATTCATTTGAAGGTTGCTTCTTTCTTAAAAATATCCCCTTTTCTCTTAAGCCTTATTTTTCCGAAATTATTTACAAATACAATGATTTGAATAAGTATAAATCAGAATAATATTTTCCTCCACATATTGGAACAATGGCCAGTAAAATCTTTGAAAAGTGAAAGCCATGTTCGCATTATGCAGGGGAGAAAGGTATTTTGTAATTAAAACTCGTCAGCGTGTTTAACAACTCAAGTTTTATATTTGAACCATCTGTTGGTATTTTCGCTCCGGAAAAATGGTCCCTTTGATTTCTCCCTAATTTATTTTCTCGTCTTCGGTATTTTTACACAAAGCTCATTATTTGTTTTACTTTATCTTTTAATTTTATCGAGCTCCCGTTTCTGAATGCATGCATTAATAGATTTCAATAACGAAAAAAAAAGTAAATTTAATACAGAATTGTATTATTCTGACAAGCAAATTTGGATTATTTTACATATGATTACGGCAACACGGTATTGTTTTAAAATGTCAACCAGTAAAATTATTTTTACAAAAAATCGTATGGTTAAATTGAATACTGGAATTAATGAAGGCTCTAAGTACCAAAAAAATAAAAACTGTTTTTTTTTAAAGAATCGTATTTTATTTCCATCATAAAATACGATTCTGTAAAAAAAAAAGTTGTTAATTTTTTTGGCACTTAGAGCCTTAATTAATTCCAGTATTCAATTGTCGGTAAAGTAACGTAGTAGTGTTGCATTTACGAACGAATGTGCTTTGAATTTATAATGGCAAATCAAAAAAAAAAAAAACAGAACGTTGAAAGTGTTTTCTTGTGAGAATAAAGAATTATTTACTATTTTTATTATACTTAAAAGCCTTTGGTGTGAAGAAAAAAGAGATTTTGTAATAATAATCTGAAATGAAACCTTAGCTTAAAGTTTTCATAGTTTGGGCAGCGATTTTGAGCAATTTAACTATTTTATTGAAAAGAGTTTCAAATGCCAATAGCACATATGAGTCAAGAGTGCCATTGTCTATTGGACACTTATATCTCGAGGAAGATTTGAATCTGGGGACATTTAAAATACCTAAACGACTTTGATTAGTAATGATAGATAATAAGTCGACAGTACAGAGCCGCGCTCAGCTCGACCCAAAGGGGACCCTCGTGGCTCCAGCGGAGGAGATCACAGAGGTAAAGTTACCCCCCGCCCGCCACGCGGCATCCACCGCTAATGCCTTCGGTTGTTCTTCTTCTCGCCTATAAATCTAAGTCTCGCAAAGCTTCTCTGTTTTCTTTTGAACTTATCGTTCATGCAGTTCTCGGTATTTCAACGAGCTCGTATAGTAAAATATCTTTGAGCAAAATAATAAAAATAACATTGCATTTATATACCGCAGCTTTGTGATTTTTCACTCCGAGTAAAATAAATAACAAATAATTACATAATGCGTAGAATTTTCTGCCACCACGTAAAATGACGTACCCAGCTTGGGTTATCATAGAAAAACACATAAAACCAGTATTCCAAAAGCGAATGAAAAGCCAAACCTTGGTATATAGGTATTTAAATATACCAACGCAGATTAAAATAAAATCCTAGTTTTTTATAATTGTTTCGAGACAACTCAGAAGAACTCCCCTGTTTGCGTTGATACGCACGATGTTATTAATACTAATTCATATTTAGTTGTGAGTGAAATTACAGTTGAGACATTAAGCCTTTCATGGGAAGGGTCACTTCCTCTTGTTTGTGCTCCAGGGAAAGAGATGTTAAATAGACTGGTTGCGTCCTGCTCGCAGGATCTAATTTTAACTAATGACCTGTTACCAAAGTAATATTGGCTCAAGAAATACCACCTCGGGATGACAGTTGGTCGTACCTCCGCGTTTTGTTTCAGCTCTAAGGACCCATCGGGGTGTTTGAGAGGGCATCAGGTCAGCAATAGATGGTTACATTCCCTACTCCTTGAAATCTTTTGAAGTTGGCTCCAAGTCGTAGTTAGCTGACCCATTTATTCGTAAGATCCAGACACAGTACGAAGTCTGCGCGAGCCCGGGCATCCCTTCTAAGTCGCCGAGCGTAGCAAACTACTTCGGGCGACCTGTTGCAGAGGCGTTGGTGGCCCATCGTATGGTTATAATTTGACAGGCGCACAGATAGTAGGTTTATAGCATTTGTAGACTGCACAACACTGGAAGCTGCCCACTATATACTTCCCACTTCCACTAAAACCTATGTTCTCCCTAACGCGTATGACTTTCGCTGGATAGAAAAGAGTGGACATGTCGAGGTCTCAGCTACCGGCAATCCGTTGAAATATGCCTCTGCCTGGAATTCCTTTCCGTGTAGCTCTAATGGCTTTTATTTCCAATATCATGTCAATATCGTCCATTACGTAGTCTTCTACGTCATAAAATAGAACCAAACTAATACAATTTGATAAAGCTCATATATGAGAAGCGGATAAGAAAGCAATGCTCGCTTCCTAAAGCGTATTATAATTGTATTCACTTTGCGTCTGTTTTCGCTGTGTTGTTATTACTTGTGCCCATCGCACATGTCATCTGCGCACTCTAGCGTGATTATACAGAGAAACTACCAAAGGTGGAACATCATACAAGCAGAAGTCCGAAGTAGTGGTAGGCTAAATAAATAAAATTATTCTTCATATCTTTAATCGATCGTACTTGGACCGACAAGTGAAGCTAAGGCGACTTTCGCCTAATGCTGTAACAAAATCAACCGAGCTATTTATTGTTTGAATTTGTAGAGCACATTGCCACTTCAACAGTTCTGAGAAATCGTCTCTTAAAAGGAACACGGAAAAACGATATCGATACAAAGTGATGTTATCTCCACGCCTCTTTGTTCGGGGTATTACTTATTGGAGAAATCAAATAAAACTTCTTCTCAGTTAATGCTTTTGTTTAGTATTTCCATGTGCCTCCGCGGCGGATGGCAACACTTCGTAGGTTTTATTTCGTTTGGCAGGAAGCTCGGCAACATGATCGGCTCACTTTGTCGGTATTATATTAATAGCATCTATTTTTCCACGCGCACCCTTTTTTGAAAACAAGAGGGAACTTGTCCTTCTGATATTTTTCTTCCAATACATAATAATTTATAACAAAATAATCTACAGTAACTTGTATTTGTATATACCTACCAAATAACCAGCTGGAAATTATTCACACGAAAAAAGGTAATTATTTAATACAACACTTAAAATCCTCAGGTATTGCGAAATGACTATGACAGTCCGTTAAGTAGTTGCGGGCGTAAGCAGTGAGGTATTTTTCTGCGATGAAAAATCCAGATGATTTATTCTAATTAAATATTTAAACTCCGTTTCCACAACACGAAAAGCTTTTTAGTTTAATGAGCGTTTTTACTGGAATTATTTCTATTTTTTAATTATACCTCACTCCAGATGGGGCGAGTTGTATGAATTGTGAAATATTACTGAAATTATTCAGGTTGTTGATCTCTCGGTCTTTTAAATGCCAAAAGTTAACTGAATGAATTTATTTCACAGCTCTGTCTTGATTAGCGCCGCGACCTCCATTCTCGCGGGGGGGGAGCGGGGACGGAGTTCTTTCGGAGAAAAAGTAAATGTTTATTAAAAACGTGAGTTAGGGTATTCCATTCGTTCCGACGTATTATTTATTTCAAAATAGATAGAGAGGGATTGCGTTTAAGAATTTGATTGTAAGTGCGAGACGGTTTCCAAACAAAATACGGCAACTGGCGCAGTGAATATATGTAACCGCCGAGCTCTGAGCACTGACCAGCTCTCGCAGAGCGCCGGGTCAGGGCGAGATCAGCGGGGAGGGAAGACGAAATATACAACATAGAAAGTTCGCGCCCTGAATGGAGCAAATGTTTTATCCCGTGCGAATTGAAAGCCTCCCGCGAGGGGAGGCACACAGATGAGCTGAATAAATCGCTGACACGTGGTGATGATGCCGCTCGACAGTCTCGGCTCTCGTGCTCCCCTCGTCAGCTGCTGAAGCGATCTACTGCTAGGCATTGGTCATATTATATCACATTGTATTTCGTATGTTTGAATAGATACAAGAGTACATAGTACATTCCTACGCACCGCAGATAAGAATGGGCAAGAAAACCTAAAAATACAAAAATATCTGACAGTCCTGAAACGATTTTTTTTATTTATTTTTTTTTAATTTTTATTTTTATTTTTTATATTTTTTTTTTATATTAGTTACTTTGTACATTTAAGTTTACAATTATCTAATTATTTCATTTTCTTTTTGACTAATAATATTTTAACTTAAGCACTACTTATTATTTTTGGTTTACATGCATTTTAAATATTTTTTATAGGCTTTTATGAGACGTAATCTTCAGCTATATCATAACGAATAAGATATTAACCGATATACATTTCGCAAGATACGCTGATACCAGGTGCGGCTCGTTCTAAGGTTCACTCGTGCACTGAACCGGCAAAATTAATTACCATTTCACATTCCTATAAAATATTTTTTATTTATAAAATTAGACACAATCCTCACAAAATATATAATAAATGGGTAAGAAATAAAGCCACCCGGCTTGATAAATGCGCGCCGTCTATACCGGCCGTATGGATCAACCAACCTACCGAGTCCGAGGCAAGTACGTGCAAATCCGCGTGATTTCAACAAACGTCCGGCTGGATTGTTCTGTTGTCGGATAATTTTGTATATAGGCGAGCATTTTTGCCGTCAACCGTAGACATCACACATCCTACCAAAAAAATGGTGACTTTCGGGCGCCAGCCGGATCACGAATATCGCCGGAATCGTCCGAAATATTCCGAAAAATGCGCTTACTTGCTTACGGGTTTGAAAAAGATAGTAATATTTCTCTTGCAAAATGCAACCACGAGTCAACGGGTCAGCAGATATCTCGTGTGATAGTAGAGCGCTTAGGATTCAGGGAATCTATTTGTCATTGTCATCATTAGTTATTTTTTCACAGTTAAATGACCTTTTGTTTGAGTGCGTTCTTGTCACTCATGCGCCAACTTCATATCTGACATCAAAGCTCAGCTAATATTGTTTCATACTATACTTGACAGTCTTGACACCCGCTCCCCGTAGTGTAAAGTTTTATTGTTTGCAATAGCTATTGTTGGATATAATTGAATATCCTCGGTATATCAACAATGAGTGATTTAATAATTAATGTGGAAAGAATCGGATGAACTATGAAAATAAAATCTAAATAAAAACCAACGGCCCGCGAAAACCATTTTTAATAATTAACCAAGCGTGTAAATCATCAAATAAAACTTTTAATCGCAAATTCAATGTTGAAATTTACAAAAGGGCGTGGTGGTTGGGATAAAGTGCATAAATTATTTTGTTTTCCGTGTTTAATTTTCTGTGGTGAACCAACGAGGACATTAAATGGCGTCTGTGACTTAAGTCACTTGTCCGAGAAGATAAAATGTCATAACACTTCAAAAACTCATTTAAACAACGTTCTTAGTTTGGCGTCACTAGGCGTTGTTGATATTAGAAATGAATTAGATTCCGGTTACCGTTTGCAGATAAAGCAGCATAACGAACTTGTACTAAAAAATAGGAACACTTTGTCTAAACTTATAGACTGCGTGAAGTTTTGTGGTGCTTATGAATTAACCATGCACGGTCATGATGAGACAAAATACTCTTTAAACCCTGGAGTTTTTCGAGGTTTGGTTGATTTCGTAGCCGAGCTTGACATGGCTATGAAACAACATCTAGAATCCGCTACGGTATTTAAAGGTACTTCAAAGACTATACAAAATGATATTTTAGATGCAATTTCGGAAGTAAACCACGCAGAAGTGCGAAAACACATCTCGAAAAGCGATTATTTAGCCATTTAAGCCGACGGAACGACAGATGTTTCTACAATCAATCAAATGGTTCTAATAATTCGGTATGAGCGAAAGGGCAAAATACATGAAGATTGGAAGAATTGGAAGTACCTGATGCCAAGATCCCATTGCGCTGATGGAATATCAGAAACAATATTCAAAGAACTGAACTCGCTTAAAATTACACCGAGCAATTTAATAGCCCAGTGCTATGATGGTGCATTTGTTATGAGTGGGAAGGTTGGGGGAGTTCAGGCGAAAGTTAGAAGTATTTATCCCTATGCCCATTATGTACATTGTTATACTCATCAAATGAACCTAATTGTTGAAAAATCGGTGACACAAAATAAGGATGTGAAAACCTTTTTTTCGAATTTACAAGCCTTTCCATTTTTTTTTGTCGGTCTTCTAAGCGTACAGATATTCTTATGGCAACAGTCAAACGAAAAATGCCCTCCGTTTCGCAGACTAGGTGGAATTTCAATGTAAGAATAGTCAGAACAGTGTTAATCCATATAGAATCCCTAATCGAGTGTATTGAAACCATTACAAACTCCGAAAATATTGACAGTAACACAATTATAGTAATTAAGCTGACATGCTTTTGCATTACCTCAAAGACGAAACCTTTATATATTGGTTAAAAAAAATTCATAAGGTTATGCCTCAATGTGATATTTTGTTCCGATGTTTGCAGAAAAAAAAACCATTGAACCCGTCATTATTCGTAGTAACCTGAGTGCGTTTGAAAAAACTATCCAAAACGTGCGCGATTCTACGGATAGTTTTCAGGAGCCCCCTGCTAAACGAACTAAAACTCAGAAGTCCGTCATTTGCAAAGTAGTGTGCGATTTGATTTTATTTCAAATGAAACAGAGATTTGAGTTTGATAACCACCTCACAGTGGCAAATTTACTAGCGTGTGAAAATTTTGTTAAATATAAATGCGATTTTCCTGAACATGATTTTGATTTGACTGTAAAAATCTATGACTTTTTAAATAAAGTGCAATTGAAAAGTGAACTTTCAACAATTTATGCCCGTGACAATTTTGCAAATGCTGATGGGGCTTTATCCATTTTACAACTGTTTTATAAAATCGGTTTAACGGATTCTTTCACCGAATGTACGAAGCTTCTTAAAATTGCGTGAACCATCCCGATGACAACTGTTGAGAGTGGAAGATGTTTCTCTACCTTAAAAATAATAAAATATTTTTTAAGAAACACCATGAGCCAAGACAGAGTAAATGCGCTGTCGGCGTTAAGTATCGGGAAGGAGCTAATCCAAACCATCCTCGATTTCAATACAAGGGTGATTGAAGTCTTCGCTCAGCAAAAGGACCGAAGAATTGACCTTCTCTATAAATAGGTAAGGTACACATGTTTTAGATTTTTTGTTCGGTGAACCGCTAAGCATTTGTTGCACCGGCCGCGCCTGGCTGAGAAACTTTGTATTTGATATTGTAGAGGTTCTAAAACAAATTATGCGTCAAACGATGGGAAACTGGGGGAGAGCACCCTGATCCACTTCGGTCGCAGTGACGCAGGTCGCAAACAAAGTTGACTATTGAATTTAACAAGCGATTATGTTGCGCAGGTCCTTTTTACTGCTCGTGTACTTTAGATACCTCCTGTTGATCTCTGTAGTCAGACAAATATTAACAAGTATATTCAGTTTATGTAGTTATAATTTATAAATATAAATAGTACTGTATTTATAATATTTAAAAAAAAAATTACCATAGAACAGGTTCTAATAGCGTAGTTAGGTGAATATTTTGGGAAACATTACGTTTTAAAATGAGGATCAAAAATACAATAAGCCGTGTTTTATGTACTTATTTAACAAATAAAATACCCACAGTGAAATTTTAAAATACGTTCTGCTTGGAATGGATTTCGAGCGTAAAATAATCTTTTCAAAAACAGATTGTTTTAAGATACAACGCTGGCTTTCAACCTCACACTACATACCCCGATTGGGGATGCCATAGTTCCACTAGCTCCAGACAATTGGTACTCTTGTGCATTATTTAAATTTTAAAATATGATTTAGAATACGAAATGAGACATGTCATATCAAATATGAATGGCGGTTTTGGTCGCAAATCTAGTCTGAGATGTGGAAAATTATGAGATACCATTTGTCTTTCTTGCTTCAAAGGGTTGCTTACAGAACAATTATGCCTCTGCATCAACTCAGCCTTTCTTTACGGATAAAAAGTACAATCAGAGTGAGTTTCCCCGGAAAGGTTAGTAAGTTGACCCGCCGCGTCAGAAGGAGTGGGCCGCCTCTCGAGCTCGCGAGTCGCACTTTCAGGCAACACAGACCACATGCGACTAAAGTTGCACTTATCGCGCAGGCAATTTTTCTCTGTGATTATTTACGTAGGGTTTTAGATTGAAATTATTTGCTTAGATTTCACATGATTCTTTTTTACCATGCAAAACAAAATTGTTCAATGAATTCGTTTCAATTTTTTAAGAAGACCGATAGATAATAATATTATATCCGTATTTTTCTGACTGAGAAAGTCTTTTTTTTCGATGCTAGTTTGACTGTCGCTAGTAGTCGCTAGACAATCACGACAGAAAACTTGAGGGAAATTGTTCTCATGTTCCGAATGCATTTCGTTCTGTTACGTTCGCAGACTCACGTGTCACTGCGCTCCAGAGAAAAATAACATCTTTGTGTTGGGAATGGTTTACTTTTTTTTTAGAAAAGTTATATGCTTAGTACGGTGTACTCCGTTATTTTGATTTGATTGGATTTAATATTATTCTTGTTTAATTACTAAACGTTAAATTACATTTAAAAATTCCACTGCTGATCAACTCCGGAAAAGATCCGGTCGGGCATCCTGAAGGCATTTATTTGCAATTTATTAAGAGGGATATATTATGAAGATTTGCTGAAATAGATATAATTTTGGTCGTATGTTCACCCTCATCGCATTTTGTAAACAATTTCGCCAAAAGTTTATTTTAGATTGTTTCGTAAAATGGATTGGTTCCTGGTAATTGCTCGTAGACCCGAACTCGCAAACGAATAATCCCGAACAAATATTGACCGACTTCGTGTTTCGCTAGATTTAGATTTTTACTTATAATTTGAGGAATTTCCCTTAATATTCCTTATTTAGCCGAAAACATATATTTAAAAAAATAATATATCAACTGCTGTAGAACAGATGGATAAATTATATGCTTCAAAGAGTTTGATTGGGGAGGTAAATTGTGATGTTTTTATGGAGTTAACCCTAAACTCTATGTTAATGTTTAATTTAAAATATTTATTTCTTAAAAAATTTAACAGAGTTCCATAGAAATCTACTACTCTCAATATGAAATGAAAATTAGACGCGTGGTGGTTTATTTCATGTATAAAATAATACTACCAAAAAAACAATTTACATTTAGGAATAATTAGATTTTTCCCTAGATACCGATTTTTTCCCAAAGTAAGCAATACTGTAAAAGACACGTGTGTTTTTCGTGTGACCGCCCGAACTTTTGGAAGAATGTTTTTATGTAGGGTTGGCGCAAAATGTTAATAAAAACGTCTACGAAAGGTTTTTTTTACAATAAGTGCATATAAAAAACAAAAGTGTAATATAATATGAAATAACATAACTTTTTGCTTACAATAAACAACGTTATTATATTTAATATTCTTTCAAATTCGATATGGCAGCGATGATTACACAAATAAAACAAACATATTGTCTTCCTCTTCTTTAAATTAGTGTGGATTTATGTATTTATTGTATGGTAGTTTGTTGACGGCCTCTGTTGTCGAGGGGTAAATACTGCAAATCGAGAGTTGCGGGTTTAAATCCGCCAAAATCAGCTGACGCCAAGTTTTGGAATGCCATTTGTTTCCCATATTTATCATAAATACTGGAAACAAAATAAGTAAACTGATTTTCATTAAAAAATGAAACAATAACTTAGTTACACTTTTTAATACCCATTGCCGGCCGGGTTTTATTTTAAAATTACAATGTTACGTCACAAAGTTACCGCTTCATATGATAAAAATAGTATCGTTTACTAATTTTTCACTTAAAATACATCAGATATTGTAATGATAAATGAGCTATTTGCACATCCCTATCAGCTATTTTTTGTAAATTGACATCTTACACGCGCTATATAAAAAGGAATATGTTAAAGGGTACAATCATAAATGTCCCATTGCGTCCTTTTGACATATTTCCTTCAAATTGTTGGAAAAAAATAACGGTCTGAATTTGTTTCTTCCAGGGTATGTATATTCTATTTAAAGCACCAACACACATATTTTTTTTTAACACTAGTTCACAGGGGACCGCGTCAAAAAGGAACCACACGCAGCAAAGTCAGTTCGCGTAATGAATGGAAATCTTTTATGCAATCGTTTTTATGTGTTTTTAGTATTAAGAAAAATCGCAAATCACCAATTCAATAACTTCTTTTTTTTTTCTTTAATTTATAAAGCAATAATACTGTTAAATTTAATTGTATTTTTTTATTTAAATACCTTACAGGTTTTTGGTACATAAAAACCTGATCAAAGTTTATTGATTTATGTGTTTTTGAAAAATAATATTTATCGTTATTTAGTCAATTATAAAATTTAAAAAAATACTTTGTTGTATAGATCAAAATATGTTATATTTCTAAATATTTTTTAACATTTGCATTTGACCACAGAATAAAACATTAGGATGTCGAATGACGATTAATTAAAACAGCTGTTTAAATTAATTAATTTAAACAGCGGTCCGATGGCAATAACTCTTCCGATAGATATTAAAGCTTACAGACTTGCAGGAGACGAGCCGAAGGATTTCGGAGATAAGCCACTGACATGCTCCGAATGTAAGGCGTGTTTTTCAAACTTAGAAGCAAGGTTGTCTTAGGAAAAACCATTTGTAATATTCGGGATGCGGTATTCTTTAATTACAGGATTTTATTGATTTATTTTATCGGAAGCTGACCAGGCTGGAGCGGTCTGAAAGCTATATCAAGTGGTAGCCTTGGAGTATATCCTGATGCCAGATCCTCAACTATTTCACAAAAAACCGCTGTGAGGAACTGATGGCAATGTAGCATCTAGATCACCGTGACAGTCAACTCTCTGTTAATCTGTGCTCGTGCTCAAATTTTAACCTGTCGATGATTCTTTTGCTTTCCTTTGCCGATTTATTATATCGTCGATGTATATCACATATGAGCTATGTGACTTTTCGTGAATTCTGAGATAGTCAATAAAAACTGTCAATTGACATTATTAATTGGAACACAACTCGTTATTTAAAAAAAACTAAATTAATGATTTTGCTTCTATAATTCTTTCACGTACGTAAAGGAATCATCAAAAGGGTGGTGATATTTTGCTATCACAAGTTTAAATTGTCGGAACAACTCTAACCAATCCTTTGGCTGATCTAATCCTCAACTCTGTGACAGCGGGATGCTCTACTTTCGTTCGCGGTCTTGAAGTAACGCTGCAGCACCGAATTGACATTATTGACTTCTATCGCAGGATGGCTCTTCTCCAGAAATATTCGTTCTACTGGGACTGACCACTTGCCAGTACTCGGTTCCGATTAAGGTAATTACAACCATCCGAAATTAAAATAATCTCATTTTAGTGACGAAACAAGTTCTATAAAGAGTTCATAATACCACTTTGAGCTAATGAGCGGTTACACCTCTATCTGCTTCATGCCACTCGTTCACGTTCACATTATTGGACATAGAAAGTGAAATTGTGGAGTTGAACTTTCTGTTTGTAGTAAACGGCAATTAAGAACATAATAACATTGGCACATTGTTTTTAGTGTACTAAATATTGAAAACTGATAGCATGCGTTGAGTCGATAAAAAGACGATTCGACATATTATCATCTATTTGTTTGAGGTGTACGATAATGATTTGGAACAACTGGTAGAAGATTTAGCCACTTTTGTACAGTTTCTACAGCTTTAGTTTGCTTGACCACACTTCTATTTTTATTTTTAGTGGGAAAATTTTCATTATCATTGATAACAAAGTGTTGATAACTGATTGCTTTATACTGCGTATGTGCTTTTTGTGAGGTTCCTTTGAACCTTACTTTTAAGTATTCATGTGCATTTTGCTGCACATCCGCGTCCTTAGTAAAAATATGAACATCCATATCCTTGATTCTTCTTCATGATAACTGTACTTTTACGACGACACATTCTTATAGCACGTGTTGCCAGAAAGCTCGGAAAAGATGCTTTTTTCTTCGACCAACTTTTCCAAAAAGTATTAATCATGCGCAGACGATGTCTTTTTCCGTTATTTTCTGACAGTGAAAAGAATGTTTCTGCGCCACTTTTGGGTAATTGGTGTAAACATCCTATTCCTATAGACTATGATGACTTTAATTGGCTTTGTTCATATTTTCAGCAATACTTTTTATACTCGACATACCCGTTCCTCTTTTTTTTTTGATTTTCTGAACAACTGAAACATCAGAATTTATTATCCATATCAATTTGTGGGATTCACTCTCCAGTTAATCCACACAGACTTATGTTTCCAGTGATATCTTTTTTTGGTGTAAGGCCAATGTTTAGCGATAGGCTTGGAATAAATTTTCCAGTCACTGTCATACATTTGAACATCACATTGTCATACATTTGATTGTCTGCTTCTACATCTCCAACATCCACAACCTCTGATACAGAACTGCGAATTGTACTTTAATGTACAATTTCTCCTGTGCAATTTCAGTAGATTATCGAATGAAATCAAAATTTAAAACATAATTCAATAACTTTCGAGCTAATTTCATTGCAGTAATACAAATATGAATTCACTTGAAACTGGTTTGAATTTGTCAGGAAACAACAGTGTTAATTTCTTTACATATTTTCCATTGATTATCGTCAGAAAAATCCTTTCTAAGAAAAGAAAATTTACAGAATGAAATATAAATTACACAGTACACAAAACTATAACAGGAATAAAGTAAAATATTGTTAAAAGTTAGATAAATACTTACGGATTTCAGAGCCAAATGATGTGTAGTGCTAAGTTGAAAGTGATGTGTTTCTTCCTTTTTTGAGGTTAAATTTTAGTATAAAAACTTTCTTCAAACATAAAAAATACATTATCTTCAATATGTTTCCAAAAAGTGCAGAAATGTGAGGCTAATCACAACATTAAACTCAAATTACCACAGTTCACAGGGCAGCCATTTTTCATAAATTCTCAATTGAACTTTTGTTAATATTCTTAAGAAAATAAATACAATCTATTAGATAAAACATAATTACTTACCGCTTCTTTACCAACCAAATGGTCACGTGCTATCAGGTGGAATTCCTATATTTTTAAAGTCCAAAAACAGTTACCGCGCGTACAAGGTGGGAACAAGTTAAGAACTGTCTGATGTAGAATATGGGCTATGTGACACAGGCGCGGTATTAAATATGGGCTATGTGCGCACTATGATCACAAAGCCCATGGCCTGGTTCTGCTAAATATCAAATTCACGAGGTCGCAAGGAGGAACTGTGCGTTGGCAGAGTGAGGTTTACGCGTACCAGAGGTGTGCGCGAGGTTTACGCTGCCGGCAACCAGTCCTGCTGATAAACAAATCGCAAAAACTGCCTTTTTTCAAGGCAACGCTAACCCCCCAAAAATCGAGTTCTTTCAGATTCTCGACACATCAGCTGCGCACGACCCTCTCCACGGCTTCTCCCCATTACTTCCGACCCTCCCGACCCGGCACGACCCCCCTTGCAAGAAAGGTTCCGGGCTACAAAACTAAAATGAGGAAAACGAATAACGCGTATTCCTCCAACTCCTATACAACCGCACTCATCCACATTGACATTCCAGAAGGAGTAATAGGGATGAAGTTGAACCCGCGCACCAACATGCACGAGTTCATATATGAGTCAACAGCCTCCCTGGTAGCTGGACGAAGCACGTCCACGCCGGTACCCATGGAGACAGAGTGGAAAAGAACTGCGATGCCGAAGCGTCCGCATTCCCCACCCGTACCAACCTTCAAACTTGTTCAAACAAACAAGTATGAAAGCCTACCGGAAGTAGGAGACGAAACCTCAGTTGCGCCTCCTCCAACCAAACGTCCCATCCCAACACCACGCCCGACACCACGACCGACACCGTCAACATCGACCCGCAGAGACAACCGGAACTCTGCTGCGATTGAAACAGGACGAACGAGCACCAGGGTGCTGCCTGTGGTCATGACTATTGATAGCATGACCCACAATCAGATCAGTGAGCCAGCACCGGCAACCAGGGTAGACGGCAGGTCCTGGGCAAATATTGCCAGCGGTGGCTTGTCAAACCCCCCCCCCCCCACGACCGGAGCAGCGACGTGTACCGCAGTCCAAGAGACGGGAGCAGGAACCCTCGAACGCCTCTGATGACGAGGACATTATGTCTCTCCTTCAGGGCCTCATCAGGGTCCAAGGGAGGCTCGCCACCTGCAAATCCAAAGCGGAAAAGCTGGCGATCCTCATGGAGCTCCTGACCAACACCATCAATGGGTAGTGAAGCATCGGAGGTCAAATTCCTTCTGCGAATGACCTTCCATAAGGACATCCAGAGCGAAGCGGAGGAAATGGTGGACGATTCCTATTCCTATCATTTACAGCACATCGGCTAGCGACATTCCAGGAAAGACGACAGAAACGGAAAAGGACGCAGCCCAAAGATGAAAAAACATGAAATATTTAACTTCAGTCAAGTAAAATTTTTCCACTAGTAACAAGTTCAGAACTTTTGTACACCTTTTTTATCTTGTCCTTGCTTAGGGTGTTTTTTTATCCAGTTAAGACCTTTTCCCTAAGAACTCACTAATGTAAACTTAAATTCAGTCAATCAAATGCAACCATCAGGTGGTGATAGTAATAAGGCCTAATGAGCCGTAGTACTAGTGAGATAGACATTATGAGTTATGGTTCATACAACTCCGACGCGTATCCTACAAACTCTGGTGTGCCACAAGGATCCAATTTGGGACCCTTATTATTTTTAATCTTTATAAATAACATTAGAAATAATATTAAATACGCTCGTTTTTCACTTTTTACTGATGACATAAAATTATTTATTCGAATAAGATCATTTGAAGACTGTAGGCATCTTCAGGAAGATATTAATACAATTATTGACTGGAGTATTGCTAATAAACTCAGTTTTAACTTCCGAAAATGTTCCGTCATGTGCTTCACGAGGTCACACAAGACCGTATATTTCACCAAAAAATGAAAGATACGTCTCTGAAGCATACGGCTACTTGTAAGGACTTGGGAACAGTATTTGACGTTCGTTTAACGTTTCATAAATCACATCGAAAGATCTGCAAATCAAGCCACAAAAAAATGTTGGGTTTTGTCCTTCACAATTCAAGGGAGTTGACAAATCTTGCAGTGATAAGGCTGCTTTATTTTTAGCTTAGTGCGTAGCATTCTCGAGAGTGGATCTCAGGTATGGGGGCCAGAGGACACCGCCTATGTACTAATGGTCGAGAAAATTCAAAAGAAATTTTACGGTTTCTCTACATGAGAGTTTGGTTTTTACCCATGGCTGTTTCCAACAGCGTTTATCTCGGGAATGCTGGGTATCTGCAGCCTTAGTTCGAGGAGGGATATAGCATTACTGCTTTTTGCTCATAAACTCCTGAACGGTGTATTATTAATACCTGACATCCTGGCGGAAATTGGATTTTATGTCCCTGATAATTTCACGCGAGGCCGCCAACACAGGCTTCTGTTTCTTCCCAGGTGCAGAACTAACTTACCAATGGTGATGCCCCTGGGAAGACTAACTAGGTTAATTAACTGCCTCGCAGGAAATTTGGATATTTTTCACACGAGCTACAACAAGTTTAAGCAAGAACTAGCTATTAAGTTCTAACTATATTATGTACTTCTTGAAAACTATTTCTTAAACTTCTTTTTACTTTAATCTTTGTGTAATTATGATTACCATTTTTTGTGTTTTTTGCAATGTTTTGGTGTAAAACTGTTTTTGCAAATATAAAATAAATAAATGAGGGGCATTTGTATAAGCCCCTGCTAGTTAGCAGAGGATTACGAAAGAATCCACAAAATCAAAACAAAAATAGCCTATATTTAAATACAACATTTTGGCTGTTCGCACATGGTTCTTTTTCTATCTCATGATCTATTTGTTATTTTCATATGATTCTTATTTCAGAAGGTGGAGAAATAAATAGAAATAAAACTGTATATTTAACTCTTTTTCGTAAAAACCGTCACATAGCCTATATTTAATGTGCAATGACGATATACTGTTAAAAATATTCCGTTTTATCAGTAAGCCGTGATTTTTTGTCGAACTGAATCTGAGTATTGTAGACTGAACCGTAGCTTTGGATTAACGGGTAATTTATGAAGCCATCCGTCGCTGATGGGATCACTTTACCAATTTTGTGGATACATTTAGAAGGTTCCGATGTCTGAAAATAGACAGTTGACCACGAAAAGCATTAAATTGTGCCCGTAGACTAAACCAATCTGCTAAAAGACGTTTATGGGTAATGATTCCCTCACCGAGCAGTGGTCAAATGGACCTAAAAGCGCTGCGACCTTCATTTTATAACCACGAGACACAACGATCAAAATTAGGTTTAGGTTTAAAAAAAATTGAAGCAGTGAGCTTGGACAACAGCAACCATTATAGGCTCCTGAACTGGTTGCTCTAAGCCAGTCATTCCCAAAGTGGTCTATATCGACCCCCAGGAATCGATTCCGACCTACAAGGGGTTCACATCAATGGAAAAAAAAAATTGGGGGTGCATGAGACGTAAATGGGGGTCCACTTAGGCAGGCCGTCACCAAAATTTTGGCTTCCCGCAAATGTAATAATCCACCTCACAGATAGGTACTTCCGTAATATTCTCTGATAATAGACATTAATTCCCTAAGTATATTAATAATAATAATTTTTTGGGAAAGATATTTTGTCAATTTGCTCATACTTTTCGATTTAAAAATCTCTACCGACTAGTGTTTTTTTTTTTAGAGAGATTTTTTTGTTGATTTGCTGGCATTTTTTGATTTGAGATATCTACTGACTTTTTTTACTATTTTTTGGCGGGTTCGACTTCAATTGAAGCGTTCACCGCGAAGGGTTCATTTCAAATAACTAGCAGTTTCTGGTGTTCTCTTTATTAGAGAATGGTGTGATGGTGATGTGTAATGGCTGCTCCAGACACGCTACTGTCAACAGTCAAAGATGATATCTAGAGTCAGTCAGAATGCCATTGTTCCATAAGAACACCGGTTCTCTCTATCAGAGAAGGTGTGATGGTGATGTTGTGGCTGCGCCCGGCACGCTACTGTCTTCAGTTAAAGATGATATCTATAGTCAGTCAGAATGCCATTGTATCTCAGTGTCCTCCTTATCAAAGAATGGTGTGATGGTGATGTGTAATGGCTGCTCCAGACACGATACTGTCAACAGTCAAAGATGATATCTAGAGTCAGTCAGTATGCCATTGTATCTCAGTGTCCTCCCTATTAAAGAATGGTGTGATGGTGATGTGTAATGGCTGCTCCAGACACGCTACTGTCAACAGTCAAAGATGATATCTAGAGTCAGTCAGTATGCCATTGTTCCATAAGAACACCGGTTCTCCCTATTAGAGAATGGTGTGATGGTGATGTTGTGGCTGCGCCCGGCACGCTACTATCTTCAGTTAAAGATAATATCTATAGTCAGTCAGAATGCCATTGTATCTCAGTGTCCCCCCTATTAGAGAATAGTGTGATGGTGATGTGTTATGGCTGCTCCGGGCGCGCCACTGTCTACAGTCAAAGATGATATCTTTAGTCAGTCAGAATGCCATTGTATCTCAGTGTCCTCCCTATTAGAGAATAGTGTGATGGTGATGTGTAATGGCTGCTCCGGGTGCGCCACTGTCTACAGTCAAAGATGATATCTATAGTCAGTCAGAATGCCATTGTATCTCAGTGTCCTCCCTATTAGAGAATAGTGTGATGTTGATGTTGTGTAATGGCTGCGCCCGGCACGCGACTGTCTATGGTGATAAAATCTTTATTAGTTTCGCAGCCCGAGTTTATTAGCTTTTTTACCGTCCTCATCTTATGTTTGCTGTATAAACAACTTGAATTCCGCAGTGGCTCGGTTTTAAAATGCAGCAATCAAGCTAACTTGTATTTACTTTTGGTTTTGGGAACTCGGCACCCTAGTTGTTCTTCTGCGTCACTTAGATTCGTATTTTCTTTTCATTTAAATTTAACAACAATCAACCTAAAATCAGCTATGCCTGTAAACATATCTAAGCGGTAAAAGTTATTTTCAACAACATTAACCATCGCACATGTGGTTGTTTTGTAAAAACGCTGAGTAGTGAACGATACTCGCTTGTAAATACCGCCAGCTGACTGAGAGAGCGGCGTGTCGGTCTGAAACTAAATGGAAGGCAGCGGAAGGCCGCGTGACAAACCTGGCTCGGGGTCGGAGGGAAATATGAAGCGCGGGTCAAAAGATTAAGGCGGGCCGCGGTTGTTTACTTCTTAATAAGGCGCGTTTTACGGCTCCGCCTTCTTTATTCCCGCAATACGGTCGTTTTATAGGGTGAATTATTCCAACATTATTATGTTCATTGTAATGAAAGTATTTAGTGGAAACTTAAGCAGCGTCTCACAATATGCGAGCTCTCCGTCGGATATTGTGGTTCGAAGGATGCGTGAGAGAAATAAACCATCACCTGGTTCGCCAATACTAAAAGTAGGTTGGCTTATTTCAAGCTTTCATCACATTCGACTCAGTTCACAAGCCGTCGATCAGCATCATTAGATGGTCCCCGTTAAACGCCGACTGTCGGTAAGTTCCAGATTTGAACAAATTGCATCAGCCGGCAAACGTAACAACATACCGACGCGACAACTTGTTCGAAGGCTAAAACGCACCGATAATCGGCGTTAAACGAGGACCATTCCCATTTCGAAACGACGTCTTGCGAATTGTGTCAAATGTGATGTAGAAATTAGTGGAGATTGATCAAAACTTTAACTATATAATGCGGAGGGGCCAATTTCGCAGGCTGTGGGTGCTGGCTGTACCTGCATCGTATTGACTTACTAATTATCTCATAGTCAAATTACCATATTGGTTAGCATGCTGATCGCGGTATATTCGTGGTGGGAACGACGTGCAATTTACGTCTGGTATTATAAATAACTGCTTTGTCTGCCGCTATGGAAAATACGCTTATACAATAAATCGAGTACTTTTTATAATGCCACAGTACAAATACAAATGTGGCTCCCATTTCGTCATACAAATAATAAATCGATTTTGAAAAATTATTAAAAAATCAACAGATCAAAATTCTCCAAGGGTCATTTCATCATATTTACAGTGCAATCGCGAACAGATGTAGAGAGAGACGTCTTCTTATTCTGAATCGTATGGAGCTCACTTTAAATTGGGCTCATTTTTACCGGTAAAAAATCCGCAAAACATAGTTAAATATCACCACTGCAAATTCTACATAACACCAGTCAAATATTATCGCATAATTGTGAATATGGTTATAAAACGGTTTGCACTTTAAATTGCGAATACTCAAAATGAAAAGAAGGGTTTTCTCGAATTTGGAGTTACATACTATAGCAACTTCTCGGAAATCTACATATCCACCTGTACGACATGTAGAGGGGAATCACGTGACACTCGCAGTGTCTCGGAATAATTGAAGTTAAGCGAAAAAAAGTTTCAGCAACCTCCCACCCACCCGGCCACCCGCCTCTTTTGAACATATTTCACATATTATTCCGCTCTCTGAAACACTTTTCAGTTTACGCAAGTGAAACTTTGTACATCGTAAACAAATCTGGTAACGACGCGGAGGCTTTATGAAACAGCTTTCCAAATGTCAAGTGCACATAACGTGCACTTCGTAGTACCGGAGTACTATAGTACCGTAGTACGGTCGTACCGTGGTACGGTCGTACCGTGGTACGGTCGTACTTGGTGAATCTGGTATCGGCGGGAAACGATCTATTTCTAGTACATATAACAATCGATTGAGAGCGTTCAAGAGTAGAATAGTTCGCACTTTCTTCGGTGAGAGGGAGGCGTGTGCATTGTGCATGTGCGTTTTGAGTAGAATGCCCTCTGACGATTGGTATTTTGACGCGCATTCAATTTGCATTGTATTACGCGGATCAATATAGGCAACACATGCCCACTCGCGGTAATGCTGGGGGTAGGCCTTCGAGATCTCGCTCGCGGTCAACGGCTTTATCCCGTGCGGTCGCTTGCTTAAGTAATTCAGTTTCACATAACGTGATAACATCGCGATTTGAACTCAAACATTTATCTCGCTGCCCTCTCCAGACGAGCGAGCGTGTCCTAATGTTATTACAACATGGTTACGCGCGGTTCATTAGATACGGTTTCCGTTTCAAACTAAATCATCACACCTGTTTATCTTCCCTTGAGATGTGTGCCGCGCCGCCCCGCTGGAGCGTAGTGCTTGCCCCGGAGCGGAGGGCGGAGAGCGGAGTGCTGAGAGCGGAGGGCCGAGGGCGGAGAGCGGAGAGCGCAAAGCGGAGAGCGGAGAGCGGACGGTTGGCGTAATTAGGAGGGGCAACGTTGAAAATGCGAATGCGCCATTAAAACCTGAATTACAAAACACGTAAACAGCGGGTTTGTTATTCACGCCGTATTAAATTCTCCGCCACCGCTCTCAATGTGTTTTTTTCTCGCCGCATCCAAACTGTGCTCGATTAAACAATTTTTACTGAAACTACTTTTCGTTTTCAGCACTATACACAAAGTATATATTGTAACAATAACTGGAATCGAAGTAACTAAATAATGCAGAGCTGAGTGGGGACAAGCGATGAACAGGTAAGTGTAAGGCGTTATTTGGATATTTGTTTCATCGGACGTCGGTAATGTTAAGCTTCCTCAATATAATAACAATACAGTTTTCTATGTCGGGCCCGTGGGAGGATACCTCCTACTCCCAGCGTGCTCGGGCTTAATGATGCGCGTCATTAAAATGTTCGCGTGCCGCGGCAAACACCGGGGGCTCCGCCGCGCCACTTCAGCTCCCCGGCTGCGGCTGCTCTCGTAACTACCAACTGAACTGATATGTATTTGGATGCATCACGCATTTTATGTGAATTCGGCCAATTATCAATGAGAGTCTTTAGATCTCCATTGCATTTGTAGAAAACTTTTCTGTTTTAGGAATAATTCTTACTTCCACAACTCTTGTATTTTTGTCAAAGACGCGTCATCAACTCATCAGACATCAGAGGATTAGTTTCTTTCAGAAAGGATAACATGAATCAAGACAAACTTTAGCTAAAACCCTTTTCTGTAAAATATGTCAGATTTTTCGTGATTTAAACAATTTTGACTCTTCAGAACAGAAACACCCCCTGCATTACCTCATCTTACAAACGTGTGAATGATTGCGGAGACCAGAACATTTCTCAACTTTAGTTCTATCAAATATTTCTGGAAACAAGGCCCGTCAAATGTATTCCCTTAATTAATTTACTGGATTATTACTTGTGCCTATAACTTTTTTTATTTTCTTTTATTCACCGTATCTTTCCCATGGATGAAATGCGTAATTACACATCCAGGCAATTCTTGTGGGATATATTTAAAAAAATATATTTCTGTTTTTACTTTAAAGAAACTTGCGCAAATCATAAGTACCTAAATAAAAAACAATCACCAGCCCTCAACTCCTTCAAGGTAAAATATATTTTTACAGATTTTCATCCTTGTATGAATTTACTAAATATGTTCTCTAGGATCTGAAAGATAATATAGCTAACCCTTTCCCCCACCTTTTGAACATCCAAAGTCTCCCTTAAACCCCTCCCCCCGACCTGTTCCACTGATATCAATGTGTGATAGATTGAAATCTATTCCTTCCAAATTTATTTCAGTTACACTTCAGAAGACTGAGGTACACAAAGTCACCTGCGAAATATTCCACTCTCCTCTTGTCTTAACCACATTTTGATTAAGTGGTTTTCTTAGGAATAGATTGAAATAAACACTACTCCAAATATTTTCTTACGTGTTTTATTTTTATTTTTATAAAACTTTTAGCATTTAAAACATTTCACGGCATTCATAAAACTTTTGGGATTTAGATGGATAGCTCTTGAACTCTAAATATGCTGAGTTTATCAAAAGACATCATATTTCACGAAACATGGTGAACTCCGAATCAGGTCATTACATTTATATGTGAGTTGAAACTTACACTCGCACGGCGTGCGTGACGGCTGAAAAGCGAAATAAAAAGATAGCTGAACTGGGAAACAACATGGAACAATCGTATCGTGGGACTCCACTAGTCTTAAAGCGATGATTCAGAAGATGAAAGTATTTGCGGGTAGTGCGGGCGCCCTTTGTGGGCTCTCCCCGTCAGGCGGGCGTCACTCCGCCGTGCAACAGATGTCCCTCGCCCGAGCGCCGCGCCGCCCCCCCTCCTCCCCGCCGACGCTCGGCGACGCCGCCGCCGTTTGATCCCGACCCATTGTTCCCAGCTCTTGTTATAACCCGCGGACTGTCATCACACAATTACGCCCTAAGAATTATTAATGCCTTCAGCTTACTTATTCGCTAATTCCTGGACAGAGCAAAGCGCTTACTTTACGTTCCGCGCTTTTATTCTCTCTTTCGGTGGGAGTTTTTAAATTTTTTTTATTTCTCTCGCTTGTATTTTTCGGCAATTAAACGAGACCCGTCCGGATGGACAGTGAGAAATACGTCTTCATTGTTTAATGCGGGCGCATCTTATTGTTCGGAACTCGTGGAAAAGCGCGGCGACCGACAGGCTGCTGGTGCGATTTTTTCCCACAGTTTTTTGTGGTATTTTCCACCCAGTGAAGGTTCAATTATTTTTTCAGCAATTGGAGAGTGGAGTTTTTTACGGTCGGAGCAACAACTATTTAAATGAAATAATCAAAGTTTAACACAGTTTTTCAAAAACAAAATCGTGCGGCAATATTTTCGCACTCAGCCAGCGCGCCGAGGAATACGGCAGTGGTGACCTGCGGAAGATTTCTGTGGCGTGGAAGTCTGCCGGCTCTATCGGGCCCTGTCGCATTCCGTATAAACGCGGCCAATGGTCAATTGAAATGTGACGTCAGAGAAGAGTATCATGACCACGAGTATCTTTTATTTCAATGTATTTATGTAAAAGCCTTAAATGCGTTAATAAAATAAAATAAATTTCGTCTGTATGGTTAAGTGCACTCATAATAATATTATTCATGCTCAAATTTGAGTTTTGTAATAAAAATGTAGTGGTATTATTTATTTTTATATATTTTTTAAGCGTTAAACAAAATGCTTACACAATGCGCACCTCCGGTCGTGACTTCCAATCGCCGAGGAATGATTTCAATCTCATTGATTTGTTTCTAGTACCCCTAATAATAGTGTAGTATTTTAATATTACACTACTTTAAATACATAGCAATATGCAGTGTTTTTTTTATCAAGTAGGGCTTAATTATTTATTGAAACTATTTAACTCTGAATGAACCCGTTAATAAATATATTTTTATCTTTTCTTTTACAATTTTTTTTTGCACTGCTTATGAGTTTATTGTTTTTTTTTTTGTAAATTGTTAATATTTGTGTAAGAAGCCTTTAACGGGCTTAAATGAACAAATAAAAATGTTCCCTTATTACATCTAAACAAAGATGATTTTTTTGTAATTTTAATACATCATAGTTGAATGAAAGAAAAATAGTTTTTTTTAAATAGTTATTTTAGAAATAACTGTATTTTTAGAACCATTATGTTGTTAAAAAACTTTTATTTATTTTTGCAACAAAAGAGTTTGTATCAAAAAAGGAACTGAAAATGAGGACATTTATAAATTAATGGACTAAAGTCCAATTACAAAAAATACATACAAAACACGAAATGGAAAAAAGAGCAACAAAGAAGGAATAGCATATACATAACAATAAATTAAGCGATGGCAAAAATAATGCAAAATAAACATAAGAGAAAACATTCAAGCCATGGTCTAGTCAAAGTTTTGGTAGAGTCGTAAAGAATGACGAAAATCATTTAGACTGCTACCAAAAATTTCAAGACCATGGCTTGAGTTAACAAGTCTTGACATTCTGGATATTGGAGAATTATACCCATAATTAGTATTGTGATGATTGAGGAACAACAATTCATTGTTTCTGAGTCTACGGCAAGGAATGTTGAACTGGATAAGTTGCAACAGAGAAGGTGAGTCAATAAAACGATCAATAATTTTGTAAATGAAAATTAAATCAAAGTCTTTCCTGCGCTTTTCTAATGAAGACATTTCCAATAATTGTTCAATTTCATCATGTGAGTATTTTTTTTTTTTTCATTTTCTAGATTCTTATTTTTCATTAAGTGATGAATCATTCAAAGTTACTGACTCTAACTCTAACTCTTGTCCCTTATACCATTAGGACGGCGCATTGCGCCTTACTCTGTTACCTCATGTGGGTGAAAAAATACATTTACGTGACTATTGAATTTAAGTTCAGGAGTTTACGTAGGGAAAAAATATGTTTGTAAAAACCCTACAAAAATAACATGAAATTGCCGGGTCATCAACGTCTTCTCCCTCTCGACACAGCACTACGGCATATATACATAAGTGTGTTCGTGTTGAGTGGAGATGGGGGGGGTCGGCTATGGCCTTTGTTTAGGAATTCCACCGCATTCGCCGCGGTAATAGGGAAAACCATAGAAAACTCTATACAGGTGGAAACGGCCACATGTCCAACATGAAGACATTATGACCTTCAGTGACGTCATATATGACGCCCTGCGTTGTGAGGTGTTGGTGTGTGTCTGTTTTTATGTAGATAAATAATTATGGGAATATACTAATATACATACATATAAATATTTATAAGGACAGGAATGGATAGGTATTGGGAGATACCTATCGGAATCTTGAAATTAGGAAAGGAAAGTACCTATTACGAATGCTCGTCCATGTCTGGAATATGCCAAATTGAATTTAAATCTAACAAAATGTGTTTCGGCATTCTGTGTTTGTATCGGAAGGTAAAATCGCAAAGTGAATCGTATTGACCGATTGATTTGATGAGAGGATTTTTGTTGTGTTTGAGTGAACTGTAAAAGCGCTCGGTCAGGCGGTGTGTGTGTTCGAGGAACAAGGTAGGTATTTCTTTTTGAGTGTGTAATCTTTTGAGATTTGTTCTGAGTCTAGTATTAAAAATGATTTTAATGCAACAGTTCTGAATGCACTGGATCTTGGTGTGTGTAGAGTGTGATATGCTACTCCAGACGGGAATAGCATATGTGATGACAGGTCGTATAAGTGTATAGTATACCAGGAGTCTGGATCTGGGAGGTAGTGGACTTCGTCTGCTGAAGATTGGCCTCATGGCCCCAATCGCTTTCCTCGCCCGGTTCTGCGTGTTGATCACGTGGGATTTCCAGTTCAGTCTTCTGTCCATGGTGAGGCCGAGGTACTTCACTTCGTCCTTCCGCTCAATGTCGTGTCCCTCCATTTGCATCTGGAAATCAGGTGTAGTGATGGCACGTTTTCTTGTGAACGTTATGGCTTCCGTCTTGACGGCGTTCAGCTTGAGGCGCCACTTCTTGTAATAGGCCGCCAGCTGATCGAGCGCACGCTGTAGGTATATAGCCGCCATGTTGATATCTCGCGATGTGACGTAGAGAGTGAGATCGTCTGCATAGATCCCTTTCTTGCATCTCTCATCTAAAGGGACGTCGTGCGTGAAGATGTTGAAGAGGTACGGGCCGAGAAGACTTCCCTGTGGCACTCCTTTAGGTATCCCACGTGACGATGAGAGGGCGCCCCTGCACGCGACTCTGAATGATCTGCTTGTCAGATACTTTCTTATCAGGCGTATTATGTAGACGGGTGTCTTGGTTGCTTACAGCTTGTGTATCAGACCGTCCGTCCACACAGTGTCAAAAGCCTTTTCCGGGTCCAGGAGCGCCATGGCGGTGTAGCGATCTTCGTTGAATTTTCGCGAGACGAATTCCACTACTCGGGTCACCTGATGGGTAGTGGAGTGCTTCTTCCGGAAACCGAACTGCTCGTCTGGTAGAGTCGTGATGTGGTACGAGCCGGTTGAGCATAACCTGTTCAAACACTTTGATCATCGTCAATAACAGACTGATCGGACGGTAGTTCGTCGGCTTGGTTTTGTCCTTGTTCAATTTGTTGAAGGGCAAAACTGTCGCCTTTTTCCATTACGAGGGAAAGTGTCCGGTAATGATGCAAGCGTTGAACAGCTTTGTAGTGTGTATGATGGCTCTCTGAGGAAGGTGTTTGAGTAGAATGTTGTGTATTTGGTCGCTTCCCGGCGCCTTGTTTGTCTTGAGTCGCTTGATTATCCCGGACACCTCGCTCGGCATGCTGAGATGCATATCGGCCAAGTCGGTCTGCGCGGACAGATTCAGCTCTCGTAGTGACTCAGCCACGATCTGATCGGTTTCTGCATCTTCCATCCCGTCCGTGGCTGTGAGCTTGGAGGGTCCGCTGTCCGCGAGCGCATTTGCCTTCTTCCATACAGGGCGAGCCCGAGTGCCGTCTAGCTTGCTGAGCGGAGGGGTCGCGCTATCCTGGCTTTTTAGCCTTGCCATCTTCCAAGGAGTTGTTCCCGAGGTGAGCGAGGCAACTTTGCTCGTACCAGAGCTGGCTCCTTAGGTCCGCTATTTGCCGCCGATTTCGCCGTAAGACGTTGTGCGCCGATTTGTAGAATGCATCGCGCGTCCGGTGGTGGCCGCAGGCTGTGTCTTGAGCCTGATGAGCGATAAGACGTGTCGGAAGCTTGACCGTGAATGGTGTCACGCTTCTCCTTGAGCTTGTTGTATGATCTGTGTGAGAGTGCCTGCGAGCTCGATCTCTTGTTCCGAGCGCAGAGTATCCGATGACAGGTGGATCCGCTAGTTGATATCTCTCTTGAAGCCATCCCAGTCGGCCGCTCTGATGTCTCGTTGCTTCCTCTGGCTTCTGACTGTGGTACCCCCCAATGTGAAGCACACCGGCAGATGGTCTGACGACAGCTCGTCCAGCGTTTGTAGAGGCGAGATCGATCTCGCGTTCCTCACGAGCGCTATGTCTAGCGTGCTCGAGTACTTTGAAAGCTTTCCGTAGTAAGTCGGTCTATCCGGCGCCATGACGTCATAGTCATGAGTCTGCATATGTGAGAAGAGCGCGTTTCCATTCGCGTTCCCACGATAGTTATTCCAATAGTTGTGTTTCGCGTTCAAATCACCTCCAATTAGAACTATTGGGCCCATACTAGTGAGCGCGCTCAGGTCCCTTCTGGTGAACGCGGCTTGGGAAGGACAGTAGGCAGCGATGATGGTGTGCACTCTATCCTCTATGTCGACTCTGATGACTGTGGCCTCGGTATGCCGCAGTCTCGGGGTAGGTACTTTAATGGCTGAGATGGTATCGCTTGGAACGAAAGCATGGCGGTTCCGCCCGCTCTTCCTTGGCGGTCGTGTCTTCGGTGAACTTCGAAGCCGGGCACTCTTAATGTAGTATCCGGAACTAAATGTGTTTCTGTAACTAAAACAATGTCAATGTGTAAACGAGTCACCAGTTCGAGCAGCTCGTCAATCTTGTAGCGAACGCTACGAGCGTTCCAGATGAGGCACTTCGGGGACTTCATTCATCGATGGTCGAGGTGATGAGCTCCATCAGGATCATCATCTTCTACTCGGTACGGGAGGGTGCAGCGGGCGAGCTGCGAGCGGACGCGCAGGAGTCCTTGAGAGGAGGGACATGATGTGTCCAGGGTCATCTCCTCGGCAGACGCGGGCGCTTCTCGCACGACTTTGTGGCCGGGCGGAGGCATGGGTTGAGGGGCGGGGAGCGGCTTGGACCTGCTGCCACGTTGGCCCACCCGAGCGGGAATCCGGCTGTCCGGCCCGGCTCTGACGGGCGTGCTCCATCAGTTACGGGCTGCGTGGCTGCAGCTTTACCGTGCCCGGTTATGGCAGCGACGCGACGTCCACGCCATGCTTACTCGCTTGGGACATCCTCGGTGACACGTAGCGGGCCCCGCGCAATAGCCCCATGTGGCTCGTCCTGTGTCATTCGGTACAGCCGATACTCGCGTGGGCCCATCAGGCATTGTGACCTTGCTGGCCGGCTGCGTGGCCTCCAGTTTGCGAGCCGTGCCCGAAGTTATGGCAGCAACCCTGCGTCCCGTGCTCTTAGGTGACTGCCTTCTTCGTGATCTTCTCCGCCTCGGTGGTGAAGGTGCAGCGCCGCGCGCTCGTAGCCCCATGTTGACGTCTTGGTCCTCCAAGTTGGTGACGAAGATATTCGCCGTGCCGCTTGCAATTACCGAGGAGGTTAAAAACCCCTTTTCTCCGGACCGAGGGAGAGCTACTGCACTGCGTCTGTCACTTGGCCGTGAGTCAGGGTGCCCAGGGTCATCACCACTGGAGGGACCCTGCTGCCCTCCCGGGGCTGCTGCTGTGGACAGAGGTTTAGGGAGGAATTAGCATGGTTTTAGGCGTTTAGCTCTCAGGCCGCCGCCCTCGCCCTCGGGTAACTTGCAAAACGTTCCCGTATTTAACACTGAATGCCGGGACCGGAGGTGAGGACACTCTTAGATTGATGGCGTCTGCCACTGCTCTTGCGCGGCCGTCGTCCATCGACGCGACGGGGCGGGTGGGGGCCTGGGGCCGAGGCAGGTCCCGCTCGTGCTGGCCTGCCTGTCCGCCACCAGCGCAGACTCCGAGCTTTCGCTAGACACAATCTTGGGGATGGTGAAGGTCACCGTCCCCAACTCCGTGTCCTGGCAGACCTGAGTGGGCGCCAAACGGCACCTCGATCGGATTCCGAGGCTGCAACCGCGCATGCATGCGGCCCAGGAGCTCGAACCCCCTGTTTCCTTTTTCAAAAGCGGGGCCGACTTGGCCATCCATCCCGGGTGGAGCCAGGATGGAGCTAAAACAGATTACAAAAGTTAGCTTGCCTTGATAAAGGCAGTTGGTTTCGAATTTGGTGAAGTCAAAGTAAACGTTGCCTTGATAAAGGCAGTTTTTCCGCTTGCGCGGCAGAATCGAACCGGATCGTGCTTTGAAACACAGTTCCGGCAAGTTCCTGTTTCACAAAGTGCGGTGGGCGAGCACGCTGCCAAAGACAGGCACAAAACCACAAACAGACACAAACCAGGCGAGCCAGGCAAGCCAAGCAAGTCTCAGTTCCCAGTTCGCTCGTGATGATCTGTTCATCATATGAGTAATGGCCTCTTTCTCGCCCCAATCTTCATGCAATACCGCGTAAGAACCGATGTTGTACGGATTCAATCTGATGAATATGAACGGTTTAGAAAGGGGAACAAATTACACTAGCATATTCTAGATGAGGGCAAACTAATGAACAGTAAATGGTTTTTAGGGTTTTTATATTCTTAAAGTCACATGCAATTCTATTGATGAACCCAAGAAGTTTTAGTGATTTATTAGCTACATTATTAATGTGATCACGAAAAGAAAGATTATAGTCCAGAGTGACACCAAGATCTTGTATAGATCTGACGGTAGATAGGGAGACACTATTTAGTTTATAATTGAAAATGATCGGTTTATGAGTTCTATGAAATGACATAATGACATTAATTCTAGGCAGTTGGTTATAAAAATAATCACCTAATTTAGTGTGTCAAGGCCGGAGGCTAAAAGTTGTAACCTCTTTGACATTACTGATGGCCGCATTCAGATGGGACTATAATATATCGTTAACTCAGGTAACTCAATGCTCTCACTGGGTTACCTGAAGCGACAAAAAGCTAAAATAAGTCCCAAACTTGTATCGCTTGAGTCGAGCCTTCTCCCGAATGGTAAATGTATTTAAAACGGCTGAAGGGCCACAAAGTCTTCAGAATCAAACGAGAGTCGGAGCATTGGATGCAGAAAAAAACCTGATCAAAACTGCAAATTTAATTCATTTTTTGCCAAAGTGTCACTTGAACCCTTTTGCCTTTCCAGCGACGATACGACGATAATAATATAATGAAAAAAATAAAGTTAACAAATTGACATCACAACAAGCTTAATAATAATATTTAATATTTGGATAACTTGTATAGCGCCGTTTTTGTGTAAAATCACCCCAAGGGCGATGTAAAATGTTTGTATTATAGGTCAAAACCCATGATAAATTGAGTTAATTTATAGTACATGTAAGCAATTTCATTATTGTTCGCAATTTGTTATTGTTAATTTGTTTGAGTCAACCACACCTAAACTATGAGAATGGGGCTATTATTTTTACCGAAAAAGTAGGAGTTTATTAACGTAATTAATGACAAATTGAACGTAGGATAACGTATTAATTCAAGTTCGAATCATAACACGAACCCGACTGGCGAACGGCGCAGTATTATGGTTCGGATCGAGCTCGGACCGCTATCGGAAAGCGGGCTTAATCATTTCGGCAGGTGGTGTAGTATATTGTGTGTAGGGATGTCGTGTGCCAAGCGGAGTCTCTCTCACCGGCTTACAATATTTAAGAGAATAGCCAGCCGGATCAATAGATTGGCAAAAGCAATTTAATTTAACCAAGCTTTGACGTGTCGCTCGGGGCTAATACCGAAACGCATCAGCCTCCTATTGAGGCGGCTCAAACGCCCCGCAAATCACCCCACCGCCCCCCCCTTCCGGAATCTCTCCAGAGCCATCGATGCACCAAACAAAGAGCTGGTACATCGCGCCGGCCGACCGGTGCAATTCACGTAATTGTCTCAATCCGCGGACCGCCTGCCTGCCCGCCCCCTGCCGCCCGCTGAAACTGCGCCTGTACTCGGCAATGGTATCACTTTAGGGTGGGTTGCGAATCATATACATCGATCGCGTACTGCGAGAGTTTTAAACAATATTTTTCGTGTCTTAGTTATACTGTAGAGCACAGATTACAACTCAGCTGTAAAATGTTTCACAGTGTAGAGCGCGGCGGTAAATTATTATATTATGTAAAATTGTGGGATGTTTTCTTCTTTCGAAGCCAGTAGCTTTCTGACGACATCGCCTGGTGACCAGCTTACACCGTGGTGTTGAATTATAGATGATTGCGATTCTACCGTGTGTGAACATCGATCAAAATGTAATCTAGTCACACACATAGTACACGTCGCTTCGTGCGGAGAGTGTCGGGCCGGCCAAACGCTCCGGCGGGGACTAATTTAATTGTTCGTTATTTATACAAGGCGCACCGGGGAACACGGCAATGGCCGGGAGTAGAGCGCGGAGAATGGCGACTAGCGGGTGTTCTAAAGGCGACCAACTAATGAGGAGCACACTCAACTGAGCTTGTAGCCTGCACTTGCAAATGCAAACGAATGTTTATAGCGGAGTGTGGACACGACCTCGCGAATTCACAGGGATTCGACTAGACTGTTCAGCGTTGTGTTCAGTGAGCTGCCGCTGGGCGCTGGGCGCGTTAGGCCCGTATTTAATCAATATTAAAATAATATGACGTTGCGGAGAGTAGAAAATTAAAGGGAAAATTAACGAAAAGACGAATTATTTATTAGGAAATCAATTTTGAAAACTTTGCGGTATCTTAAAGGACAAGTACGAGGCGAGTACTTTTCAAGGTCCACAGGGTACAGGACACAGTGGCATAGTGGCACAATGGCGCAGCGACACAATGGCGCAGTGACACAATGGCGCAGTGACACAATGGCACCACGGATGGCGTGCTCGACTCTCGACTCTGACCGTGCGCCATGCGTAGCGCCATGTGTAGTCAAATAACTCGAGCATTAAAAAAGGATTGAGGAATGTAAGAATGATTTCGAAGAAAAAACGTCGGAATCCTCGAGAAATATTACTAAGCATTGCCACCGGGAGGGTTTGTTTCTTGCATCGCGTCACTCCTATATTTGTTCGTTGAATCCCGTAGAATTGATTTAAATCAACCCAAGTTATTTAGAGAAATAGCGTTTCGCATTTTGAAACTTTATATCCAAACTATAAAATCGAAATTGCTCCTCCGTTGTTTTCTTTTCAATTCACCGGCTGCAACACCAACGGCCGCGCGGAATCTCGTTCAACTTCCCAGCTTTCTTTTGCCGGAAACAATTTAGTATTAGGGCTGAATCGCGCGGAGTCGCCGAGCAGTGAGCGAGTCCCGCGCCCTCTCCCCAGCCGCCCACCGCCCACCGCCCACTGACCAGGCCGGGGCGCGCACGGTGCTGAGCACTCGCACCCGCACCTGGGCTGCCTTACTCAAACACATGTCGCTGTACGAAT
>JAGWCC010000121.1:600000-910729 GCA_022651775.1 Drusus annulatus | reverse complement strand
AACACGTATATTCAAACATTTTTATTTAGATAAAAATCCTTCTAGTCCCATTGTTTCAAGGCTCCAGACGGTTGGGAGTATTTGGGAGTCTTGAACGATATTAATAATAAAAATAATAAACTAACAATAATCCCTAAGCGTGGGAGTAGGAAATAAAACAGAAATACGTAATAAATACGGGTCATGAATATTGTCGATAACTAAATTTTTAAAAATATAAAGTAACACATAATATTAATTTATTTTAATCAGGAGAAATGCCATAAGGATATTGGGCGGGTTAGAGGTGTACGAGGAAAACAGAGCGGTTCACCGAGAAGCCCGCCCTGTTTATGCCGCGACGCTTAACTTTTGTCGTAAATATGTGGTTAAAGCATATCTTGGTAAGTTCTGCTGCAGCGTCGCTGAACCCTTTGTTCTTATTTCCTTATCTGATTCTTCCGTCGTGCAAACATTCCCAGGTTATTAAAACTCTCAAAGACATTAATTTTACTTTGAAAGTTTTTTTAAAATGTTGCCAATTGTATGCTGATGATGCGGTGTTGATTTCTGACAATATGGAAGATCTATAGCTTTTCGTGTCTAGGATGAACCAAGCGTGGATGCAGAATGAGTTAATGATAAATATAAGTGAGTCCAAGTCATGATGTTCGAAAGATAGAGTACGAGAACAGCGTGCAACATAATTAAATAATGAATTATAAAAAATTGGAGCAAATATATGAGATGAGTTTGTGTATTTAAGAAGTAGGTTTACGAGAGACGGAAAGGCTAAATGTTCACTTTTTAGGCTTTTTTTCACTTTAAGCTATTGAAAGGATATTGAAAAAAGGGTAGGAAGAAAAGCAGGAAACTCCATTAATAGAGTACTGAACGCTGTTGGCGCATACAAAAAAAATGTCAAAAGAAGCGAAGTTAGCAGTTCAAAATGGAGAGTTTAGACCAACCCCGATAGATGTAGGCCATGGAACTGGCAGAGGAAGAATGAAAGTATACCGAGTTACTGAGGCAAAACAGAGTTGTATGGCGGTTTGTCCTCTTTGCCTACCACCGCGGGAGAACGGCGTGATGGTTAGTTAGGCTGAATGTTCACTTTTTAATGTGATGACCGTACAAGAGTCTGCCTGGAGGCAGTGGGACTATAACATCCCTAAACGGGGTTTGTTGTGAGACTGAATATACCGTGGCGTATTATTGTATAACAGTGTTATAGGTAAACTGTTATCACCGCGAAGGTTAATTATTATTCGTACTTGTCTGATTGTATTTCGTAATTGATAATTTACATAAATGTTTGATTCGGAATGAAAAAATGCTTTTGAATAAAAAATGCAACAATCATATATATATATATATATTTTATTTAACAAGAACTCATAAAAACAGGTGTTCACTAAATACATTAAGAGATAAATGATATAAAAAATATTGTAGATACATGCATAGTGTAAAAAAATAAATCAAACATTTATGTCCATCTCATATATAGACATGGTATTATATATCCAAAGGAGTGATATAAGTACAAACTGAAGTAGTGTGATGCACTATATATGATGTAATAACGCAAATGAGGTTAGCAATAAAAAACAGAAAAGATAGGTTTATTTTTGTACACATATTATGAGAAAATCGTTGAATTGGTAAGTGTAAAAATGGTGTGTAAAAAATAATATATATTTAAGATTATGTAGATCGCTATGTACCTAATAAATTTTTATTTATAGTTTTTGTGTTCAATTTGTAGAACTCCATTTTAATTTTTATATAATTTAATTGAATTAAATTTAATATTATTATTATTGAGTTCTGCTATTTTCAGTTTTTATTTTTAGTGACAGCTGTTTCGGCGTTTAAGGCCATTGTCAAACTGTCAGTTCTCTCAATAATAATAATATCTCAACTCAATAATAATAATATTAAATTTAATTCAATGAAATTATATAAAAATTAAAATGGAGTTCTACAAATTGAACACAAAAACTATAAATAAAAATTTATTAGGTACATAGCGATCTACATAATCTTAAATATATATTATTTTTTTTACACACCATTTTACACTTACCAATTCAACGATTTTCTCATAATATGTGTACAAAAATAAACCTATCTTTTCTGTTTTTTATTGCTAACCTCATTTGCGTTATTACATCATATATAGTGCATCACACTACTTCAGTTTGTACTTATATCACTCCTTTGGATATATAATACCTTGTCTATATATGAGATGTACATAAATGTTTGATTTATTTTTTTACACTATGCATGTATCTACAATATTTTTTATATCATTTATCTCTTAATGTATTTGGTGAACACCTGTTTTTATGAGTTCTTGTTAAATAAAATATAAATATATTTATTTATTTATTTATTTATACTGGGTTTTAACAGATGTTATCACTTTCGTGAAAAAATCCAGTTATAAAAAACCAGTTAGTGTACAATCATTGATAAATACAATACAAATAGACAAGATACATTAAATTTTAAAAAAATTGTTGTTTTTGTACTTATTACTACTAGATACATACAAAATATACTTAGGGAATTACTCTAACACCCTTTTAAGCAATAACATGACATTCCGTCTGAAACTGTACAGACCATCAACAAAAATGTCTACATCAGCACACTCTATTAGATTATATAGTCGGCACATTTGCGATAGAGGGCTAAAGTAGGCAATATTGTTTCTGAATGTATTCAGGTGGAATGTACTATGGCGTCTTAAACAATGAGCATTGGGTACATTAATTTCAATAGCGCTAAGACATATTGCAGTGTCGAGATGACCGTGAATTATTTTATGTAGACATATCAACTCAGTTAATTGCCTTCTAGTTTTCAGTGTATCCATGTTAAAGTATTCAAGGCGTGCATCATATGATCTAAGATGGTCATGTAGACCACATTTGAAAGATAACATTCTTAGCATTTTTTTTGAACAGATTCAACAGTGTTTACATACTTGTGGTAATGAGGATTCCAAATAGTGCTACCATATTCCAATTTACTTCTAACCAAGCTGTTGTAAAGGGTTAGAATTGATTGTGGGTCCTTGAATGGTTTACATATTCTGTGAATAAATCCCATCATTTTGAATGATTTACACTTAATGTCGTTAATGTGAACATCAAATATGAATTTAGAATCAAGAGTGATTCCTAGATCTTTTATCGAAGAAACTTTATTAAGGATAGTATTATTAATAACGTAGGAAAAGTTCTTTGTAATTCTATTTCGAGTGAAGTTTAAAGTGTAACATTTATCAACATTTAAGTGCATATCATTGTCAATACACCATTTATTGAGTGTGTTGAGGTCATTCTGAAGCAATTGATGATCGGAGATCGACTTGATTTTACGAAAAATTTTAAGGTCATCAGCAAAAAAAAAGGCATAATCACAGTGTAATTTTGAACCAAGGTCATTTATGAATATGAGAAAAAGCAGGGGGCCAAGATTCGATCCCTGTGGTACACCAGAAGTTACAACTATATGGGATGATTTGTATCCATTAATGAGTACTAGTGTTCTGTTATACAAATATGATTTCACCCAGCGAAAAAGATCTCCATGTATTCCTATTTGATCAAGCTTATTTAGTAAGATGGAGTGGTTAACTTTATCAAAAGCTTTTTGGAAATCAGTATAAATTGCATCAACTTGTAATCTTTCATTAAATGAATTACAGACATAATTACAAAATTCTAAAAAAGATTTGAATTGATAGATCTGTGAGGAACAAACCCATGTTGTCTAGTGCAGAGAAAGGGCTTAAAGTGAGAAAAAATATTATTATATATTAGAGATTCAAAAACCTTAGCAAAACATGAAAGTATACTGATTGGTCTATAATTTTTTATTAAACATTGATCACCTGATTTGAAAACTGGTACTACATGTGCTTCTTTCCACAAGTCAGGAAATGTTCCAGTGGTTAGTGATTCATTAAAAATAATAAAAAGCGGCAAACATAAAGAATCTGCACAGCAACTGACAAATAAAGGAGGGATTTTATCAGGTCCAGGACCTTTGTTGGAATCTATTTTACTCAAAAAACATTTTATTACATCTGCACTAATGTGTATTTTACCAAGATTACTATGGTTGTGTTTAATAATGTTTGGCCTCGAGTCTATACAAGGGATTTCGACCCGGTATAAACAGATGAAAAATATTTAGAGAACATGTTTGCTATTTGTTCTCCATCATTAGCGGATATATCATCAAGATGCATTACTTTAGGAATACTATTGGTTTTTCGTAATGATTTTGAGTATGACCAGAACACCTTTATATTATCTTGTAAACCACTTTCAACAGAGTTGATGTAAGATTTATAACATTCTTTTGCATTGTTTTTGACATTTTTCTTAATTTAGAGAATTCTCTATAATCTGATGGAAAGTTATATTTTTTTACCTTAAGTCTAACCTTGTACTTTTTCTTAAGAAGAGCAATCAATTGGTGATTAAACCATGCTGGGTATTGACTTTTTGATTTGTAAATATATTTTTTAAATTTTTGTCAATTATTTCATATAACTTTTCATAGAACAAGTGTACCATGTTATTAACATTTTTATTTTTAAATAGAGCTATCCAATTAACGGACAATAGGTCTAGTCGACATACATCATAATCTCCCTTCCTGAAGTTGTATTTTGAATCATTTTTATTCAATTCTAAAAATTGTTTTTTATTTTGTTTTACCTTAATTTCAAATGAAGGATGATAGTGATCTAGTTTAGCTAAACCTGGTGCTGTATATATGTCTATGTTCACTTTATCAGATAAAACAAGGTCCAACAAATTTTTATTTCTATTGAGTATATAATTGAATTGGTATAAATTACAAATTGAGGATAGGTTTTATATGAAATTTCAGGTAACCATTTAATTTCAGGGAGATTGAAATCACCAACAATTATAAACTGTGAATTGTAATTTGAATGTTTCAAATACAGATATGATTGTTGCATTTTTTATTCAAAAGCATTTTTTCATTCCGAATCAAACATTTATGTAAATTATCAATTACTAAATACAATCAGACAGGTACAAATAATAATTAACCTTCGCGGTGATAACAGTTTACCTATAACACTGTTATACAATAATACGCCACGGTAGAATCACAGGCAAAGGTTAATTTAGGGCTATTTGTATTATCATTCCAAGGCGTGTTGATTTAGTAATCAGTGCTTAGTCTAAAATAGCTTTGATTATTATCACAACAGATTAATCCGTAAGCACTATCCAAAGTTACTAATTTGATCAATTATAGTGTCCACCTTTTTCTGGGAAAAGTTTGTTGCTAGCTAGACTTGGCTAGTTCTCGGAGAAAATTGATTTTAACGAAGACAAATCGAATTCTGAATACAGTAAGTTAATCAATAATGTTAACAAAGATAACTTAATTTTTACAACATACATGTGTTATTACACTTTTTTCCAAATTAATTTAAATAACGTACGTACACGATGTTTGCTTATTTAAATTATTAACAAGTTGTTTGTTACCCGTAAAAAAAATGGAATGTTACTTAACTTGCCAAAAAAAAAATACCATTTTGAATATAGAATAATATCTGCTAAAATACAATATAGGCAGGTAAATATTTGAAAATATTTATTTATTATTAAAAAAAAGACCCATTTTTAAAAAGTTTACAGTCATACGTAAGTACTCACAAAGGAAATTATTTATAGTCAATTAGTTTAAATATCCCATTTTCCAACTTATTTGAAAACAAAAATATGATGTACTGTTTTTAAAAAAGGTAATTATTGATTTTAAAAATAATGTATCTATGGAAATTGTTAAAAAATACAACCTATTAGAGCCTAAATATAAATAAGAACTTGCGTTCATCCAAAACAGCAAAAACTCTTCTTTTGTCGAAAATAATTAGATCGAAACATTTTTTTTCAACCAGTATAACATTTTAATGATAAGCTATGGAGCTTTAAAATATCCAATGCAAATTTTGACTTCATTTAAGTTTTTTTTTTTTACGTGAATACCGCACAAGAGTCTCAACTGCTCCCAACCGTCTAGAGTCAGTGAGACTATGGCATTCCCAAATAGGATATGTTGTGAGGCTGAAGGTAGTGGGGAGGGGAAGGAGATTGGGAAGGGGAAGGTTGGGAAGTACCTGGCTATTCAGATCTGGTCACCAAACACGGCTAAAGCCATTTCAAGCAACGATTCGATTCTGAATGGTGGTCTTTCACCAGGGCGCGGGTAATTGGCGCACGCCGGGTTTGAACCCGCGACCTTTGGATAAAGTCCAGATAAAACAGTTATTTTTGGTAACCGGTTAACTGTTACAGTGATTTTTGTGGTATTTAAAGAAGGTAAAATCTTTTTGGTTGCAAATCACCTTACAGTTTTAGGTTCTTTCTTCTACCATCATTGAAACGGAAAAGATTGCCTGTGAAATTTTAAAATTATTTTTAATATATTTATTCCAGATCTCAGGAAGGGTGATGCAACCATTTAAGTTCCATATAATACATAGAAAATAAACAAAGCTAATAAATCTGTGTGCGCAAGATAGAACGGAATGAGTCAATAAACGTAGATGTTCAGGAGGGCCAAAACAAAATTTAGGAATATAGTTTTTGTATGTAATCGTGTCAAATCTCTCTTTTTTCAAAATAATGACACATTATTTTATTTCCTGACAAATCTCATTTTTACTTGATGGATTTATATCTATCTAAGGAACAACTCTGCATATTTAACTCCAACCTTGATTTTTTTTGTCTCATTCCGTTCTTCCTTACGCAGACAGAAATAAAATAACATGAAAATATAGGACGCTGCCAGAGTGCTAACCCGCTGCTTTCAACCACTCGTTACATTTATTTTGTATTTGAATAATTTTCTATTCATCAAATTTGATATACAAATTCCAGTTGGGTGATTAAAATTTTACAAACATCTATCAATTCTCACTATCACTCAAATATTCTAAACACATGTTTGCCATCGACATAATAATATAACGCTGGTATTTAAGCATTGTAATTAATCAGCTTAATGTTTACTTAACATTCAAATCTCCTGTTTTGTATTCGTCCCGCATCGATCGCCTCCGCAAAGGACTATCAATTAACTCGGTTATTGATTTGATTTCCTAAGCCAACATGTCGGCCGGTGAACAAAGGATCTTGACTTACAGTTAATACCAACACGGTCACCGTACTGTCTAGATCTCAGAGTAAGAATATATATGGAGAGAGCTAAAAAAAAATACCCAACCTATACAAATTTACGATAAATCACTTACTCCATGTTTTTAATTTTCGCCTCTTTAATTTCAAATTATCTGTCTCTTTCTCTCTGTTCCTTTTTTTATAATTAAAATGTTATTCTTTTATTTTCTCACTGTCCTTTTATTTTATTTTATATTGTGTTCTCCCTATGTATGTACGAGTATATATTACCACACACAATTTTTTTGTTAAGTGTAATTTTGTTGATGATGCTTAGGCTAAGCGAAACCGGTCGGTCATAAAAAAATAAAATAAATTATGTGTTCTTATACAAAGTTATTATTTCATTTTCATTAAGTAATTCAACGTTTACATTATGGGCCATCCACATCTCGTAGAAAAATACCTGCCCACACAATGTGAAGAATAAGATAGAAAAAACGTTGCCTTTAACATTTACAGTTTACTTATCTAGAGTATTATAGTTCGGCTGTAAGTGGCAAAAGTTGTTCAAGAGAAAATCTTCATAAATAATAAAATTCGCAATTTATTTAAGCGGATAGAATCTAGAAGTTCAGATGGAAAATGTATTTCAATTCAGGGGTTTATTTCAATTCCGCGGTTTTTCGTATCGGTCTGCGATTTTGACTTGGAGTGGGAGGTCGCGCGTTTGAATCCGTTGCTAAACGCTCTTATAAAAAATAAGTAAATCTTTGTTTGAGATTCGTGAAATAATTAAGCACAAAATATCCAACACGAAAACATAAACTCTTTTTGAAATATTCTCACAAAAAATGTTACATTATACTCCTCAGTTGTCACTTACCTAATTCGAAAAGATGTTTTATTTAATTGTTTTATCTATTATTACCTGCTTTTAACAATGTTTTTACAAAGGCAAGCACATTTTCTTTTATTTATTTTACTCTGAATGTGTTTTAATGTATTGAATTAATATGTTTTTCTAGGAAAACTGTACAAAAATGTATACCTGTATTATAGACTTTTGTACAGAGAAAAACTGGAACTTTTCGTGGAACGACCCAAGTATGCTCTGAAGTTCTATGGCTGCTATTTATTTTCTACAATTTTTCCAGTATAATGCAATGTTTCCACTCCTTCGTGCAGGCGCCGCTTCAGCCATAATGCTCAAGACTAGGAAGAGCGTCTCTGTCGCGACGCGGGCGTCGTTTGTCGCCAGCAATAACTGTCGCGCTAAAGTGTCTCGCGCCCGGTGCGCGCGCAGAATTGTGAATACTTTGCGTCGCTGCAAATTTAAACCGGCAGAGGTTCAAACGCGTTCTAAATTTAAAATAAATATCGCGAGCTATCTCGAAACTGCCGGCCTGTGATGAAATAATGGTTAGATTTTGTGGACAAGCTGTGGTTCGCTTACCTCTAGCTAAATGTGTTTGAGGTAAAAATGTTATCGTGTGATGTGTTCTTCCGATTTAGTTATTATTATGATAAGTAAGTACTTTTTTGGATAATATCAAGGTACCATAAGAGCACTTTCCAATGCTATAATAATAACATTTACGAGTATGTTTATTGTCATATAATATTTTCTTGTTCTTCCTTATTTATAATATTCAGATGGTTCGTATTTTGTTTAATCGTTAATTCAAAATAATTGATGTTTTTAAGGACCGAGACGTTTAGTAACAATATATACCATATTTATATGTATATAATTTTTTTTCACATATTAATTATAATCATATAATGATTTTTTTTTTTTTTCAAATATGATGAAGTACTCTTCTATTAAAAACCTATATTATTTTCTTTGCTTAAACAAATTTGTTCATAAACATTGAAAGGATTTAAAACTGTTTTACATCCTTAGCTTTTAGTCAATTGTTTTTCAATTTGTTGATGAACACATTTCCTTGTTGTACTTATTTCTGTTTTTTTTTCATGATTTATGATAACCATCATGATTTCAGATAGTTTTAATTTAAATACATATTTTTTTCTCGTTATTATATTAAGTTAGGTAATTTAATGTGAAGTGTGCATGAGGTGAACTATCACAAAACTGCCATGTATCTTTATATATATATAAATATATATTCACTATTATTATTACTATTATTGTTATCAATGAAATTTATTATTTAGATTTAAAGTGAACACTTTGTGGTGTGATAATGAAAAAGCACTGATAATTGGCATTTATATCACTATCACGTATTCATGTTTTTGATACCTACAAGGTGTCGCTTATTCCTAAAGTTTATCACGGTTGGATAATATTACGTAACTTTAATAACATAATTGGAAGCATTAAGTTTTTTTTTTATTGTTGACTGTGGAATATATTGCATTGCACTATACCTGTATTTTTTCTGGAATAAAAAAATGATGACTATTAATATAGATATATTGTAACGATAGGCTCACTAAAATATTGAAATAAAGTATTGTAGATTGATAAAAAAGACATATTTCTTATCGAAGAACATAGTGTTGTGGAATATTTCAGAACTGTCACAGCCGTAAGATACTATTAACTATAAAAAAATCCTTTGTAACGGTACGAATGTAAACTTGAAGTTTGTAGCTAATGTTAATTAAAATTATCGAAATTTAAAAAAAAAAATTCAAATCCCTACCTACCTTTTGCAAAATAAACCTTTAATGTATTTTAGCAGATATTATTCGACATTTAAAATGGTTGGAAGAAAGCAAAAAAATATTAAAAGCAAGTCCAGTTACACCTTGTGATTTTTGAATGGTAAGAACTAGTATTTAATAAATTTTAATACCTTCAAATATACACAATCTGATAAAAATATTTATACTTTCACGTGGTTTTGCTTTTCGAGTGCACTGTCAACAGTTTACAAAATAAAGTTTTATAATATAAACTTCAAAGCATCGAATTGGCTTTGTTTATATTTATGTAGAACTTCGACAATTCTCACAAGCTAGACGAACAAGTTTGGGAAACATCGTTGCAGACGAATGTCTCATACTTTTTGATAAAGGTTATTCCTCATATATTTGATAAATATCATAATTTATTTGAGTTTTTTTTGTTTTGCAGTAAGCGATAGAGGATGTTATATAAGTTTAGGTCTTTATTTATGTAATTAGGCATAGAATAAAAAGTATATTTGGGGCATGAGCACTATGCATTAATGCAATTATTTACATAAATCCATGCAAATCAAATGTTTAGTGGATGAAACTTCAAGACTGTATATTTGCAATATAATTGGTAACATGTAATAAAATTGATCCTTTTTTCTTTTGTTTTCTATTATTTGTTATGTATTTTATATGTGTGGGATTGCACGAATCTCTGGACATACCTGCATAAATAATTATTATTATTAGAGGAGAAGGCGGTATTGTAGCACCCCAATTTTTTTTTTTTTTTTTTTTATAAAATCTTATTTTTTATACGAAATAGTCAAAAATATCGTTAATAATGCACGTAAATGATTAAGCTCTGGACTGCCAAAATTTAGATTGAATTAAATAATTTATTTGCGCACGTCAGGATTTGAATCCGCAACCTCTAGATACGTAGTCAAAAATCTTAACCACTCGAAAATGGAGGATGTTTGTGCAAGACAAGAATAAATTCTACCAATTATAATATTTACAAAATTTTTTTGATATCACATTCAAATCTTGCCAATTCATGGGTATTCGACAAGTGGACTTAAAAATATACAATAATAAACCAAGTTTAATAGTGCCCTTCAACGCCGAAACAGCTGTCACTATAAATAACAACTTAAAATTACTAGAACTTTTTAATAATAATATTCAATTTCATAAAATTTAACTATAAAAATAGAACACAGTTTTGAAAATATTTTTGCAAGATAGAAAACGTTGTACTTATTTTAAGCAAAAAAAATTATAAATTTATATCTTCGCTGGAAAACCAAAATGGTTTAAGCGACACTTTGGTAAAAATGAGTTAAATGTGCGGTTTTCATTAGTTTTTGTCAAACTCTCGTTTGATTCTGAAAACTTTTGCAGCCCTTTACCCATATTAAAAATATTTACCATTTGGGAGAAGGCTCGACTCAAACGACAAAAGTTTTGAATTTTTTTTTAGTTTTTTTTGCTTTAGTTAACCGAGTGAGAGAATAGGGTTACCTGAGTTGACTTTTTTTTCAAAATCTAACTAGGTGCTGAAGAATAATACATTTTATTGTAAAATAAAAATGTGCTCTGGTGTAAAGTTTCCTAAATGGCGCTTCATCCTCTTGCCTTTCCGGTTACGATATGTTTATGCAATATATTGTATCTTCCACTTCGATAGCGTCTGCGGTGCGTGGCGTTAAGTGTGAATGATCCGTTACTTACGAAGGCGTTTGAAACGGCTTAGCGACTAACGTAGAGGTAACGTTGGAACGAGTAAAGAAATAGCGTAGAGCGTCTACTTCGGCGTAGCGGATGGGCTACGCCGCAGAGTAAACGCTTCGACGCTTGATGGGATTTCTTCATTGGTAGTTAATTTGTAAATCGAAGCCTTTTTTATATAGTATAAATACCAGGCTTTGTAGTTTTTTATACACAAGATTTATCAAATTGAAATAAATATAAAGGAAACATTTTAAAACTGGTCGATAAACATATTTAACAAACAATTGTCTACAATTTTTGCCGTAGAAATGAGATACCTGAGGCATATGTACGGTAAAACCATGTATGACCGTGTTAAAAATGTGAATATCCGAAATATATATATTTATATATATATTTATATATATTTATATATATATTTATATATATATTTATATATATATTTATATATATATTTATATATATATATATTTATATATACTTTTCACCTCCCTTATTGTAACACAAACTCTAAACAAAAATCTTTAATTTACAAGTCAACACTGCACTCGAACTAGATTATTAAAACTAACCTCCCAGCTGCACCCGTTCTTCTTCATTTATTATATTCCCATATTCCGTTACACATTCCTCTTACCCCAGCAAAGTTATGTTACTAAATTATAACTGTATTTACATTGTCTCACTGAGCTGTCATTAGCTGAGGAAAATTTGTAATTGGCATTATTTGTTATTTTTATTATTATATATGTAATAATAATTGTTAATTTGCTGTTAATTTTCTCAAAATAAATAAAATAGTAAAAGGCTGATGTGAGCGTAAGTAATAGAATCAAGAAAAGGTAGCTTAGATGGTTTGGGCTTGAAGAGCAAATTAACAAAGAAAAAAGTGTGAAAAGAACATATGACGCGAAGGTAAATGGAAGAAGAAGTCGGGGATGCTCAAGGAAGACATGGCACGATCAAGTATATACTTGAGTCGGGTTATGTAAAGAGTCAGAATAACAGAAGAGTTTTTATGCGACGATGTATGAATGTGATTAAAGCAAGGAGTGTGTGCCAAGACAGAGTTGTACGGTGGTCCGTCCTCTCTTTCTACTACTGCGGGGAAACGGCGTGGTGGTTAGTTAGTTAGTTATGAAAGAAATAGACTTCGACTTGTTGATTGAGTGATTGTTGCTTTAAACTTTTGATACATTTGACTTCGTCACAATTCATCGATTAGCGCCATTTCATTTTTTTGACATTTGGACGGTCCTCTTTAAACGCCTATTCTAAGCCTGTTTTAGCGTTTTATCAAATAGTGATAAGCTGACAATCACAAAAACGTCACAGTTATGCTTGGCATTTGATCACAATATGATAAAAAATACGAAACGTGCAAAGAATCAGCGTTTCCCTGGGATCGTTCAAATGTAAAAAAATAATAAAACGGAACTATTTGATGAATTTTTACGATGTCACATTTGATTAAAGTTAGAAATAATACTATTTTAATTTGTTAAATTTTGATGACATCTTGTGGTAAATTGTGGTTATTGAAAATAATAAAGTATTTTAAGGCTTTTAATTTAATCTGTATTTTTACTACAAACACAGATTTTACCAAACATAAAATGTCGTTGTGAAGAATAGGGCGTAAGAATAAAATTATTGAAGATGTCGACTTATATTGTTACAACTAATCTATACGAAAAATAAGTCATCATTTTTAATTTACTGTGTTTATAAAGTATATACTGTTTCCTGTGTATCAATGTTATAAATATTTTTTTATTACTGTTAACTATATCTAAGTAAATATAATTATTATTATTATTGTTTTACGAACACCAAAGGTCAAAGGTCAAAGGTCAATAGTTCTCATCGTTAGTAAAATATGTAATATGAATATTTGTGTGTTATTGATATTACCTAATGAGTTTAAAATACGAAATGAAATCACTTTTTATAATATTTCTTTAGAACGCAAAAGCTAAACTGAACTGTAAATACATGCACATATTTTCGTTAAGAAAACAATTATTGAATTCAAAAATGAATTTATAATTCAGTTAAATGCATTATGCATAAAAACGAATCAATATTGAAAATAAGAAATCGTTAGTAATAGCCCAACCATTCGACAATCAAAACGTTGTAAGAATTAAATTACCTTTAAATTTGACATGAAATTTAACTGCTTGCATACTTAAATTATTTTCCTTTTAACAAACAATTTGCGTTCCATTGGGTTCATTGCTTTGACATGACATGATATCAAAATTACGCGAAAAAATAAAGAGTTGTTTCGTGACTGACTTTCATATTTTATTAAGCTGCTGTAAACATTCAGGAAAAAGACTTGCTTTGTTTTCAAAACACAATTCACAGAATTTTTTAATAAAACTTATTCATTTATGGTAGAAAATGGTTTAACCTTTGAAATTTCGGATTCCCGCAAGGTACAAATTCTGTCGTACCTTGCTGACTGTAACTTCGTAATAACTAACTTGCGTTTTACTAAATTATGTTTTTGTCAATTATGCCTTATCTTCTCAGATAATGTGTTTGGGTTTCTTCAAATTGTATGTCAACATCATAAGTGTTTTTTTTCTGAAATAGCTACTTATATTTAAAGAATCGGTTTTTTCTCCCTCATTATTAAAAATAGTTTAATTAAAAAAATGAAGATTCTTTTGTCGTTTAACTTTATATTTGTGTGGCCAAATAAATCTCTTTCCAAGTAAAAATGAAATTGCATGAGATTTTCCTACAAATACAAAAAGTAATGTCACTTTGAAAATTGATATTTTTAAGCCGTACTGACGTAAGAAAACTTCGAATATTTTTTACTCGACTTGTACCCAACTTAACGCAATGGAAAATATCTCTATGGATTGAATATTTTGTTGACAAGCGTTTGTGGTTCATATAAATATGCGAACAACAGGTTATAAAGGATAAAAATTCTGAAACGATAAATAATGAATGCCCGGGTCCTCACAGAACTCTCCGGCACACTACAGATTAATATTAATGTAACAAATGTATTATAAAACAATACAACAAATATGGCACATGAATGTTATGTTCTCATGTATTTTGAGTGAGCCATTTTTGTTTTTAATTTAGAAATTTGAGTTATTTACGAGTTTAGATTAATTATTTACTTCCCAATGTCGTTTATCAACATTCTTAATAAACTTTTCGATCCTTTCCCATTGATGATTATTTTTTGGAGTGTCCCGATTCTGAATCAAATGCTTTGGATAGCTTGTATTTTGGTTTCTTTAAAAATCTAACAAAAAATATTAAATATTGTAGAAATCATTGTACGTCAACAAACACCTTCTTTGCCAATTGATGAATGTTTTTATTCTATTCCATTTGCGAAACACGTATGAATGAGAAGTGTCATAACACATTTTAGTACCAACGCCTTCTTGTTATGGTCTCCATAGCGTAGATGCAGATCTTGTTTTAAAAAAAGTACTCAAAATATTAACATTTATTATAAAAGTACGGCGCCTTAGCATTGTGTCTCCCGGAGCGACCAGTTCTTATTGCGCCTGCGTAATACGTCTTCAAGCTAATATTTGTCATCTATCAGTACGTCGAAAAAAATATATTTTACTTCTCCTGATGGAGGACTTTAGCTCTCGTTTATGTAAAGAATAGATCTTGTTAAGAAATCGATCGTGAAGAAATCTAATTGAATCTGAAAAGCTTGCAGCCTGTTGAATTTAATTTTTAAAGATCCGATTTCTCATTTTTTATAGAAGTTAATATACACACAAACAATTCTAAGTCACACTAGTCTCTATGCCTAACATTAAAATCAAATTTGTACAACCTTACAAAATAATAGTTTCTCATGAACGAAAACCATTTATTATCGTTGCCGTCAAGTACAAACGGTTGAAAAATAAAATCCATTCTTATCACAAAGTTCAGGTAAAAATAACAATTACACTGGTTTTAAGTGACACAATATTAATCTAAAGTAATGGGATTTTTTGTGGTTTGCTCCAAACAAAGAATTTCGTTTGTGAATGTAAACTAAGGGACATCAGAGCGGGTAATTTTGCCAAATTTTCGGCGAAGGTTTTTGTTTTGTACAGCGAAGGATAATCAGAGAAGGGTAGCAAACCTGCGGTCGGTGAAAGGGAAGGGTTGTAAATATATTTAATTGATCTTTGAATGTCGCAAATTGCTATTCAGAAAAAGGACATTTTTTCTGTTAATGGATTTTTGTACAAATGAAAACAAAAGCTTTTTGGACCTTACAAAAATCTGAGAGAAAGAGACGTGATAATTGACCTTCTCTACTTTTCACTCCATTTGAAGGCCTAGTTATAAAGATTATCTTTTTTATATGGGCGATGATTAATAGTCGGCAATTATGGTGATATCAGTTTGGTTTGCGATGTTAATATTTTTGAACCTTAAAAGTGTTTCCTAAAAAAATCACTGATATTGGCAAAAAAAAAAATGAGGAAATAAAATTAAAACATTGGTCAATCTCACATTGCAAAGGTAAGTAGGCTTTAATTTTTTTGTTAAACCAAAAAATAGTTAATTATTTGAAAAATCAATAGCTTTTTAGGGTGCTTTAATAATTTGGTGAATATAAACTGCATTATATTCTTAAAATTTTATGTAGACATTTCAATACTCGATATTGGGCAACAATTAAATTAAGAAAAAAGAAAGAATGGCAAAAAAGGTCGAAATTCAGTTTTTTTTATTTTGAAAGACAACATTCCCTGGTTACAAATAATCTGATAATATTTGAAAAACTCTCAATACCATCATAATAAACGGAAAATGTTGCTTCGTTGCTTGTGCAATGATGGAGGACTTAGCTTACACAGACTGTTGCGCAAAAAAAAAATTTGAAAACAAAGTATGACAGATTGATAGTTCGAGAAATACGTTTGCCAGTTGAACCAAAAGCATCAGCGTTTATGGCAATAATCTTTGTCTTACGAAGAAAACTGCCAGCATTTTTCATCTATTGCACATTTGACTGGCATTAATTAGGCACATATAAATGTTAAGAATTAGGTTTCCTTCGCCACCGCTGATCTCGGGATTTTCTCAAGAAACATGATTAAATGCCTCAAACTTCCGTCGTTCCGGTTGGAGCGGGAAGATTTCACAAAAATAAGTTCGGCAAACATTACCGCTAGGCGGTATAAAAAAGATTTATTAGCGTCGCGACACCGACGCCGCTACGGTGCGCGACGCCTCGAGGCCCAGTTAAGGCTGTGTTTAGGGCTGTGTTTCGCCGTGAACGTGCATACGTAAACATCCCAAATTCAAAATAACAAGAGTTTAACAAAGTGGAAAGACAAAAAGGTGAGTGAACAAATTCTTAAGGCAAATTTCATTCAAACACTGAATTTTCTAACAAAATTATTGGCGGAGGGAAGAATTGTTATCGCTCGTGGCTTTGCCAAAACATTTTCTACATAAATTGGTTAAGCTTAATGGAGAACAATATCTTAAAAACGAGGAGGAATTAAGAGCTTATGCTATAATGCCCCAAGTTGATCCACGGCTAATCGTAAATACAACAAAAACGTTGTAGGATATGTGTTCCTTAAAGGCAGTAAAATTGTAACGTGCTAGATTTAAAATGTAACCACGCTTTGTTTTAATGAAAAAAATTATACTGAAGACAATATTTTACCTTTTCGCTGGTAAATAGAGGGGTTATCACGAAACCTGTTAACATTTATAAAGTAAGTGATTGAAACAAAGTAAACACCGAATTATCAGGTAAATTTGTCCAGTAGTATAATATTGGGTATATTTTCTGTAAACCCAAAAAATGTAACTTAGTTGACGTTTTGTCTCTTTCAATTCATATTATCTGTCTCTTTCTCTCCGTTCGTTTTTTATAATTAAAATGTTATTCTATTGTTTTATCATTGTTCTGTTATTTTATTTTATATTTTATTCTCCTATTGTATGTATATTTTTTGTTTAATTTAATGTTGTACCCTGATGATTCTTAGGTCAAGCAAAACCGGTCGGTCATAAAAATTAAAATAATATTCATGGTCTAATACAAAGTTATTTTATATATTTTTTTAAATAAACATTGTTCCCAAATGTTTGTCTTTATACCACTGTTGTTTTGCGAGTTGTGCGTCTGTAACATAGATTGTGTAGGCTTTAATATTGCGACACCAACCTGCCAAAGGCCATGCGGATTATGAAAGCTAACAATCCAGTTAAGATGAATAGGATTGGTCCATATATCTCTGACACTATTCGTATGTAGATATCTAAAGATAGTTTAGCCTTTCAAACTAAAAAACTAATATTTATGTATAAAAATAACGCCTGGATCGAGAGCTTACTAACATAATCGAGGTTCTTCTGAACATAGTTTTTTTTTAATTTGTTTTATTGGAAAACCTACAGTTGTTTACATAATTTTACAAATAAAGTGATTACTTTGTTTTATCTAACCAGTGAAGTTTCCACCAATAATGTTTTTTAAAAATTAAAATGGAGAATGAAATTTTCAAAATAATAAAAATAATTTCAGAATAATAAACAAATAAGAATTATATCTATGTATGAAGAACCTGTATAATAAATAATACATCATAGAATGTAACTCGAGATGATTAATACAAACAAGAAAAAATAATTGAAATTCCTCCTTCCCCTCTCCACAAGCTTCAACCCCACAATATATAGCACAGTTGGGGATGCCATAGTCACACTTGCTATATGAGATGTTATTAGAACCCTCTTTTAGAACGGGAGTGTAAAGACATCTGAGTGCCAGTGGCGGCTCGTGACTTTTTAGTGTGCTAGAGTGGCAATATTGAAAAATACGACGTTATTGATGTTGTTGTAGCCGAATACGATTTTTTTTTTTAATTTCAAATTTTTGTATGAAGATTTTTCAATGAGACGTGCAGCGCACCACTAACATTCTGAAAAACGTAATACAATAAACTTAAAAAAGGAGTAAAAAAAAAAACATTTTCAACTACAACAACATCATTAACGTCGTATTTTTCAAACTTACACACTAAAAAGTCACGAGCTGCCACTGCTGAGTGCGTCATTGCATAATTGGTACCAATTTTTGAAGAGAATCTGTCGGGTGGCTAGTGAACTAGTTAGAAGTGGGTAGATATGTAGCAGACGAGTTGATGATATAGCTCTCAGAGCGTGGATAGGGGTTGTCCGGGTGCTAGTCGTCGGGGGCTTTGAAGCCGACGCTAATCCTGGAGGCTGAGGAAGAGGTGATAATCTCCAGGCGAGCCTAAATCCGCCCGCTTCAAAACTCTAACCCGTCATGTCCCGAACCCGAACCGGGGACTGGGCGCCGAGGGCTGCCATGTTCTAAGCGTGGTGGGCTTACGTACTTTCCAGCAGGCTATGAGAAGTATCCAACGGAATGTTTAGCACAATATGGGACGACGATTAAAGGTAAATTATTTTTTGCATTTATTCAGCGGTCTTTTAGAAACTGTAGTCTTTTAAGAACTAAACAGAATAGCCATTAAAATTCAATATAATATATGAAGGGCTTACAAGCAATCTACAAAAAGGGTTCTGTGGCATTGTCAACTTTTGAATGATTATCATAAACAGATAATGTTGTGTATCAAAATATTTATGTACATTAAACTAGAAAAAAAAACGAAACAAAAATCTCTAAATTTTTCGACATGGTCACGAAAGAAAGGTGTATAAAACGCTTTATCAACCCTTCAAGAAATAAATTAGAATAAAAAAGATGGCTAACTTTGCTTCTGTACCCCTCATAAATTAAAAATCTAATAGTCAGTTTAATAAATGCACACGGGACATAATCAAATAACAAGGTTAATTATTACTTACCTACCACTGCTGTGCGCTACAGATCTAAAATAATTAAGTTATTTATTTGTCTCTATTTTCATATATACACAGTATGTTGTGTTTATTTATTTTTTCTTGTTTATATTAATCATCTTGGGTTACATTCTATGATGTATTATTTATTATACAGTTTTATTCAACTTCAAACATAGATGTAATTCTTACTTGTTGATCGGTTTCTCTTAGTCTAAGCATCATCAGGGTTCAAAATACAACAAAACAAAAAATTAAATATGTTAAACAACAAAGTAATTGCTTTCGAAACGAACCTAACCTAACCTAATCTAACCCACGAACCTGACCTAACCTAACCCAAGAACCTGACGCCTGTTAATGTGGTTGGGTACAAAAAAATATCATATTTAAGATACTGGTGATCATCACAACATTATGCTCGAAAATAATTATTGAAAATTTAAAAAAAACTTTTTGTCAATGATTAGCATTTTGGTAATAATTTACTAGTTTTGGTATTCAGAAACGCTTTGGCTGACCAGTTACTAAAATCATCGCAAAAAAATCAAAATATAATTCAATGCACATTTTTAAAAGGTTTTCATTATTGTAAAATACCTACCTTTTTCAAATAATAAGAATAAACATTTAATATTATTTTTCGGCACATGCAATGGCTTAAAACGATGTTTGAAACCAAAAAAAATTGTATTAAAAATCGGCAGACTACTAAAAGAAGGTTAAAACAAAACCATCTTTAACTTGTTTCAGTTACAACAGTAAAGTCTCAAGTAATATAAATAAATAAAAAAACGTAGGGCGTTCTTTACATCACGTGAACAATTTTGTAAATGTGGCTGTTTTAGCCAATTCCTACGGTATTAGCATTCTGAATTCCGGAAAATTCTCGAAACACTAACATTCTACGCGCCTTTAGTATGTAACACGCAGATTCCGTACGAACGTATTTCCGCCAGTAACAATCTGTTTTGCAGTTTAGACGAGGGTGAGGTTTTTCGATGCATTAATTTATTCAGACCTGTATTTATCCGTAATTACCGTTGATAGCAATCGCCTGTTACGTTTTTATTTCCAACATTTTGCAGGCTAGCCTGTTTTGCGTGAGAGTAAAGTAATTCTAAAGTAGGGAGGGAGAGGGGGAAAAGGGTAAAAGGAAGAGCGAAGATTCGAGTACATAATTAATTAATTGCATTATCCAATTAACTTTGCTGTCGTTACAAAATGCTAGGCGGAATTCGTACCTTTTCGTAGATGTAATTATAATTTTCATTACATTATTTATGATTGGTTTATTTTGTGTTGCTGTATTTTCAGTTGTGGTAAAAATAAATAACCCAAGAAGGGAATCTTAATAATCATTGAAAAACTTATTTTGAAGATAGGCCTTCACTATTTTTAATTTTGAAGGTAATTGGAATAAAGGATATACTGTCTAGATGGACTTGGGTATTTAATCAACGCAGTAGAAATGAAATTCAATCAATGCTTAAATAGTTACAACTTTTTCTTTCCGGCGGCTGTTAGGCAGGTGATCTTAACTGGTGAGAAAATTGACAGGAGGTACGCAAAGAGACCTTAAAAATTTATTTTATAGGTAATATACATTGTAGTTATAAGCAAGAATTTTATGTATTTTTGTAGAAAGCAATCACTTTGTGGTTTAACATATTTGAAATAATTTTAAAAAAATGGCGTTTTATTTTTTCAACTTATATTATCTGCCTTTTTCTCTCTGTTCATTTGTTATAATTTACATGTTATAATATTGTTTTCTCATTGTTCTGTAATTTTATTTTATATGTTGTACTCCTTTGTACGTATATACGAGTATAACCGCACACTTTGTATTTTTTTTTAAGTTTAATTTTGTACCCCGATGATGCTTAGGCTAAGCGAAACCGGTCGGTCATAAAATTAAAATAATATATGTGGTCTTATACGAGTAAAGGGTATTTTTTAAATTTCTTAAAGAATTCTTTTGATGCCGCTCTGAATAAGGTTAAAAATAGTAAATCGTGTCGTCTAGACAGGTTTTCGTTTTAACTAGATTATTTATTATTTGACATTACAATTTTTATAATGTAAACAGAATTTTATAGCCACCCACCATCATCTTTGCTCTGTGGAAATTCTGAAACTTAAATGCATCCATTACCGAGTAATTTGTAATAGTTTCTCTATTTCAAACACGAAGGAGTAATTTGAATAAATTAAATAAATGCCTTTCAATTCCGCATTACTCTTTCGTCCTCCGTAATGTGTTTAAAGCAGCAAGAGAAAATTCACGATGCAAACGGGTTCTATCGTCTTGGAAATAAAATTAAATGCAAAACATCTTTAGAAATAATATTTCCTCAAATTTAACACCATTTAAATTTGCTAAAGATACTAAAAAATCACTAGTAAGATGTTTTACTGCAGAGTTAGTATTAAGAAACTATTGAGCAACATACTAACTAGTTTAAGGAAAACGAAATTAAAATTAATTAAAAAAGTACTTTTTTAAAATGATGGTAACTAACTAACTAACCACCACGGCGTTTCCCCGAAAATGTAGGCAGAGAGGACGGACCGCCATACAATTCTGTCTTGGCACACATGTCTTGCTTCATTTACAGTTGAACATCGCCTCATACATACTCTTCTGTTATTATGACTCTTCACATGGTCCGATTCTAGTATGGTAGTAATTATTATATAATATATGTGATTTTTAGTACATAATAAAAATATAGGCACAGCATAATTTACAAATGGTACATATTTTTTAAACTAGATATTTAACCTACATTAAACGATTCCAAACAAATACATTCGCACGAATTTAATAACTTTCAACATTTTCTAAAGGTAATGTAGATATTCTTTTACGTTCACGCCAATAATCTGAATCAATCTTTTTGAATATTTATTTATAATAACAATAATTGGCTGATTTTATAGCGCCGTTTTCGTGACAGAGATATCACCTCAAGGGCGCTTTACAGCATAATAAACATAATATTAAAACTATGACTTAACATTAACTTATGCCTAATACTTATAACTAGTGACTTACAACTATCATATTAAAATAAGCACATATTTATTATAATGGTTGTTGTCCGTGCTGTCAGACCTAGAGTAGAAAAAAAAATAAAAAATGGAGTAAGTAGTATTTAATTATATATACAAACTATGTATAGCACTCGGACTGAGTGATCATGGTTGCTCATGGTACTGATTATGGTTAAGTGTTTAATTTCTGCAAAATTCGTTTTTTTCTAACGTTCGTATTGATGTATTAATAAGCAAACAGTAAAATTTTTTACATTAAAAATAGAATAATATCGGTTTAAAAAAAAAGTTAACTTCAATTCATACTAATGTTTTTTTTCCGTTGCAGTGTAAGGAATCGGGACCAATGTACCATTTTGGAATTGTTTTACGATTCTGTCATAATGTCGCTGTAGCTAAAAGAACGAGGTATTGGAATATAAACTGCTGGGGGTTATTTGCGTTTTCACCTGCTGTAATAAGAAGTAAATTGTAGCTCGAGTGTTACATTACTTGCACCACCTCCTGCAATCGTATGATCGAGTACTTTACACTATACTTCCATATCGATTTGAGCTTTAGGTGTTTTGTTATGATGCATTTGTTCGTAAATTGCATGAGTTTTTTTAGAAAAATTCAAAGAATTGTGCATTTGAAGTGTTCGTGTCTTGTTATCAACGCTTATAAAAGATTTAGTTGTTTGACTGCTCTTAGTAATTGATGTCCGAATTATACATACTTATCTCCGAAGTTTTATGCCAAAGAAGAAAATTATCCTACCTTCAGTAAGTTTCTGAACACTAATGGCTTGTGTTATTGACTATATGACAGATATTTTCGGAAATACCCTATCTAAAACCTTATTTTATAACCTCAGATAATCTCAACATTTTTTTTATGAAAGCAGGGTTGACGTACGAATGGCACAGACTTCTGTGGAAATATATACGTATAACATATTGTTATGATCGTCATATTCACAGTTTTTAAAACATTCTGCAGATATAATGACTTAAAAAAATGCCTCATAACACACGCTAAAAAAATAATAATTCTGTATTTAGAAATATAAATCATACAACACTTTCTAAAATGCATAGATAACTAATCAATCAAAAATAATTTGAATCGATTGATTGCGATGAAAGCGGAATGCTCGTCCGGTCCACCGCAAAACTACTTAAACCATCGACCATCACTCGCTGAACCTCGCGCCATTTTCCGCCAATCCCAGAGCGGCACTCATGCCAAATATCATAACGACGGACCCGCGTCGTGGGAACTCCTTATTAACGCGCGAGATCTCGATCTCGCGCCAAAACCTGCACATCCGCCGGGGATCTTAACCGGAACGCGAACCCGGATAGCTTTGCAGAATCACCAACGAGCTGTGTTAATTTGTTGGGGAAATCATAAGCATAATATTAACGGATTTCGATGTAAAAGACACTAGAGGCCGCAGAAAGCACACAAATAATTTGAAGGACAAAATTTTACCAGAATTTTCTACATTAAATGTACGGATATAAAATAATTAAAAATGAATTATTTTTGCACAATCAAATCCATGGGTAGTTCAGTGAAGAAATACACATAGATTTTTTATAGTATTTTAAACAAAATGTCATTAAAAGATGACAACTTTTCGCTACTGTTACAATACTGACTATTTAGTTTTACAAATGTTGCTTCATTTTACTGAACAATTCTTTAGTTTTCCAAGCAAACAAGATATTTAATTATATACGCCCCTATGGGTTTTACATAACTGTGTAAAATATAATACAAAATAATAGTGATATAAAAATAAAACGGACTATATGATTAGCACCCAAAAACATAAGTAAGTTAATATAAATATTATAATGCAATAAATTAACACTAATATTTATGAAAGAGGTATGCTATTATAACTTTTTTGTATCTTGATTCAGTGCAGTTGAATATATCTACTGTTTGTGTACTGTCAGTGAAATAATTACCCACTGTATGCAATCTAGGTACAAAGATGTATTTAATTTTGGTTCAAAAAAAGCAATAAACATGTTTTTTGTCCTTGCCGGCTTCACAAGCCATAACTTGGTACACGGTTGGTACGGTGGTAACTTTTGTCAAAAACCGTGGTTTAGTACAAAGAAAAGAGAAACCAACTACACATAAGGCTAAGAGCAATCATCAAAGGGTAAAAAGAGCTAATCGTCTTTTTCAAACCTTCTAAACTTTGCTCCTTATATGTAAACGCAGATTTGGTAATCTCTATTGATAACGATTGATGACTGAAACTTCAATGACAAACATTCGGCTTTATACAAACCGATGTATATCTAAACCAAGAAATACGTCAAATGGACAAATTTCCTTAAAAGTAACCTTCTTTAAAAGGTTACCTTTCATGAACACAATCACCCAATCTCGTGAGTTTTAAATCCACAATAACACGGAGGTAGTTGATGCCGCCATTGTACGGCTGGCCCCACTCCAACTGATCTCGTAACGAACTCTTCACTTCATGGTCGATTAAGCACTGGCTAAGCGCTCCCTGGAACAAAGCGCTTACCGAAAGCTATAAGATTTCGAATGTTCCAGTAGTTTTAGCTTTTGGCAAGCACCGTGTACCAATGTGCCCAGCTTCTCGACATGCGTGAGGTGAAACCTTGTACCTCCGGATTTTCCGAAATAATTTGCGAAATCATCGTAACCTTCCATTTCATCGTGCAGTTTAAATTAACAATTGCATACAGAGAACCTATCACATCTTTCAAAAACAATTTGGTAGCATTTTTCAGAGCACTTCAAAGTTTTTTCTGTTTTGCAATAAAATTCTTTTGTTCGTCTTCAGCACCTGGTTGGATTTTGAAAAAATAAATTAACTCAGATAACTGAATGCTCTCACTGAGTTACCTGAAGCAACAAAAGCTAAAAAGGCCCAAAATTTTGTTGCATGAGTTAAATCTTCTCCCAAATAGTAAATATATTTTAGATGGCTGAAGGACCACAAAATTCTTCAGAATTCAACGAGAGTCAGAGCATTCGATGCTGAAAAAATAACTGATAAAAACTGCATATTTAATTCATTTTTGAGCAAAAGTGTCACTTAAACCCCTTTGCCTTTCTAGCGATGATACAAGCTGTGAACAAGTTTCGAATTTTTTGTTTATCAGTAGATCGATAATTTGCCAATCATTGCATGAAAATATACTATTATTATTCTGGATTTATATGCTAACAGACTATCCTTGATTTAAGACTAGGGCTATTCATGAATATGATTTTTGGAAAAGATGTGTTTTGAGATTCGCTCTAAACCCTGTCGAGTTTTTTTTATTATTTTCAGATCACTCTCGTATTAAATTCTCGTAGTAACGAACAGCAGAAAATCTGCTCAGTGTGAGAAAGCGATAAATGCACAAACGACAAGATAAATCACAAAATTCTGTCAAGGATATTCATGTTTCCGACAAATCCATATTAAATCAAAGCATTTCCACGTTTTATATACCTCGGAGCAGCTCTTTTTGGAAGCCCAAACTGCAGGAAATATTCAAATAAGATATGAATATCAATCCGTACACTCTGCACAGTACTGCGGAGAGCGCTTTCGAGCACGTTTGAGGTACTGAGGCTATTTGAATAATTTGAACTCTGATATTTAGGTGATATTTAGATATCACCAAATCGGTAGGATATTATGATGTCATGAAGCGAGTGCGAATTTCGAAAGATTGCTGGAGAAGATTGGGTGATAGATAAAACTAACTTAAAATTCTGCCTCACGCTTAACAAGACCCTGTGTGATACCAAATAAGAGTTATCATAACCCTGGGGGAGAACTATGGCAACCTTATTTGTGATTCTGGAAGGAGTATCTGATCCAACTAGTGTTTTAATTTTCTTTACGTATCTAATAATATTTACCTAAATGTTTTAAGTGCAATGCCATTGAGTGAATTCAATTTTCTATCCGGCACTTTTAGAAACACAAAAATAAAAATTTCTTTATAAACAAAATCATTACTCATCTTAAATGCCAAGTTGAATTAATTTAATATATTATTTCTTGTCATGTCGATACTATATTTTCAAAAAATGTTATGTACTAGATAGGTGGAAAACCACTCATTTAAATGGTCATCCTAACAGAGGCGTTTGCCTAGTGGAATGGGCAATATGTCAAACAATAACAAATAAAAAATTGCTTAAGTAAAAAAATAACATTTGTTTTGGAAGCCTGATATCAAATTTATTAATATTTTTTATTTTTTTATAGTGAATACTGCACAAGAGACAGTGGAACTATGGCATCCCCAATTGAGGCATGTGGTGAGACTGAAGGTAGTGGAAGAGTGAAGGGAATAGGGAAGAGGAAGGTTAAGAAGTACCTGGGTATTTAGATCTGCTCACAAAACACGGCTAAAGCAATTTCAAGCAACGTTTCTATTTGAATGGTGGTCTTTCACCAGGGCGATACTTTGAGTATTCACCACTCTGGAACGTACCGCAAATATACCATATATTATTTTACATGAATTAAATGTGTAATGACACAAATTCTTAAAATAAAAGTTTAGACCCGCGACCTCTGGATTCGTAGTCGAGCGTCTTACTACTGGACCACGCAGGTCGTCATTTAAAAACAGATTGTTGCACGTACACGTAGAGTATCTATCACCCTAATTGTTGTGTAATTTGGTATATAAATGTTAAGATGGCTTACTAAGCGAATGATAGAAAAATGTTAATAAAAATTAAACCACAATGTCTACACGCCGATAAAAACTTTTTAGTTTTCTATAAAAATAATGTTTCCGTGGTAGTATTTACGCCCAAGCTTTTTGTTATTTTATTTTCTTTAACGTCTAGATCTAAAAAGAATTGTATTAACTTCTGGTCTTTCACCAGGGTGATACTTAAAGTATCTACCACTCTGGAACGTGCCGCAAAATATACCTACTTTATATTATTTTATATCAATCAAATGTGATATGACACATGTTAATTAAATAAAATAAATATTTGCGCACGCCGAGTTCGAACCCGCGACCTCTGGATTCTTGGTCGAGCGTCTTACCATTCGACCTTGCAGGCCGTCAAATAAATCTCTAACTAACCACCACGCCGTTTCTCCGCAGGGATATGCAGAGAGGATGGACCACCATACAACTCTGTCTTGGCACACACTCTATGGTTCATTCACATTTATACATCGTCTCCTACATACTCTTCTGTTATTCTGACTCTTCACATGACCCGATTCAAGTATGTGATTTACTTGATCATGCCATGTCTTCCTCAGGCGTCCTCGACTTCTTCTTCCATTTATTTTAATATAATATATTCTTCTCACAATGCTCTCTTTTCTTTCTTTATAAATAAATCTTTAACTTCTAACGCAAAATTACAGATTAGTTAGAAGGTGCACTAAGTTATTTGTTTGATACCATTTCGAGTAAGCAGCTTTTAGTTTCTGTTCAAAGTAGATTTTAAAAGAAAATTTTACATGCACGTGTACCTGCCGATTCAAAATTCAGGTGAATTTTCGTTCTCAATGCTTGAGGTCTTTCAATAGCGAGTTGACCCGCGCCAGCCTCCTTTGAGGGCATTCAGGGAAAATGGCCACGCAAATCTTGATGCAAATAATAGCAATGGACCTCAGAAGAGCGTTTTGCAAGTCAAAGGACTCTCAAAGGCTTCATCTGCGAGAAAGTCTTTAGGACTTAACTCCTTTGGCACCGATGTTGTATAAATGTTTTGGTGAGAGTTAACGTAAAATATAAAATGTTGAATAAAATATTTTGTTTACAGCGGAAACAAAAATAAATGGAAGTACATATTAGTAAAAAGCATTAACTTTGTAGTTTGCCATATAAATAATAATAATTCAAATATTTGGATGATTTTTATGGCGCCGTTTTTGTGAAAAATCACCTCAAGGGCACTGTACAGATCTTATTTTCTATTAAACCATATTAATTCCTAGTTTAAATGAGAAAATATACAGGAACATACTTACCTGGCAAGTCCCATCAGATAGACACACTTTTTAACTTAAAATTATAATTATGATTTTTTTTTTTTTACAAATTAAACAGATTGACTGTTTGAAACCCCTTTATTTTCCATATTTTATCAATTTTTATTATTTATCAATATTATAATTAATTATTTATAAACTATTTTGAATTATTTACCAATTTGAATATTTTCCCGAAGATGGAAGGGTATTTCCGAGAGAAGCCTTACTCCCGGATTGAGTAGAGGTTCTGAGTTCGAGTCTCGTTTATTTTTTCTATTTTTTTATTTACGTTGAAGATTATTGATATTATTTCAATAATGAATATAAAAATAATAAGCATAAAAGCTTTAAAGTTAATTCTAATTTAAAACACATTTTAATTGTCTCATATTTATTTGCGTACGCCGGGAATCAAACCGGTGATCTCTGAATTTGTTGTCAAGGATCTAAGGTACTTCTCAATCTTTCTCTTTTATATCTACTTCCACTCCCTACTGCAATCAGCCTCACACTTTACCCTAATTGGGAATATCATTGTCTCACTGGCTTCAGACGTTTGATATTCACAACAGCAAAAAAAATGCTTGTTTCTGCTTAAAGCTATTTTACACGACTTTTCTATTGTATCCCTAATTAAAAGGCACAAGAATTTAGGTTAAGTGGTTGGAAGGTAGATTTGAAGTGGAAATTCGAGAATGAATTAGAAGATTTCGATGGCTTAGGAAATAATCCCGCCCGAATTTCGTGAGATCATTTTTAGGAAGTAGAAAAAGAAATCATCAAATATTCTTATCGTTACTCTTTAACTAAATAAAGCAGCTGGTTATAAAATATAATTTTATTTATTAAAAAAAAACTCGAATGTGAGCACTGGCGTTATGAATTTTGCAAATGTCTTTCTCACTTCAATGTCTATCTGAACATTGTTAACTCACAATGTCAATTGATCGTGAACTATGAAGCTATCTAAACGTAAATCGTCAAATTGTTTGATCCATATTTTTTAATTTATGTCTCGCGGAAGTCGGGCACAGAAGCTAGTTTATTATATAATACTAAGACTTAACTTATACAGCGTTAATGTCGTAACTATAGATTTATTAAATTAAAAAAAAACGTAACAAGTAATGCGTAACAGCTTGAATAAAAATATGACGCGATAATAAATAATGTGCTAATCTAATCTAATGTTTTTTATTGCCCGGTGACTTATCTTGAATTTATCTGGAAATATAAATTAAATGCCCATAGTGCTTTTCAAAAGTAACGGACCTCCAACCATCGAAGATTAGGATATGAATTTTGATTAGCACTAATCAAATAATTCATAGGTAGGTACTTACCTACCAACATGGCAGTGTTGGCAATACTCAGGTAACGTCAAATGAATTAAAAAGCTACGTATTTATAAAAGGTCCTCCTAACGTCAAAATTTAGACATACTTTTTGAGGTTATGCATCTATTAAATGTAACTCTTCACATCGTCTCACAGATAGATGATAGATATTCCCAATTTCGCCTATCGAAATGAGCGACCGCTAAGCTAGAAGATAACGTATTTATGCAATCTCGGTTTTACCAAAGTATCTAAGATTAAGGTTATTCATCAAATGAATAACCTATTCTAAGCGTTGGGCTGATAGAGTGCTTTTTGGGCATCAAAATATAAAAAAAAAAGAACAATACTTAAGCTTTAATACTTTTTATTGGTTAATTTTTTGATAAACGAAAAGTAAAACACCTATTTAGAATGATTCATCAAATCGATAATTCGTTCTTAAATAAACAAACTTACTTACGTTACATTTTTACGTTTGTTCACGTTTGATTGGTGAAAGCGGCCCATGTTCAACTGCTCCTAACCATTTAGAGATAGTGAGACTACATAATGTTTGTTATGAGGCTTTGAGTAGTGGAAATGGGAAGGAGATGGAAAAACTGAAGGTAAGAAAGTACCTAGCTATTTATATCTGGTCACCAAACACGGCTAAAGCCATTTGAAGCAACGTTTCAATTCCGATGTTGGTCTTTCACCAGGGTGATATTATGACTAGCTACCACTCAGGAACATGCCGTGAAAATTTTATTTTGCATTATTTAAATGTGAAATTATACATTTTAATTAAATTAAATGTATTTGCGCACGCCGGAGTTCGAGCTCACGACCTCTAGGTTTGGAGTTGAGGATCTGACTGATCTGAGGATAACTACGAAGGCCGATTGTTCAAATAGCTCATGCAACTTCAACAAACAGATCTAAATAGGACAGTTTCTCGCTACAATTCTCATTAGATCATCATCTGCAAGGCTGCATAGACTAGGTGATAAGTATGGTTCAAGAGATGTTTACCGTTACAACACTGTTTCCAAATTAAAATTTAGCTTATTTGAATGTTTTCAATAGAACTATAAAGCTATTATTATTTATTTGCACCTTTGTATAGTAATAATAAATACGTAAATATAAAAAATTTAACTCATTGCGCTGTAAATTAATATTTACATAGTACCAACCTACTAATTTTATACTTATTTGTTTTTATCATTAATTTTTGTTGTTGTTATTATGCCATTTACTATACTCTTTTAGGCAATCTTTTATCAAAATGTAACTAATTGTAACTACATTACGCTGCAATAACATACTTACTTTTTTGAAATATTATATTAATCTGCTCTCCGTCATATTCTTAAATATTAGTGGAATCGTAGTTCCATTATCTCTGGCGATGTTCTGTCAATTGCAGAAAAAATATGTTTAAGTTGTTTTGGGTATCATGGTGTTAACGTAGCTGCCCAGTAAATGGTTACTTTCTCTCATTGGTATTCTGCGATATGTACTAAGAGACGAAGAGCCCGGAACAGTGGCGTACATCTGTTCCAACCCCCTCAGGACCCGCTCTGAATTGCAGCAGAAGTATTTATGGATGTCAGGGGGGTACGTAAATATGCCAAAACGATGGCGGTGGTGCCACGAGCCGCCGCTGCTTCCAGTGGAGAAATTAGCCGCTCATCGCCACGGTTTGCAGCGCCGACTCGTATATTTTGCAAGAAACAACGGTCAAAGTTATTGGCGATGAAAAGATACAGTAGCGGGGAGTTGCACGAAGCGGTGGATAAGTTGAAAGGTGACAGTAAAACCACTGAAAAATGGTTTGTTGTTGTTAAAAGAGTAAAAATTATGAATATCTCAACAATTGAAGACAATAAAATGTGTCAGTATTTTTTTTTTGTTCACGGATAAGTTACGTTTTGTTTTTTTTCACATTCATTTGAATGGTCTCTGTTAAACGTTGATTCTAGACCCGTTTAAGCATTGAGCCAATTGTGATCAGCTGACAAGCTTAAAAACATGACCGTTATGCTTTTCAGCTTATCACACTGTATTTAAAATCTGAAACGGACCGATAGTTGCCGTTTAACGGATATCGTTTAAATGACAAAATAGCACATATTGTTGAATTACAACGGTGTCAAATGCGACGAATGTTTGACACACACCAACCTATGAATTGATTTTTTTAAACCAGCCAAACAGCCAAATAGTGGTAAGTGGCGTGGAGAACTTTAGCGTCACATGACGTCACACAATTAAACGAGTTGTCAATCTCCTTCTCGGACGGTACATATGACGTCATTACTCAAAGGGACCAGTGTATAATAAAACTGATATTATTTTTTTATTTTTTTTACAATAACTCCACACAGGAGGCCTTCAGGAAAACAATTTCCCTCAGGGCCTATGTCATCTTGGGGATGCTGTGTGGAGGGTTTTTTTGGGGAAAGGAAGGAGTGAACTTAAGTCATGAAGAGGTCCATGTTGAAGGAGGGAGGAAACACAGAGGCCGGCAAATCGTTCCATAGCCGAGCTGTTGAACATAAGAACGAGTCGTAAAAGCGACCAGTTCTCATATATTGAATGTCAACCGTGTACAAATGTTGGGCGCGCGTTTGGCGAGTTTCCCGACTATGCACCGGTGCCGAAGGGATCAATGACGCAAGTTCCTCGGAGCATCTTCCATTGAAATACCTGTAGAACAAGGACAGCATTCCCACCTGACGTCTGTGCTCCAAAGTTTGCAATCCGTTTGTTAAGATAGGAGAATCTATCAAATTAAAATCAATTGTTGTTTGATTTTCAACATATATTTTTTCTTTCAGTCATCGGAGTTTTTCTAATTATTACATTATTTTTAAAATGATGTTCAGAGTTATTGGGTTTTTAACGTAATATTTTCCATTGGAATGCTTTCTTAAATCCCTATTCGTAAGGGAGAAAACGTTCGTAAGTCCTTTCATTAACCATAGATAGACGAATGTCACGAAATGTATAAAACAGGAAGAAAGTCATGAACCTATTCGTCCATATTTGTTTGTTTTAAAATGTCAAATAATAATTAGTGAATTTAACCGCTCTCTGACTGTAGTTAACTTTAGACTCTAACTCTATTGTTCGGTTACGACTCCCGCGTAAACACTTTTGTCATAATATATCAAACGAAATCTCTGGATGGCTAATATTGGATCTCGCTAAGATATTTCCGCTCAGAATAAGGCTTCGAAAAAGTAAACACATTTTAATCAAACTTTTGTGTTAAAAGCTTTTTCATTCAAACTAAAAAATAAATGAAAACATATGAAGTAATCACTTTGTAGTTGGACAATATATTTAAATAAATTAATTGAACATAATATCAAACGATTATTATATGGGCCCCGACGAAGCTTGATCGAAAGCGAAACCGGTTGGCAGTCAACATAATAAATTCGAAGTTTAAAAAAAGTGTTATTTTATTTCATTTAAAAAAAATACTTTTAAAGATGTCGGAAAAACGAAAAGAAATATAATTTTATAAACGTATTAGAGTGGTCGACATTTTTAATTATTGATAATTTTAATATTAGGCGTACAACTTTGCTTCGCCGTTTTTTCCGAAATTCGAGGCTTTATTACTTAGAAACTGACTATAAATTTTTGATTCAAAGTACTGTCCATCGCTGGCCATCACTTTCTCCCATCTTTCGGGCAGCGTACGATTTGACATTGACGCCATAGTTCTACTTCAAATGCATTTTTTAACAAACGTTTTACATATTGGTCAGTACACGAGACTTTCAAAGTAAAATACAACAGTGTTCAAGAAGAAATTATCCACGCGAGAGGTAATTTCATTTTAAAACACAACCTTATTCCCGAAAATTTCTGATTGTAGATTAGTTTTGCATCTCGGAACAACGCATTATCCGTATATATGCGCTCAAGTTAGGACCAAACCAGAAGTAAATTTTAATTATTTTCCATATAAATGAAACTGTCGGTCTGCGTTTTCTGAAGACGGTCGTTCACTTAATGAGCATATCTGTCTATAAAACATATGTATCGTTTATATTTATATATTAATAGTGAAAACCGCACAAGAGTCCCAACTGCTCCCAACCGTCTAGAGGCAGTGAGACTATGACATCCTCGATCAGGGTTTGTTGTGAAGCTGAAGGTAGTGTGGAGGGGAAGGAGATGGGGAAGAGGAAGGTTGTAAAGTACCTGGGTATTCAGATCTGGTCACCAAACCCGGCTAAAGCCATTTCAAACAACGTTTCGATTCTGAATGGTGGTCTTTCACCAGGGCGGTACAAAGAGTATCTACCACTGTGGAACGTGCCTCTGTGAAATAGCTAATATGAAAAATTGTATTTTCATGTCCGGTTATTTTGAAGTTCCACTGGTATACTTAAGGTAAAGCAAATCAATCCCTGTTTATCCATGTAATCCTGTGCCATCCCTGATCCCTTGGCAGCTCCGAACCAAGCTAGAGGAGCTCCGTATAAAAAATACAAAATATCGACAAAAATAAAATCGATGTATAAAATATCCGTTTTCCGCAACGCTAACTCGGCGTCCTGGGAAATATTCTATCTCCATACAGATATCTTTAATGCTATCAGCTCGGGGGTAGTTAGTTTTCATTCTAATAAGTTTTGACGTAAGCCAGGAGTTGTTTTCCGGATAGGGGGTGATCTCTAATGAAGCGCCACGCAAAGATGACGGGGAACACGTTTTTTTGTAAGACAAAGTGTTTATTCCTATTTTTATCTTGTTAAATTGAAATGGGATACGGGGGACTTTGAAAGTCTAGCTTGTGATCCTTATACAAAATGATAAATATCTTAAGCTGGTATCGATTCGTCTTTAGCAAGCTTTTTGTTATATAATGAATGTTTTCCACTGTAGCAGTCCACAATAGAGTGCTTATACCAACCCTGATGAATGGCAGTGAGGCATGAAACTAGCAGAGGAAGAATGATAGTAGATTAAATGCTGTGGAAATGAGATTCCTGAGGCGTGTGCGATAAAACCATGTATGACTGTGTTAACAATGTGGATATCTGGATAGAATGCAAGGCTGATGTAAGCGCAATGAATAGGATAAAGAAAGGGACGCTTATATGGTTTGGGCATGTATAGCGAATGAACGAAGAAAGGAGTTTGAAAAGAATATATGATGCGAAAGTGAATGAAAGAAGAAGTCAGGGACGCTTGAGAAAGGCACGGCACGATCAAGTGAATCAAATACTTGAATCGGGCTACGTGAAGAGTCAGAGTAACAGAAAAGTATGTATGAGATGATGAATGAATGTGAACGAAGCAAAGAGTTTGTGCCAAGACAAAGTTGTATGGCGGTCCGTCCTCTTTGCCTACCCCTGCGGGGAAAAGGCGAGATTGTTAGTTAGTTGGTTAGATTTCTATTTTAAACAATTACACTTTAAAACATGTTATGACATAATATAAGTGGGTATATGCTATCGTTTTATATGAAATTTTTGCAGCCTCAGCACTCAAAAATGGCGCTAAACATCACTTTTTGGCTTTCTAATACAAGCAATACTACAAATGATTTATATATTCATTCTATAGAGTAGGTATGAAAATGTCTAAGGTTTACAATGAATAGTATTTTCAACTGTAATCTTTCAAATAACATGAAAACTTTCAGAAAAAGGTGCAGTTTTAAAACCAGCAAAGGCATTTTTGAACGTTTTACCTAAACTTCCACTTTATATTTCATAAATAATTTAAGAGATAACTGTTTATGTTTTGTATTCATTGAAAACCTTAAGTATTTTCCTAACTACTCGTATAGAATTAACAAGTAAATCATTCGTAGTACTGCTTGAATTAGAAAACCAAAAAGTGTGTATTTTTGGGTGCTATCCTGATAATTTTGTAATAATAAAGGCTGATTCACACCAACGTCCGGTTCCGATCAGTGCCGATATTGTTCCGCAAGAAAACTTATGGTATGAATATCAATTAAGGAGTATGTGCCAAGAAAAAATTGTGTGGCAGTATCTCCTTTTGCCCACCCTTGTGATATTTAACTACTTATTTAGTTAAATAATTATTTTTACACTTTAGTTACAGTTCAAAATAATTATTTAACTAAATAAGTAGTTCAATATCACAAGGGTGGGCAAAAGGATATACTGCCACACAAATTTGTCTTGGCACATACCCCTTGATTGATATTCATACCATAAGTTTTCTTGCGGAACAATATCGGCACTGAGCGGAACCGGACGTTGGTGTGAATCAGCCATAAAAGTGAGCCAGCTCGGCTACCAGGTAGACAGATCAACCTCGATACTCAGAGTTGGTACCTGTAAAGGTTAGACTTCTTTATCAGAAGTTATGCTTAGTTGAAAGGTTTCTAATATTAGGGTATTTTAAAACGTTATTCTTGTTCTATATTATTTTGTTTAGGTAAACTAACATATCGTCGCTGGAAAGACAAAAAGACTTATTCGACATTTTAATCGAAAATGACTTAAATATTCAGTTTTGATCAGTTGTTTTTTCTGCATCGAATGCTCTGATTATCGTTTGATTTTGAAGACGTTTGTGGCCCTTCAGCCATTTAAAATATATTTACCATTTGGGAGAAGGCTTGACTCAAACGACACAAGTTTGGGACTTTTTTTAAGCTTTTTGTAGCTTCAGGTAACTAAGTTAGAGCATTGAATATTTTTGAATTTTACTGTAAAAACTTTAAAATGCTCTGGTGTACACCTCCCAAAATAGCGCTTCAGCCCTTTTACCTTTCCGCGGGCGATATTATGTTCGTTGTTTCGAAAATACTTGCAGCAGCGTTCATCGACACATCAGATGTACGACGTAAGGATAGTTTGGAATGAAGTAGTGGTGCCTTGTCATAATCAATCCTCGTTAGAGTGGGTTACGCCGATCGTTCCTTAGAAATACCTTCCAAGGCAGCTTTTGTAGCGCAAGGGTCTACGAATGATTTATCCGCCGTATCGACTTTTTCATGCTATTGTACAAATAATAAAAACTAGTCCTTTTTTAAGATCTCTACATTCGTAATACAGAAAGAGATCTTATATGTACTGCGTCAATCATTTCAAATAATTGCACGTTTTTCGATAATGTTATGCATAAGGAAGCAAACTTCTCGTAGAGCTATTTAAACTATGGAAATGCGAGCGTACGATTTTTTTTGTAAATAGTGAATATCAAACAAGAGTCCCCAACTGCTACTAACGTCTAGAGCCAGTGAGACTATGGCATCCCCAAGCGGGGTATGTCGTGAGGCTCGAAGTAGTGAGGAGAGGAAGGAGATGCGGAAGAGGAATGGCCTTTGGAATGGAATGAGGAGTGGCCTTTCACCAGGGCGATACGAGTATCTACCACTTTGGAACGTGCCGCAAATGTGCTATATATAATTTTACATGAATTAAATGTAATGTGACACATATTAATTAAAAAAAAAACATTTATTTGCGCACGCCGGACTTGAACCCGCGACATCTCGATTCGTACTCGAGCGTCTTATCACACGACTACGGAGGCCGTCGAATTAAACAAACGTAATTAATTTTAGTCGTAAACTTTGAAAAGATGTAGATTTTCAGTGTACGAAAAACAAAGAGGATTAATAAACATGGGACTTTATATCTAGAAACATCGTAGAAAGACGCGTGCTACGACAAACACAAGTTTCGTGGGAAGGAATTTCTCTCTAATCGCCGTACTAATGTACGGTCTTGCCACCGATAGCTCCGTCGTTACCTTTCTCGTTGTTGCACGCATCGTTTATGAGAAAGAGTGAGAGGTTACAGTGGAGCTCTCAACGGTGCGCCTATAGTCGGGGGCGGGTTGTGTCGCCGTAAGAGGAGGGGGGGGTCATTTGCTGCTAATGGCCAACACCGTAGAGCAATCTTCCCTAAGGGGCTGCTCCAAGGGAAAATATGTCGGGAAATTGACTTCCCTTAGCAAGCTTTCTGGCAACATTTTATATCGAGCGTGATTTAAAATAACGTCGGTGGATAACTATACGGAAAATGTATTCGAGAAACATAATAATAATGAGGATACAAGTTTTATTCCAGAAGGTATGTAAGGGTAGTGCAATGCAGTACATTCCTTAATTGACAATACTACAAAAATTCACTGCATAACAATGCTTTTTTTACACATTGTCTCACAACCCCAACCGTCTAGAGCCAGTATAACTATGGCATTCTGAATTGGGGTATGTTGTGAAGCTGAAAGTGGTGGAAAAGGGAAGGAGAAGGATATAGGAGAGATTTGGTAAAGTTTATCACTTTAAGTGGAAAATGCAGCAAGTTGTGAGAAATATTCTTTTGATATAATTGATTTCATACGGTGTGAACTTTTAGAGGGATTTATATAGTTAGTAATGGTTTTCGTACGAAGGAAAATATTACTTTGAGTTTAATGATAATCCATAATTTATCAAATGAAAGTTTTCATCGTTCATTTTTATTTGTTTTTTGTGAATACCGCACAAGAGTTACAACTGCTCCCAACCGTCTAGAGCCAGTGAGTCTATGGCATCCTCAATTGATGTATGTTGTGAGGCTGAAGGTAGTGGAGAAAAGACGGATATGAGGAAGAGGAAGGTTGAGAAATACCTGGCTATTCAGATATGCTCATCAAACACAGCTTAAGCCATTTAAAGCAACATTTTGATACTGAATGATAGTCTTTCATCAGAGTGGTATTTTGAGAATCTATCACTCTGGACATAAACAGAAAATAAGAGTAAAAATTGAAAGACACAAAGGAGAATTACACAGTTAAGAACAGTGTAACTGAAAAAATTATTTTGCCAAATTAATACTAAAATTTGATATTTTATCGTCTACATTAATAGTTCTTTTTGAATAATAAAGATGGCAGCACTTTCATTTGACGATATTAATACTATAAAATTGGCATTGAATAACGAGATTTAATTAGGTTGAGTTGTTTAAAAACTTAATCACATGTTCACCAAATCGTCAATCGGACCATGTTGTTTTTTTTTTCAAAAATTTAATTGTCTCCGTGGAACGTCGATTTATGATGCGTTCCAGCTTCATGCCTGTTTTGCTTAACATCTGATCACGATTTGTGCAAAAGGTAAAACGCACCAAAAATCGGCGTTTAACGGGAACCAACGAAATATCAAAAATGCAAAATGGCGGTGATCTACGACTTGACGTACATCAAATGTGACAAGAGATTGTAACACCCCGACCTAAATCGAGACCGATCCGCTGGGATTTAAAATGAAGCACCGAATGAGATCCATTTTAGGCAAATATAAAAAAAAAACAGGTTGTAATGATAATAATAACAGTGAATTTATATAGCGCAGTTTTGTGATATTTCACCTCAAGTGTGCTTCATACTAAATAAATACAGGTACCAAGAAGCGATTGTCCAAAGAAGCGAAGCTAGCAGTCCACAATGGAGTGCTTATACCAACCCAGAGGTATGGCAGTGAGGCATGGAACTGGCAGAGGAATGATGAAAGTAGACTGAATGCTGTGGAAATGAGATCATCGAGACGCATGTGCGGTAAAACCAAGTATGACCGTATTAAAAATGTGGATATCCGGAAAGAATGCAAAGCTGATAAATAGGATCAAGAAAGGGACGCTTAGATGGTTTGGGCATGTAGAGCGAATGAACGAAGAAAGGAGTGTGAAAAGAATATATGATGCGAAAGTAATGGAAGAAGAAGTCAAGGACGCCTGAGAAAGACATGGAACGATCAAGTAAATCAAATACTTGAATCGGGTCATGTGAAGAGTCAGAATAACAGACGAGTATGTATGAGACGATGTATAAATGTAAATGAAGCAAGGAGTGTGTGCCAAGACAGAGTTATACGGCGGTCCGTCCTCTCTGCCTACCCCCACGGAGAAACGGCGTGGTGGTTAGTTAGTTAGTTACCAATATTGCGGGGTGCAAAGAGTAGGAAATCAATTTGTAAAACTGGAGGGAGACAGCAGGAAATAAAGAAGTGGAGAGTTTTTTTTTATTTTGTAAAAGTCTTAAACGTATATCACAAAGTCAAGTAGAGGAATTATTTAAGAAAATATTTTATACTACGCCGTTTTATGATAAAAATAGTTGTGAAAAAAAAGTGAAAAATCACAAGACATAACTTGACATGCCAAAAAAGTTGTTCCATTTCAAATATAGAATAATGTCTGCTGAAATCTACTACAGGTGGGTACTTTATTAGGTAGGTAGAGATATGAAAAGATATTTTTTTAAATTTGATATTTAACTAACATCAGTTTAAAAATTCACACTCGTACGTACGTATTCACATATTGCTTTATTTTATAATAAAATACCCCTGAGGGGGCTTTATGTTTTTTTTCAGTAGTTTGAATAAATTCTTAAAATCTCCTGAATTATTTTCACTTGTCATATCAAACTTGGCACACGCAGCGATTAAAAGAAATTAAATCATTTTTATTTGCGACCTTGAAATAAACTGTATGGTTTTTAAAGCACGATCTATTTAAGATACCGAAAAACATTCACATGTTTTAACAGGCAACAGTTTGAATGTGTTCAATACTTTCTTTGTATCGCCCTAGTGTAAGACCACCATTCAAAATTGAAACGTTTTTGAAATGGCTTTAGCCGTGTTCGGTGACCAAATTTAAATAGTCGGGTACTTCTCAACTTTCCCATATCCTTCCCCTCTCCAATTTTTGTAAGCCTCACAACTTACTCCGCATATAAGGGTCGCTATGGTTCCACTGCTTTCGGACAGTTATGAGTAGTTTGGACTATTGTGCGGTATTCACATAAAACAATAAATAAAGAAATATTTTCCCTTATTTTAATTTGACTGAACTAAGTGTTGAATTCAAATAATATTCTTTTGAATTGTTTTGAGGCTTATAAATACATATTTCATTCAACTATTAAAATAGATACAAACATAAGTGTCTCAAGTGCACAACAATATTTCTTATTTTGAGACTGTTAATTCGTAGTGTAACTCCATTTTAATGATTGAATAATACCAAATTTTTAACTGTCTGAAGTCTGGAAATAGACTGAAGATGCCCAAAATAAGGTGAAATTAAAGCACAAAAAATATTGTCAGGCACTTATGAAGTGTATAGACAATTTTTCTCACTATTTATTCCAGAATCAAATGTAAGTCCATAATATTTTACTTTCATCCAGAATCGAATACATTATTTCAGAATTTATTATGTAGATGGCAAAGGTATTTTGCACGTTTCTCTGAAAATGGGTTTTCAGAATAACCGCCTAGACCTCATAAATTTGTTGATTCACCAGGCACACATCCTAGATGGAAAAAATAGGGTAGAAAACATAGTAAACAGCCTTAAAAAATCAAGTCACTCTGCACTCCAAACACGGAGATGAACACACCCTCGGACCTGTGGATAATATTTTTGAATAACAATACCACTGGTGTCAAGAGTGTTTTCCAATTTCCATCAGCCAAAACGATATGATGGATGATGATTGATTGGGTTGGGGTGAGGGGGTGTTCGGGTGGTTTGGGTGGTCAGGGGATGCGGCACTTTTTCCGGGAAGTTGCCTTCAACTCTCGCGGACAGGTAACCACTACTCGTGGGGAATGATTGATCGAACCTGAAGCCGGAGGGCATGTTCTATGTTCGTTTCCAACAAACTAACAACGAGTTTGTGAAGATTTCGCCGGCTACATGTAGAGAATAGAAAAGGTAAAAGATCGGGAGACTCGGCGCGACACCGGAAACGCGGCGGAAGTTATCATACGATATTCGCTTCGTGGTGAGGTCGCGTCGTAGAACCTTAACGATATGCCTTAATCGCCGAGGGACCACGTTGTTAATTGGATGAGGGACAACGTTAAAGGACAGGGAACAGTTTTAAGAGCAGTTTTATAGTGGTAAAACTGCGTCGTTTAATAGATAATATGGTAGTACTGGAGATAAACTAAAGCGGCCGTTAGACCTTCATTCCAAACTGATCAAACCGACAGTTTTGTGCAAACGACTGCGATTTTCGACTGTGGGTTAAGATTTTGTCAGTTCAGTTTAGAGTCATTATGTATTTTTTATCCATTTCTATTTCGTTTGTAATTTTTTTTTAGGTCAGCTGTAAGTAATAGGAAAACTTATAAAACTAAACTCATTTCACAGGATTCCACGTGTGTGTACTAAATAATAATGTTTAAAAAATATATTATGATTTCATCCAAAATTTTGCATTTGTTACTATTATTTAACCTTTCTCCCATAATTTTTTGTGCAGTATACGAGTTTATATTTTTTTGTTTGTAACGTTTCTTTGGAACGTACGATGACAACATTTTGTAAATACTCGTATATTGACTACCCCACTTTGTATTATTTTTTATCTTTCAATAAAATATTTCAAATAAACAAAGAAAATAAAACATTATAAATATAACACTCCTATGTATCAATATTCTATTACTTTCTCTCCACTCAACATATATGTTATAAGCTTTCTCATTTTATAAAGCAGCCTGAGACAGGAATCTAGTTTCAATGAATATGTTGTAGATATAACTGCGGTTATTCTAACTGAAGTTGTAAACTTCAAGTATTTAAATGATGTTTTCAGCCAGAAATGTGGGTTCAGTTCAACTGATCAGTTTAAAAGAGCCGTCACGCGTCACGGCAGCGTGGCAGCTTAATCCGCGTGGCCCACGCCCGCGGAGACGTAGCGTGGTGGCGTTTGTTGGGTTGACAAGGGTTACTGAACTCAAACACTGGCCAGGAAGGTACCTCTTCACTACAAACAATACTACAATAGAATTACATGTTTATTTGTTTCATAAAGCAGGCAGTGCTGACGCGAATCCTTTTCAAACGGTACGCAGGATTGTCTATAGGTGTACCTGCGGAATAATCAGTTGTAATAATTTAATTTGTGTGAATTTTATAGAGTGTTTGAGAAGGGGGTCAGGAAGTACGTAGAATGAACGTTGACAGTTACAAATAGCTTTCCCTGAATAATAATTATTTTAATTCTTGGTCAGATTTTGACAAATAGCATGGTTCTCACAGTTTAGCAATGCGTGGGTAATCACGTATACTTGGTAACATTATTTTTGAAAAATAAAACTATTGAAGAGTCCTGGTCGCTTCTAGGAAACGTCTCCACTCCTGTCCGTTTTCATACGTTTTCCTCCAGTTTCTGATGCCTAATAGTACACTATTCGCCTTGAAACCATTCAATCACATAAGCTTATGTCTTCCAACACCCCTTCTACCTGCAGGTTTTTTTTATGGAGAAGCCTTTTTGATGGTCGGCAATCTTTCATTCTCTAAACGTGTCCTGCCCAGCGACGCTGTCCTAGTTTTATCAACGCCTTCATAATATCAAAGAGTCTATAGGTTTTCATTAATATGTATTTCTGTGAGCAAGGAGAATTTAAAATGGTAGCCTAATAGCAGAGGCTTTTAGGAATTTATAATGGTAGCATATAGGCACATAAGCACTGCCTACTCTGCCGTACTTGCATAAGAATATTGGATTTAAAAAAAATACACTTGCAAAAGAATACGAGCGAAGTTCAGCTAATCGCACCACCGCGAGTACTCCCCACCGACCGTCTATAACGTGTCAAAATCAGTAACTATATATGCCCAATTGATAATTTTATGTTAATTAGACTACACAAAATATGTATACATGTATGCTGAGAGCTGTGTGCGCGTTCAAGTGGCCCGTTTGTGTTAGTATCTTTGTTAGCGCTGAGGCAGTGCTTTTACATAACAAATACAATATCAATCAATGACATCTGTTGGTACCTATCAGTACTATCAATTGATCTGCTGTTTTTCCCACTATCTACCCCGATCAAAAACCCTGTGTTTGCTACTGCCTAATAGTAGCCCACATTTAATTTAAAATGAGGAAATTTATATCGTTTTTCGCTGTGCTGTAGCGGGACATAGACATAGACCGCTAAGCCATGGAAACTATCCGCCCAAGGCGTGTTACGTCCTAACCCTGAACTTATACATTAGAAAGGATATCAAACGGTTCTCAAAAAACCATTTCTTATGATATCCTGGCAAAAAACGTATTGAAAGAGACGAGGTCGCGAGCGTTTCGTCTAGATAACATCGCGTATTTCAATTATTCATAAGTGGTGCTGCTTTACAGGCTCAGAATTTTTAAAGGTCAAAACTTTATTTTGATAAAGGTCATTGAAGAGCTTTTTTATAAAGACCAACACGTTTTTCAAGACGACATGTTAGTTGAACTAGAATCTAGATGTTAAAGTATTTTGTGAGAGAAATATTGCTGAAATGATAGTGTAAATCAATTTACAAACTATATTATTTACTTTAAAAGAGTTTTAAAAAATACAATTATTCTTTAAAACATCAAAGTAGTAAATGATAGTGGTACAAAACAAGTTAAAAGTGTGGGTAAATATAATAATTACATAGTTTAACAGAAGAAGTTATACAAGGAAAGTGTCATTATGTAAATTTATCTATATATCAAAGAATTATTAAAAAACTAAAAAGCGTTTAGGCAGTAAGTTATAAGGCGTGTTGGTTTATCCAAACTTTTAGGTACATAGAATAATAAAATAAACTAAAAGCATGAAAATTTGACGAGTTTCTTGGCTATGCAACGGTGCTGAAGGGATCAGTGACGCGAATTTCTGGGAGCATTATCTATCGAAATACCAGTAGAATAAGGAAAGCATCCACACCTAACGTCTGTGCTCTAAAGATTGAAATCCGTTTGTTAAGATGTTAGAATCTATTTTGGGGTTCCAGACCAAAGGTGGTTGCCAAATTCAACAGTGGTGCGTACATGACATTTGAACAAGGTCAGCAGTTGTGTACTACAGAATATCAAAAAGAGTAGTATAAAAATAACTTAAAAAGTAGTGTAACATAAGTACAATGTAAGAAGAGTTAGAATATTTATAATTATCACCCCAATTCTTTGTAGGTGTATGTTGAGAATGTAAAACGCAATCCACTTTTTGCTTCATCCTGATTCATACATGGTTTCTTACATTATATTATTTTATTAGGACACTGACTTGATCCGACTCAAGTACTTGATTATCACGTCTATGCCATTTTTTCTGGGGCATACCCGACATCTTATTTCATCTCATTTCACTGCACTTTGTCATCTCTACATTCGTCCATTCTCTCCCGAGGTTGGTATCTTAACTCCATTGTAAACTGCTAGCTTCGCTTCCTTTGATAACTTTAGCAAACTTAATCAAAATTAAACTGTGCGTTCGAAGTTCCTTACCCGAGTAGCTACATAATATGTATTCCCTGTTTAGGGATGCCGTATTCATATCACAGTAATAATAAAGCATTATTTCCGAGGGGGCAGAACAAAAGAAATAATACCAAGCCACTGCTTCTTAAAACGTTTCCTTAAGCCTTAGAAATCAAGAATGGCGCTAAACGTCACTTTGGAGCATTCTAATATACGCAATACTAAAAGTGATTTATTTTTTTATTTCCTATAGTTGGCTGGGAAAATGCCTAAGGTTTACAGTGACTAAAATTTTCGACTTTAATCTTTTTAATTCTACGAAAAATATACTAAAATGTTAGTAAAAGGTGGAGTTTGAAAGTCAGTGAAGGCACTTTCCAACGTTTTACCTAAAATTGTATTATAATAATATTATTTGGATAACCAGAGTGGTAGATACTCTAAACATCTTCCCTGGTGAATGACCACCATTCAGATCGAAACGTTGATTGAAATGGCTTTAGCCGTATTAGGTGACCAGATCTGAATAGTATGGTATTTCCCAACCTTCTTCTTCCTCGTCTCCTTCCCTTCCCCACTATATGCCTTCCCTGCCTCACAACACACCCCAATTGGGGATACCATAGTCTCACTGGCTCTAGACCGTTGAGGGCAGTTGAGACTTTTGTGCGTTATTAACTATTAAAAAAATAAAAATAATTAGAGCCCATTTTTTTAAATCACGTCAAATGCATTTAAAAAGGGATTTAATAGACAATTGTTTAATAATTTTAACAAGTTTTTAAAAATCTTAGACCTTTTCCTTACTACCCGTATAGAATTAAGAGATTAATTATTTGTAGTACTGTTTGGATTAGTAAGCCAAAAGGTGTATTTTTGCTTTTATTTTATTGTTTTGTTTTATTATTTTTTACCTTAGTCTGCCTTAAGTATTTGTTTAAATTATGGTATTGCTTTGTTTTTGAATATCCATATTAATTATTTGGTCTTATATGATTTTAGTATACAAAATATTAAGATGTCTGAATTATATTGCATTTAACCAGTAGAGTTATGTTGTGGGTGTATCTCGTGTGCCCTAGATTAGTTAGATTATTCCTTGTATCTGGTAAAATTGATCAATTATTTTCGAATTTCGAAATTCTATCTTGAGCAGATAGGTAGTCCAATATCATTGGGATATTTGGGGTCTAAAGGTTGAAAGATTTCAAGCTGATTGGTGAAACCAGTTTTATTTGAAATCGGTATAGATCAGACACTTATTGGAATAATCTGCTTAGTGCTTTTTTTTATTATAATACGTTTTCGTTAAAATGTACGTACATCTATTTCTTTATAAGATGTTCGTAAAAGCAGTAACTTAATATACTATACGTCTTTCCATAAATACATTGAATTTTCGGGATTCGAAAGCACGTTTAACAAGTTATATTTAAAATGAAACATTTAACGACATATCTGTCGTTTGTGAGCAAAAGAAAAAATATGGATAATAATAATTCCGCAGTGTTTTTTCAAAACTTGACGAATTTTACTGCTTTATCTATATTTCGTTATGTTTTATTTTTTTTACTTTACACCATTCAACAGAGTGTATAATGATTTTTGTATTTATATTAAGCTCACACGTTTCGACAACATTGTCTGAGGTTTTTAACCATTGTAGATTTAGGCAATTAAAAAAAATAATAAATTTACTGAATAAATTGGATTTTGACATAATATGTTGAGTTTTATAAAAACACACAATAATTATTGGTTTATTTTAGTCCTAAAAAATAATTCGGTTCTACGTAATTTGATAGTTAACTAAATTAAGTTCTTATAAAAAGGGTAAAGAAAAATTCACTCCATTTTTCTGCCCTTATAAAATCACATTATCATCGAAGGTCCAATGTCTCTTTATCGAGATTCAACGGAAGCAAAAATGACAATCACTCATGTCCAGACAGCATCAATTTCCAAGAATGATGGTCTGTTTTTTCTACCCCCTGTCAAATAAAGTATACCAAAGCCTCTACACATAATAACATCAACCCATGTTATATCTTCTACCAAAATCCTATAATAGACTGGTTTCTAAAATATCTTGACTCTTGGTTCTTGAATCTAAATCTATTTATCGGATTTACTTTTGGAATTCTCGAGAAATCAATCAGTACAGTATGTTAAATAAACAAGATTTTTTTCGCATCCTCCCAATGCCAACAAGATTTTGTTCGAGGAAAAAGCATAAGGAAAATATCTATTATTACTAAGAACTTAATAATTAAAATAAACGTTTTGATAGTCGAAAATTTTTGATTCTCAAAATAATAGATTCAATGGGACTCGAAGCAAGTAGTTATCGAAATATTCAGATTCATGGACCACAAATAATTTCCTTTGTGATCACGTGCGTCCGTACGAGTGTGAAAATTTACAAATTTGGAACTGACGTTAGTTGAAATTATCTAATTCAACAAATAATATATTCAAATCCCTACTTACCTGTAATGTATTTTAGCAGACATTCAAAATGTGCGGATTAAAGCAAGCAATATTTTTTCTTGGCAGGTCAAGTTATGTCCGGTGATTTTTCACGGATACTAGGTTTTTAACTATAAAAATATTGATATTACTAAGGACCAAATGAACTGTTTGGATAAATACTATTTGATCAAAAAAGATTTTTTTTTTTTCGATCAAATAGTTTAGAATAACCTGACAGTTACCTATTTGAAAAACTCCTAGTACCATCATTATAAGCGGAAGATGTTGCTTGGGCAATGGTGGAGGACTTAGCCAGTAGAAAAATTGAACTCACGACCTCCGGATGGGAATCCAACGCGTTCGTTCACTCAGCTACTAACCTTCACTCGAGTATCAAAACACTTTATTAGTTTTTTAAACAAATGAAAAACATGTTTAAACGGGGTATTTGATTCTTTTTTTCTTATTTTTTGCAAATAACTGTTAAAATAAAAGCTTCATTGCTCATCTTAAGCTAAAAATAGCTTTATTGTTGAAAAAATCCATAAAATAAATGACGGTACTTGACATTTCTATGCGTGATTGGCATTTTTAAGTGAATATCGGTATTTTTTTTTTAATATTATTTACAGGTAATTTATAATCTATAAATGCATTTATTTCAAAAAAATGTTTTTCTTAAGTTGCCCTTCATTTTAGTGATTTTAAACTTCAATTTAAGTCAAATATCTACACAGTGTGCGTTCGTAAAAAAATGGATTACCAAAAATCAATTGCATTTTGAGATTAGATGTTTTTAGCAGTTATAAATCTCGTATTTATATATAGGAAAACATATTAAAACTCGATTTGGGTACATTTTGGGTTGAACGCTCTCTGCATAACTACGTCCAATTAAAATAATTAAACTAACCCCCCTACTACGTTACGCCCCTGATAAACAAACGGGGATGCAAGCAAACAATTACATTTTTAGGGTCCGCTATTCCCAAGTCTCGTTATTACTACAGTCCCATAGAAGAATAATCGTTTCTTTTATCACCTTCTTTTTATTCGCCTTAGGCCTTGTTTCCACTAGCCTTTTATTGGTAGATGTTATCAACCGCGGTATTAATCATCCGCCGCTATTTACTTAGGGGTTGTTTACACCGCCACTGCACGAAGTCAGTTAGCGTCAGACAATTAATTAGATTTTTTCCTTTTCCCTTTGAAATAAGTCCGAAGAAAACTTATCGCTCGCATCGCAGGGGAAATATAAATAAATATTAATGATGAGGTGTTGCCGTAACGAGATGACTGATGACTTGAAAAGTATACGGATACATTATTTCTTTCGATCCGTTGGTTTCCTATTCGTGGTGATTAGTTATATGGGATCTACGTAGTGGGTAGTTTGTTACTATTTTTTTATCACACATCAATAAAACGTATAGAAACATGTTTTTTAAATATGATGTTAATGATTTGATAACATTGCTGCTAAAACAAAAGGGCTTTAAAGCGACACTTTGGTCAAAAATGAGTTAAATATGCAGTTTAATTTATTTTTATTTATCTGCAACGAATGCTCTGACTCTCGTTTGATTCTGAAGAGTTTTGTGGCCCTCTAAAATATAAATTTACCATTTAGGAGAAAACTTGACTCAAGCAACACAGTTTTGGGACGTTTTTAAGCTTTTTTTCGCATCAGGTAACTCAGTGAGAGCATTGAATTACCTGAGTAAATGGTTTTTTCAAAATTCAACCAGGTACAGAAGACTTATGAAGTTTATTGTAAAACAAACAAAAAACGTTTAAGTGCTCTGGTGTAAACTTCCAAGATTGGCGCTTCAGCCCCTTTGTCTTTCCGGTGACGATATTACGATTTTAACGTTTATGGGGTCATAACGTGTTTGAAGTTTTGTGGTAGGTTTTTGTATCGGTTAATTGCCACGTAGGGAGGTCTTATTTGAATAATGATTTTGTTTGTATTTAGAGGTTTTCTTTAAATATTTTTTGATATCATTATACGCGTATTTAAATAAGTGAATTTCTTCTCCTGTCTGTCCTTACGCACTTAATTAAAGTTTTAAGTTACAGAGTTCAACATCGTTTAGTATGGTTTTTGTGAGATAAAGATATTTCGAATTGAAATAATGTAATTATAAATGGCTTTCACTATTGGTGGCTAGATCTGAACGCCGATGTTCTACGAACCGCTCATTATTCTGTGATCTTTTCCTTTCTCATTTCCATCTTTCTTAGAGTATGGTATTATCCGGTCGCTGCTCTAACGAGTAAATTCAGGGTATATATCTGCGTACACAGAATATAGATATATCTTTAATGAATAATTCTTTTCCATTATACTGAAAGTAAACTGACACAAAATCAAAAACCGCACAATGATGCATGTTTTTTTGTAAGGGAACCAAATTATTTTATTTGACTCTTAGTTTTACTTTTTTGTTTAATTTGAAGAGCTTATTTTTTAAGCATTTTGGTGACATCTGTTTTGGTGTTCATATGCATTATTAAACTATGGTTTTACCACATGGAAAAAAAAACTTATGAATATGAATTTAGTTCACACTTTAATTACTAATTTCCGTTAAAACCGAATTATCTTGAAGTTCTATTCTAGGAGGTATTTAACTATAAAATCAGTTTCACCCATTTGATGATTACTAACTATTATAACGTCTTACTTAGTAAAAATAGTTTAAAATGTTCCCAAGATTCCCTTTTCGGGAATTTAGAAATTAGTGTGGTCTAGATATAAATCAATACGAGTCAAAAATCGATAGGAGAGGCACACATAGATTTCAGATTTATAAATTAAGACTTAATTAGTTCGGTTTATTTAACTTGATGGGTTGATTCCGAGGAAGTAGGTATATAAGCAATACAGAAGAAAGAAACATAAAGTAGATTCAATCTCAAAATCTTTAAAACAGAATAAAGCTTTTATCAAGAAAAAAAAAATGACAACAGTTAAGAGAAATTTCAAAAGATATCACTTTTCCATTCTCTGTAAGCGTGCTTAGTTTCAGTAACTTTTTCCTGAAGAAAAAAGTAAACCCTTTAAACTCGAGTTGCAAACAAGACAAGCAATAAAATTATATGCAGCTGTCGACCTTTCAAATGAAGTCCTCGAAAAGAAGATTGCAAGAATGCACCGAGGAATTAATGTTTTATGTTTTTACGCTGCTTGTTCACGGAAAAACAAATAAATGTAGATACTGAAAAAAAATTCTTTTCTCTTTTCGTGACGACCTTCCTAAAAACGTTTACGTGTCTGTAATCTTAATATCTCTTTAAGAGATTTAAAAAAGTATTTTATTAAAATAATGTTTTAGATTCGTTAAAAGTTTAAAGGTATCCTTAATAGAACTGTCTTATTTTTATAGTGCCCCTTTGTATCGATAGTTGACTAGCTTGGAAATATTTCACCTCAAATATTGATTATATATTCAGTATAATTAACTTGCCGTCAGCATTTCCATCAAATGCAAGCTATTAAATATTAGACCCAAAAAATGTTATGTTTAAAAGTTTCCATTGGTGGATTGCAGAAATGCACACAGTTTTTTTTTATAGTAAAAGACATATTTGAGCTTTAAACAGTCAATCCTTAAGATGTTCTACTTTTACTTAAACTAATAAAATCATTACAATACAAGTAAATACACTGTATAATAATGCTATTGAGTAGCGTTTATATATAGCTTATCTAGGTAGGTCCTTGTCGGGGTTTTTTTATGAGGTTTTCATTTGTGTGAAAAAAATATTTTGCTAAAAAAGGAATGTTTTAATATATTACTTGTGAAAAATAATGCTTTTTGCAAATAATTGAAAAAAACTGAAAAATAAAATAAGTGCATACAATAGAAAAACGCCTCTATTGTGAAAGTTAACAAGAACGATAAGCTGCAAGTTGCCAGTAAACAAGAAGTTTCCTTTCGGAATAAAAGCTTCACAGAAGTTCGGCGAACTTGCAGCGCCGACAAAAGCTAGTGTGTGCGCATCATAATGAGAATTAGCTTTATTAAAACTACGTACGAGCTTCCGTCGCACCTGAGGACAGAAAGTTGAAGAAAATTCCACCGTTAACGGAAGACGTCGTTATGGATTCTTGGTTCTTCACGCGCTGTACAAGTGGTAAACAAAGGGGTTGAAATCAAAGGGGTTGCAGGAAGAAGTAGGTGCATTGGAGCGGATGTTTCGCTGTTGCTAGAAATTAAGTCTACAAGTTTTAATTCAAAGGCTTTTATGTCACAAAGTTAGCTTATTGTAAAGAATTTTATTGAACAAATTGTGCTTGTGAAGTTGCATAAATCCTCGAATTTGAATTCACGTGCCGCGAAAATCAAAATACTATAGCAAAAGATTTATCTATTTTCAATAAAATTTGCATTGTATATTAATTATTCCTACGTAACTTTCGTAATATTGACAGTCATTTTTCTATAGTTTGGGAGCGGTCGAAAACGTAAATCAAGATATCTGAGTGAGTTTACGGTTTATAGTTTCAGATGACGCCCTGTGAATTTCGTCAATTAGGCCAAGTAATGCGTGAAGCGGACATTCGTCGACCACATTTTTTTTACAGTATTTATTACTTTAATAACGTCAGTTGTAAAAAATATAGTCTACATTTTTGTACAGCATGAGTTAAATGTGTGAATTAATTGCTTTTAATGTGTTTATGTTCTGTGAACTCATTGGTAGGAGAACCCGTGTCGAGGTTTTAACTTATGAATGCATCTTGTGGTAGAACGGAAACATAGCATTATATCGTCTTCTGTTATGCATAATTTTTTTTAGTTATTTTAATATGACAACAAGTGTTAAAATCTTTATATTTTTTTCAATTAAATAATACCAATGAATCATTCATTTTATCATCACTGTTTACCTTTCTGTATGTGAAAGAAAAAATAAACGCACGATCCAAAGGGGGTAAACGTAGTTGCTTCATTTGACCTTGGTTATTAAAGCGTTTTCATGACATACTCTTAGGTGATGTGTTGTTGGTTCCGAGTAATTTTAATAATAGATAAGATTTTTATTTAACAAATATTGAATAGGATTAAAAATAAAAAAAAGTTCCTGATGATTCGATTAGACCATAGATTCTCAACCTTATTTTGTCCACCACCAACATTTTTCTAGAGCCCCGCCCCACTTTTGTTTACTCACCATCTGTCGCGTTCGCGGTTCCAGTAACCAGTGATCACCGAGGAATTGGAACCGGTTCCTGGTGTTTGTTCGAAAAGTACTAGCGAATCGACAAAAGTTCCTCGCCAAAAAAAGTATTAGTCGGTAGAGATTTGAAAATGAAAAGAACTGGAACCAGTTTCTCATACAAAAATAACTAACACTGGGTCTTCCTACTGCCCTCCTGAAAGTCTCAAACGTCCACAAAGGGGCGTTATCGCCAACGTTGAGAACCTATGGATTGTATAATTGTGTCTGATGTTTGTCTAAAACATATACATGGTAAAATAACCCCCTTTAAATCTAAAATGTCATGCAATTAAAGGTTTAACGTGTTTTGTTTAAATTATGATTAAATATGATTTTTCCAATACATTAACTTTGCTTGTTGGTGATTCTGCAAAGCTCGCCGGATTCACGTTCTGTATAAGATCCCCAACGGATTTGAAGGTTTTGGCGTGAGATAGAGACCTGGCGCATTAATGGAGATTCCTACGGCACGGATTTGTCATTATTACATTTGGCATGAGTGCTGCTCTGGGATTGGCGGAATATGGCGTTAGATTTAACGAATGATGGTTGTTAACCTTTATGTGACTGAAAGGGTACCCGAGTACCCTTTTCTGTTTTTAACATGGATTTTTTTAACGTTTCAGTGAATCTATCCAGCTGAAACTTCATGACTTCTCTACAATAGAGAAAAAAAATGAATATAACCGTTGGATATGTGGAGGGTGATATGTTAGTGGAAAACGCTTAAGTATAATTTACAGGTTTTCATGACTAAAGGGGTACCCTCATGTGTTTTATATGGAATTTAAAGCTTGTCCGGATTTATAAATCATTTTTTCTTATAAATAGAACACATATACATTTTTTCTTATTTTAAATTATAAATATGATGTATGGTTGTGTTCAAAGTACATCACCTGTATCCTTAATACTATTTGTAATCAGCTACTGAATTAAAAACCCCAATAAAAGAAGGTACTGGATGCAACTCCTATCAACTTTTCCAAGTATTGAAATGAGTCGAAATATATTACGTCATAAAAGTGGTCCAACAAACTTCAGCAAATGATGTACTGTAAAAGAAACCTTCAGATCAATTTTAAAAAGGAGTAGTTTTCTTCAGTCAACATAAGGGTAAAATGTAGATTTCAACGATCTGGGAGCTGAAAAGATGACTCAACGAGAAACTTATTTACTTGATGGAGATTGTTTTATTTCACTTCTTCAAATTGTTTTTACCAGGAAACCTATCATAAAAATATTTAACCTTTAAAACATGATTTTGGGATGCAACGGGGATTCTGGAATAATCGGCCAAATTTTACATTTTAATTTACTACTCACGAAACCGCATGTTTTGATAGCCTGCGAGGTCGAGTGGTAAGACACTCGACTGTTAATCCAGAGGCCGCAGGTTTGAAACCCAGCGTACATAAAATAATTTTATTTAATTAATATGTGTCATAACACGTTTAATTCATATGAAAAAATATCTGAGGGGATTAGAAGCAGGAATTTACAAAAACGATACAATAGCATTGTCAATTTTTGAATGATTATTATAAATAATCAGAGAATTTTGTGTATGAACCTATGTGTGTACATTAAACTAGGAACAATTTAAAACAATAATCTCTAAATGCCTCAACATCTTCATGAAAGAAAAGTGTATAAGACGCTTTAACAGCTTTTCAAGAAATAATTTAGGATGAAAAAGATAGCTACTTTTGCTTCTAGAGTATACCCTTCATTTAATATTTTTGCGTCATGTTCCAGAGTGGTAGATACTAGATACTCCAACTATCCAACTGGTGAAAGACCACCATTCAGAATTGAAACGTTGCTTTTAATGGCTTTAGCCGTGTTTGATGACCAGAACTGAATAGCCAGGAACTTCCCAACCTACCTCTTTTCTATCTCTTTCCCCTTCCTACTACCTTTAACCTCACCACATACCCAAATTGGGGATGATATAGTCTCACTGGCTCTAGACGGTTAGGAGGAATCGGGACTCTTGTGCGGTATTCTCTGTAAAATAAAAAATAAATAAAAGAAACCAATTGTACCTTAGGCCTTTTTTCTTGAGCCCTTTTAATTTGTAAAAAACACTAGCAGAATGGGAATTCCATCAAAAATCATCAAAATAACGAGCAGTTTATAAATCTATAACTATTTTATCCTATGTCTTCGTATGTTTGAGTATATTTTTTATCACTACATAATGTATTGAAAGATCTAATTATTGAAAAACCGTTGGATTGGTCAGGGTAAGTAGTAAGTAACAATGTAAAATAATCTTGTCTCTTCTAATAAGTATGCACCCCGCTTTGAAAGAACTCTGAGGAATCAATTATGTTGTACATCAGCTTCCTTGAAACGGACGTTTAAGCATCATGAGGGAGATGCGAAGGCTTTTATGAGAGTTCCAGGAATAGGAGAGAAATTGTTCGGAAACTCAGTCCTTCATCATAGCTAAGTCTAAAATCTCCGAATTCCGTGATGAAAGTTAAAATAATTCATATTATACTATACCATATTTCAAAATTATCTCTGACTTGATAATGTAAGTATTTTTAAATAATAAAAAACAGATTCATGCTGCTTTGTCTAAGTCGTTTAAGGCGTTTCTGTCCCGTCACCGAGTGAGTTTCTGCCGTGACACGATATACGTTACACGTCATACCGCGTTACACAGCATCCTTGTGTTATGTTGTCGGTACTGTATTGTAAGTACTTGAGTTACAAAGAGAAAGCGCCGTATCATCATTGTTTTAGTGATAACCTTTGAATGGCTTTCAGATGCGCGATACGGTGTCTTGGAGGACTTATGAAAAAAAAGTCATTCACGTGCGTTTCATCGCTTTGATTCGCAGGTTAACAAAAGACGTATTGTTTACTGGAGATTACGATCATTTGTGTGGCGTGGCATGAAAGCTTACACGATTTATGCAGGTATTCTCAATGGCTATAGATACGGCTTCCGTTCCTGACGTAATTGGCTTTGTGGGAACATTTTATCTATTGTTCTAAGAAAGGCTTTGTCAAGGTATAATGACGAAAAAATGGTTACTTTCACTCTGTTGCACGAACAATAACACGATGAAATTATAATCCTTTATCCATTATAAATTCATTCAAATGAGGTCTTTTATTAATTTTAAACGATAGAATCTTTCGTCTAAAAATATTGATTTCACTATGGCCACCAAAGAAATAAACTTTTTACTAATAGAGTTTTAACGAATAAAAAAGAGGTGTTAAACATACAATGCAAATATGATTTCAACTTTACCGTTTGAAACAAACACGTGGCAATTATAAACTTATATAAAAGTATCAGCAATGGCACAAAAATAAATGTTAAGATTCTCTTATGGATAATAAGTTAATAAAATTAAAAATACGATTATATTAATTATTAAAATAACATAAAAAGTCTTCAACGTAAATATGAAACAGAAAAAATAACGGTCGCGACTGAGACTCGAACTCGGAACCTCTACTCTATCCGAGAACAACGCTTCTGCCAATTGAGCCACCGAGACCTTTTAATAAACCAGCATTTTTAATCGATCTCAGTCTCTATTTGAAAGTTATCATTTTTTTCAATTTTTCTTCCAGTTTGGTTGCCATCTTTGTGTGTACTCGGGTAGAGCTTTGTATACCATACAAAGATGGCAGCCAAATTGGAAGAAAAATTGAAATAAAATAATATTAATAGGTCGTGACCGTAATTTTTCTGTTTCTTATTTACGTTGAAGATTATTTCAATAATAAATATAAAAAAATAGTAATCATAAAAGCTTTGAAGTTAATTCTAATTTAAAAATATTATTTTTAGTGCACTCTTCATAAATAACTAAATTTCAGTTTAGAAGCAAAAGGAAAATCCTACATGTTTTTCTTAGTGACTGAGTAATTTTTTAGGCGAAAAATAAGTTTTTCCATGAAACTTGAAAAAATGTTAAGCTCCTTTAAAATATGAAAAAAATCCAATAAAATTAAGTTACCTTGATACGTTCTGAGCATAAAATAGAATATGTTTTATACGCTTTTCAAGATAACTCAACTATTTACCTTACGTTTTAAAAAGTGCCAGCTTATATAAAAATGACAGTTTCTTTAAAAACACTAAACAAGATGTATCTACCCAGCCTTATGGTTTTTTCATCGCTTGGGTCGGGCTAAGTTTCATAGATAAACATTATAATCCATCATAAACCCCAAATGGAGTACGAAGATGTGGCTCAAATCAAAAACAAGGAGGCACGAAACAAAACAAGGGAAAATTAATGTTAGAAAATTATTAATCTCCCAAACTAAATTACCTAATCAAAACAAAGCATGTCCGAAATAAACAGTAGACATCACATAAAAACATTGACCCATGTCCTCACACCCTGATTAAGAAGAATAATGACCTTCATTATGTCGGAACATAGGATACGTCGCATACATAATAATTTAATATAATGAAAATGCTTACATGGTCTTAACCATGAGAATCAGGGGTCAAGTAACATCAACAAAGTTTTCAATATTGTTATGTTACGATTTTTTCGTCATTATTAACTTTTAGCCCCATTTTTTAAATTTTTTTTAATATTCAATCTTATTTTTAAATCACTCATTTTTTCATCTAGGAGCAACCCAAAAAGTGGTTTACACCCTTATGTTACTAAAGAAAACTACACCTTTTTCAAATTGATATGAAGGTTTCTTTTACAGTATATAATTTTCTGAAGTTCGTTGGACCACTTTTATGACGTTCATTTTGACTCGGTTCAAGACTTGGGGAAGTGGATAAGAATTTAACCCAATACCATCTTTTCTTGGGGTTTTTATTTCAGTTGGTGATTAAAAATAGAATAAAAGATACAGGCGATGTACTTTAAACACAACAGTACATCTTATTTATCATTAAAAATAAGATCAAATTATTAATGTAGACAAGTTTTAAATTCCATATAAAACACATGAGGGTACCCGGGGACCCTTTCAGTCATCAGAAGGTGTAAGTTTTACTAAAGCGTTCTCCGCTCACATATTACCATCCACCTATCCAACGGGTAAGATTAATTGTTCATTTTCACTATTGTAGAGAAGTCAGGAAGTTTCAGCTGGTTAGACTTACTGGAACGTTAGTAAAATCTATGTTCACAACCGAAAAGAGTACCCTTTCAGTCACTTCAAACTTCTGTTAAATCTGAGAATGGGACTACCTGGGAACTCACGCCCGGTCTCAAGTCATCCTTGGCTTACGACAGCAGATGATATTATTGTGTTTACTACTGAACTACAGTGTCCTCTTGTTCAACTCTCTGTTTAAAATCTGAAAATACTCAGTGTTCCTTTCGCTTCCTGCTTTGGTTGAAAGCTTGCCGATCCAGCCAGGATTCGTCTTGCCACAGGGTCTCGTTCGAGCCAAATCTGCGGATCTAGCCTACGACTTTACAATTCCCGTCACGTGGTGGTCCAGGGTATTGTTAATTTAAATTTTATAAGATCATCCGTTTTAAAATAATACCACTTGCTTCAGTAGAGTAACTTCTAACTGAGTCCACAAAGTTTTTTAAAGCTTTACCTAGAAGCCTCGAGTAATTTGTTAAATATATTTTTTCTACTGAAAGCCATTTTTACAGCAAACGAAAATGAGTTCCTATTTATATATTTCCTTCCCTGTATGTTATTTGTAATCCTCTCCTATAAAAATAAGGCGATGTTTCCTCTGGTCTACTAAAGAAAGAACTTGAAAAACAAGGACTCTTTAACTGTGACTAGCTATGGTGTAAGTATGTGTTGATTAGTTTAAAAATTAACCCGGAGTAAGAACCTAAGTAAACTGTTTTGAATCAATTTAAAAAAAAAAACAATCTATCCATAAAAGTCAGCAATTATTACAAGATTCATGTAACACTGGTGGACCATACGATTTGGTTGAGAATTCTGGCATGATTGCATAAAATTTCTACCCACCATATTCAAACAGCAAGTCGTTCTTTCTACGGGTGAATTCAAGCACAGATTTATGACACATTCTTATCAATCCAGAAGGAAAGATTTTTTCCTGTATTTTTTTTGTTTGTTCATCGTGTAGCCATTAACAACGAAACATTTTAAAATTTGATTTTTCATCAACGTGCCTCTAAACAACGGTTATTCTTAATAAAGAAAGTAGAATTGTATGGATATATTTGTAAAAAAATACGAATATTAATCGGAGATCAATGATCTATCATAACGTCATCGGCAATCATAAGGTTAATGGAACCAAAACGCACACAGGTGACTAAGTTTGGAGAGCGTGCCTTCAGAGTGTCAGGTTCTAAAGACTGGAATAGACTGTCACATGATCTGAGAATGATAAAAGACTCGAGAGAGTTAAGAGCTAACTTAAAACTTTTTTTTTCAGAAAATAATACCCCTAAATAAAAGACTGACAGAATTGCCTTGATTTGCAAAGCCAAGCTAGCTTCAAAACATCAAAACTTATTTAGTATAATAGTATTTCATGCAATGGTTGGAAAATTCTCGATCTGCTACTAAAATAAAAATAAGAAACTTTCTTACAACCCGTGACATATATTTTAGTATTTCTTTTTAAAAGAAAGACAAACATTCCCGGGTTACAAATAACCTGATAATATTTGAAAAACACTTACTGTCATCACAAAAAGTGGAAGATTTAGCCAGCAGAGGAATTGAACGCACGACGCCCGGGTGGGAATCCGACGCATTTGTCTACTCAGCTACCAACCAGTCTATCTATATGTAGATTTCAAAAAATAATAGTTGATTCTAGCTATAGTTTTATGTATTTCGATAATTTTACCCATATTATTTAAGTTTTGTAAAGCGCTCTTGAGGATATATTTAACAAAAACGGCGCTATGTAAATTTACTCAGTATTTTTTGTTGAACCGGTGGTTAAATTCTCTAAAACTTTAGCTAGAATCTATATATTTGTCTCCGCTCTTACATTTTAAAGCTTCAGTGTAATTAGTGTTTATGAGTGATGCACAACCCATGGACCTATTTCGTACGGTCTATTTGGTTGATTAAATAAGTTTAGAAGATTGCTGTAATTCTAGTCAAAACTTTTTTTCATAGTGAGGTTCAAAAAATATTACATATTTAAGAAAAATGGTTTGATATCTAAACAGGGTATTGGAGTAGTAATGACATATAATGGGAATTGTCTCGATCAAACAAAACAAAGAAATTGACAACTATAAGAAAAAGCTTCGTAAATATAATAAATGTATTTATATTCTCGGATATTTTGAACATTTTTTTTTGGTAAGTCGTTCGACATTTTAACATTAGTGTGATAAGTTTTGATTTATCTTAGTTCATAACTGCTTTGAGCGATTTTTTCAGGTTTTTTCTCTCTTTTGCAAAAAAAACATCAGTGTCAATGTTTGGAGCAGCCACCCAAAATAACAGGCTTTTTTTAAACATTTTCAATGTTTTCGAATGATTGTAAAGTTACCTTTTGGGTTTGACCTTGATGTGAACATTATATTGCCTGCGGTGTGGCACTATTTTTAGGATCTACTAAAGGTTTCTGTTTTATATAAACCCAAAAGATTTAGGAACTTAATTAATTGTGTTCAAATCTAAAAATTGATATTTCTAGAAAGTAGCTGTGATCTAATTATTATTACTTAAATCTCTTTCTGTTTTACAAAATACAAAGGATGTTGCAACAAACTTTAGTCTGTCTTTAATATTTTGAATAATCCCCTTAAAATAATAAGCTTCTTAACATCGTTTTTAATATTTCAGAATTCATACGTAGTTCGTAGCATATATTAGTTGGGTACCGTTTTCCGATTTACAAAAAAAGGTTTCGTGACTACTTATTGTTTGAAAACGCTGACTTTCCGAATAATAGAAATCGTCCGCAGTCATTGGTTTTGTAGCTAAACGGAAGCCTTTGGCGCTTTATTTGTGCATACTAAGAATAATTTATACAAAGGTTCGTTATTCAAATTATAAAAAGGCTAAACGACATTTTTTTATTTGAAAACCCTAGAATATTAGTAACACACAAATATTTACAAAAAAAAAATATTGTGATATGGCATTTAAAGAGTTGATATTATTTTATAATGTAATGCGATATTATGGGAAGGGTACACTGTCAAATGTTTTGACTAAAAAAAAATATTTTTACTTCACAACAATCACGTTTGTAAAATAGTTAAATTGGCCCTTCTGATAAAAAAGTTGTGAATCACTGGTTTAGAATGCTTAGCTAAATTTAAGCAGTTTGGCAGGTGATGATGATTTTGAACAAGCAATTCAACGACCACACTAGAATTTAACCTTCATTTTAGCTGCACCACAGATAAATAACCGGTATTAAGATTTAGGGTGCTCGCGAATTACAGTTGGCGCACCCCTACTGTACCAAGCACACGGCTAAGCGAACAAAATACTGCTTGTCGGGTTGTATTTTGTTGGTGTTTTTGAAGTTTTCAAAACGCAGTGGGGTAGCGAGGGCCGGCCGGGGAGGGCTTGTAAAGGGCTTAATAAAACTTTCATCGCCGCTGTTTCAAGTCTAGAGACTGAACCCAGACCCATAGTGTTTTTACTACAAACAAAAAAGGGCGTCGAAAGACAAACTTTGGTGGCTTTTAATGGGATGTTAATGGTAAATCTGGACACATTACAAAGAACAGTTGTTTGGTATTTATTAGTCTATGTTCTGCCTTAGAATAAATAATGCTATGTAATACTTTAAATGAGTTTTGAATAAGACATTTCCGAAATTCGTACAAATTTGTACAACACCGCATGTATAAGTTGAAGGCGTTTCATAAATAAGTAAACAAGCACATTATGTGACTGGTGTTGGATCCGAAGCTGCAATAAAACACCGAATGTGTTTTCAGCTTCAGATAAATTTGGAAAATAGTAAACTGTAAACGATTAACTATATTACATGATGGGAGTGTCTGACTGTAGCTTGTGAAAATTATGGAATGAACGAAAAATGGGAAACCATTCATTCACTGATATAGTTGAAGTTGATGTTTTTGATTCTTCCTACACAGTTGTATTACTAACAAAATGAATCACAAAAAACACCACACTTAATTTTATATTATTTGGAGATCAAAACAACAAACCGACGATAAACGAAAAACCAACGAGCAACACGTTTCTTCACATCAAAACTCTTCTGTTTGATTGTCAATTGTTTTGAACATGGTGTTGTTCAATACGGAAATCGAATAGCGATACGGTAGAATAGGTAGGGAACTTGGGTGAAAAAACATCAAGGAAAGAACCTAACAAATTATCACTTTGAAATCCAACAACTCATTTGAGCAAATTTAGAGCAACAGTATAATTCACTTTCTCAAAAGTTGTCAAAGGAAGCGAAGTATCATTTCTGATGTATGATGGTGAGTTTTAGCACTGGCAGATAAAGGTAAACATAGACTGAACGCAGTAGAAATGATATCCCTTAAGACAAACTTTTATATAGTTAAATCGCATGATGCATGACCGAATTCGAAATGTAGAGTTCAAAATACAATATAACATCGATGTAAACGTAACGAAAAAGATTAAGAAAGGTACATTTACGTGGTTTTGATATTCAGAGTAGGGTGAACAGAAATAAAAATGTCGAGAGAATATTCGACGCGCAATTGGATAAAAAAAGAAACTCAGGGCATCATAGTACGAACAAATTAGGGCGACATAACACTCCAAAAACGGGAAATTTGCTCATTTGAATTAATTTTGACGAATCTGTAACAATAATTTTTTTTTCCAAAGATTCACTCAGAATGTGAATAATTAACATTTAAGAAAAATAAATATTGATCCTTACCGTTTGCATTCTTACTCTGTACAAAAGCTTCACAAAATTTCAAAGTCGTATTTCTGCAAAAAGGTGAACGGTAAGGAGTAGAGTTTATTTTTCTAAAAAATTAAAAAGCAAGAAGAGACCAAGCATATTATTTTAATTTTCATGATCAAAAATTTTGCTTAGTCTAAGCATCATCAGAAGAAAGAAAAAATCTACTCGATGAATGAGTCACTTTCCGAGATAGTCCTCGGAAAATGTTTGAGGTTATAGTAATATGTTCATCAGAATTAATTTAAATTAAAACCTTAAATCTTTTTCTCCTTTGCCGTGCGCTAAGCATTCGTTTAGCCATCTGAGGTTTGGAGTGTTATGCCATTTTTGCTTTATTTGTCGCTCGAAAACCGGCATTTTTTTTTTTTACATTTTGACTTCACCTACTAATAAAGAGTTATTGTAGTCCTATTGTTTCGAAATTTATTTAAGGTTTCCGCCCATTTTTATTTTGGGGAACGCTCCTCTCTAATTTATTTCTGGGTTAATGTGTCCTCTTAATTGAATACTTCTGATCTAGTCACGTCTAGATGAATAATAGGAGAAAGGCGTGTGTCGGGACAAATTTGCGTGGTGATTTGGCTTCCGTAATAAAAGGTTGTAATTATAAAAATGATTTTCTATAGCTTTACACTAATTTAGTTTTATTTTAGTTACTTATTCAAAAAAGTATTTAATTGTGATTTATATACTTTTTGAATTCGTAATAACTTTTATACTATTTGATATTAGTAATGTATTTATATGGTTGAGAAATTTATTTATTTATATTTATTTGAGCAAATTAAATCGATAAGAAGAAATATTACGTCTAATGCCACAAAGATGTTGGTAAATTCTTACGTTGTGTCACGACTCGACTATTGCAACGGAACATGTAAATCCCCAAAATACATACTGACAGACTTCAGTCAGTTTTTAATGCTGCAGCAAGGCCGAGTAACTGGCGTTTCCAAATATTCCCCTATATCGCAACATCTTAAGAACCTTCATTGGCTTAAATGTCCTGAACGGATCCAATTCAAACTATGCTGAGGATTTTTTAAGGCGAAATATGACATGGCGCCACCTTTTGTCTTTACTTGTCGCTCGACTAACACGAGACAAGTTACTCTTTGATCAGCATCTTCAACGTACAGTGAAATTAAATTTTATTTTTCCCACACGAACTCCCAACACCAACTCAGTGCGATTTTTTTACATTTTGACTTCACCTACTAATTTGCGAAAAGATTGACAGCTCAATTGTTTCAGAGCAAAACTTCATCTTTTTAGGTTTCCGCCCATTTTAATTTTGGGGAAGAGTTTTGATCATTAAGTTCTGGGTTAATGTTTCCTATTAATTAAATATTACTTACTTCATTTTTTTTTCTGAATAATAGGAGAAAGCGTGTGGCAACAAATTATAAATATGTGCTAATTTTAATAAGGTTAGTTTTTATTATAAAAATGATTTTATATAGCTTTACACTAAGCCTTAGTTGTTTATTTTTAGTTACTTGTTCAAAAAAGTATTTAATTGTGATTTATATACTTTTTGACTTCGTAATAACTTTTATACTATTTATTATTATTATTATTTATATGGTTCTGACAAGCTATTTTAAATGTGTTAATTTGTATAATTTTGATGGTTTCCGGCATCGCATTATAACATTTCATCCCTTTATAAAATAAGCTGTTTTGTGTATTGGTTTTACTATTTTTTGGTGGTCTGATCTTTCTGCATGTTTGTGAATATCCACGTTGTAAATATTTTTTTAGAAAAATATTTTGGTAAGATGTTGTTGTTAATTGTATTTATAAATATCAATGTGTTTAATGTTAGCATCTGTTTCACTGTTAGCCAATTCAGTTCCTCTAACATTTTAGCCACTTTTGAGTATCTTTTTCGCCTAAGTATAATTTTCATTGCTCTATTTTGGAAAATTTTAAACTTGTTTGGTTCTCTGTCTTAACTTAAAAGATTTGTTATTTTCCAACTACATTTAAAATTACTCCCACAGCTCAAGATAAATAAAATTAAAAATTTTGGCTACATTTTGTCAAAATGCGTAAACAAATAATTTTGCGTATACGCAGTCTTGCACACTTTGCCCAACTCTGCAATAAATGGAGTGAAAATAATCTAATGGAGGGTTTAAAGTTCCCTTTATCAATGAGGTGGTGAACTCCCTCATGTTAGACAGAGTCCAGAAAAAGTTTCAGAGATTTTTTTACACGAAGGAGTGCCGACATTAACGAAATTTCTCCTGGGCATGCTCGGACTTTACTCCTTGCAGCTCAGGAGAGAGGGGTATGCCGCCACTCACTTCTTCAGACTGCTGCGAGGCTTTATCAAAAACCCTACTATTTTGAAGCGCCTCTATGTTCTTGATGACTACCTAAGACAGCGTATACAAAGATTATTCTTTCTTCCTGCCTGTAGAACCAACCTGCCAATGGTTCTACCGGTGGGAAGGAGTATAATGCTCCTGAACAAAATATTTATTTTTATTTATATATCTTATTAACGCCCCGATGGGATTTTACATAGTAATTTAACATAAGTAAATGCAAGAGTACAGTTTAAAAAGGATAAGAAATAATACAGTAAAACTTTTTGAGAAATGAATAGCAAAAAAAATAATTATAATAAAAATAATATCAACATATTCCACGTCAGTGAGTAGAGATTTAGAACTAAAATCCTATTGATTCTTGAAAGATTTTCTCCTCAATGACTTAATCATCACCACTGCTTGACATTTTTCGAATTTTTATTTTTTTGTTAGTTTTTTTTTTTGTCTTGCATATCTACGAGTATATAGTATCTTAATTTGTATGTGTTCTACAAATATAAAATCTAATTTATTATATTATTAAATTAATAACAGTTTGTCATGTATAAGAAATTAAAAAGATAAATTATTATTATTATTACGTATGCTATTGTTTTTTTTTTATATTCTCTAAAATTTTCGTGTCACGTAACTTTTAATGATAATAATTTTGATAAAATATAATAATATTAAATCTGAAAAAAATTCAGTTCACACCACCTGTAGATTGCTAACGAAGTATTAACTGGTAGTCTATTAAAGTAAGTCTGCGTGCACTGGAGACGTTTCTCATAAAGCATCATAAAATAGAAAAAGTCGAACAAACCCCGCGGGCCACAATGACCCGGCCATGGGCGCGTGTTATACATTACCCGCGTATAATCGCGGTGCAGGAAGTTAGTTTGTGTGACTTCGGCGCAGCTGATTTGTCTCCATTAAAAGTTCCCCAGTAAATCCCTTTTATTGCCGCATAGCCCATTACTCCCACGGAGTCGAGCCACAGGTAAATGCCCCCTAAAGAACAGCATTAACTGTTACATACTTCAGATATACTCGTGTATATGAACGTACCTTGTGATGTGTACTATAATTTATTCAAAGTACGTGACGTAAAAATTACATCGTTTTTTTTTATTTCTATGGAAGAACTTTTTCGAGTTTATTTTGGGTTCTGCGGGCTGTGAGAGAAAAATATTTACTCCGGAATAATAAAGTGATTCTTTGTAAAAAAATGTCTGTAATAGGTGTAGTTAAGCCAGCAAAGGCTATTTCAAACGTTTTCCGTAAAATTCATAACTACCCTTAAGGATTTAATAATACCAAATGTTTAACTTTTTTCCACAGTTTTATTAAGACTTGACCAGTTTCATCTTATAGCGGGCATCTTATTAATTTAAAAAGTTACATATTGTTTACCTATAACAATAAAGTCCTGTTAAACTGCTACAAAAGCAGTTTGTCAACAGGTTCTATAATTAACAATCTTTATACATTTATAATTAACAGTTTCAAAATGATAAATGATATCCGTATAAAATTTACAAGAAAATCATTTTTGGTATGGCTTGTATGAGAAATTTACAAAGTGTGTGTTTTTGAGTGCTGACTCTTAAGACTCTTATATTATATTATTACGTTTGATAATACACAGGTTTTTGTAAAACGATGGCATCCACACCTGACGATGCCTGGAATCAAGTCAAGTATTTCTCTTCACCAAAGGCATTTTCTTGGCAGTAAGCTCAAGTATTAGGGAAAATGAATGCGCGGCCAAGCTGAGTATTTATGCAGGCGGCTTTTTGAAGCAGTGACTGCATCTTAAGTGCACATACTGCACAGAGCATAGTGCATATGCAGTTAAGCTGCTTGAAGCCTGAGAGTAGGAAATAGGGCATTTTACTGGAGAAGCTCAAAATACTCAAAAAGAAAATTCTATGGAAAAGTTGCAAGGTGAAACATTGGAAAATTGACAAAACCTGTAGAAATACTCCTGAAAAAAAGGAAAAATGAATAAAATCGTGATAAATGAACTTACATTGATGAATGCCTTAAAAACTGATTTGAAAGTGAAAATGCACTCGAGGAATTAACTAGCCTACGATTATGTCCTGGAACATTGACGGAAAAAGTATACTTGTAAAAAGTGAGACAAAAAAAAAATCATGGGATAATCAATGAAATCTTTCAAATACGATCTCTAAATGTTGGTGTTAAGAACTCTACTCAATTAAGGAATGCGCTAGAAAGATAAATGAATTACTATCAAATTCTGAGAATTTAACGAAAGCTTTAAATATTTCACGTCGATATCGGTATAAGAAAATCTGCCTGGAAAAACTCATTGAAGAAGTAAGAGAGTAAACTAAGTAACTATATAAGATCATCGGATATTTGATACAAAGCCTTTATAGTACGCCTGAATATTAGTATGAGGACCTAAATACAGTGTCTACAACTTGTAGAAGCAGTTTTGATATGAAACATCGGTGATGAATTAACTATGGATTAACAAAAGCCTAAAATATTACACATACATATTGATGTAAAACACTCCACATTGCAAAATGGTCGAAAGATCTTCAGATAAATTAAAGATAGAAAGTCTGAAAAAGTGAAACTGATTTTTTGTGTGAAAAACGTAAAAGAAAAATTGTTTAAATGGTTGGTAGATAACAGAGATTAAACAAACTTGTAAAATAAAAACGTAATTTCTTTTTTTCAATAACAGTTCGTATTTTATCACAAAATACTTCCAAATTAAAGTGGAATTGGTCTACTCAATAGCCAGGAGAAAGTTAAAAAATAAAACTTTATCTCTCTTCTAGGAATAAAGGATTTTTTAGAACTTTCAAAAATATAAAAGAAAATTATCTTTCTTTCATTTTCATTATAAGTTCTGATACGAGTATAAAACGCTTATTAAGGAAAACGTTATTTTTGCATAAAAGGAAGCAGTAAAATTCATACTAGAAAATCTTCTTCCTGTCTTCACAACATGTGTGTGTACAACTAAAAATGAATGTTTATTCCTAGAAGTTGTACTTAATTATCATATGAAAGGAAAATTTCTAGGAAACTTTTCGTGTAGCGGCAAACAGAGAGTAGTATTATATTCATGTGAAAGTTTTAATGATGGCATAATATTAATAACCTCACTCCTCATTATTCAAAGCTAAGAATTTCACAGGAAGGAGGGATGAAGAGAAGCGAAAATAATGCATAATGTAATGTACTATGTTTTTGACTTACATCATAGGTTTCTTTTGAGTGTAGTGTTGTAATGTATGATTATTCCCCAGTCATTTTCTTAATTTTTCTGTGTAAAATTTCACTCTTATTATAATTTGCAGTTGTATATAAAACACTAACACAACAAAGTGAAATTGAAGGGTTCTTATTAGCATCACTCCCCGAGGAGCAGGATGAAATTTATTACAGTTAATAGAAAAGTAATTAAAAAAAACCTTTCTATTCCGGCCATGCTAAGACTCAAAAAACATATTTATTACATTCTGAATAGCATAAGACAATTGTATTTCAAACTCAAAACCATAAAGCAGATACTCTGTTAGTCTGAAGCAGTAAAAACCATCGAAATGAGAATCCTGTTTATTGTAGAGTTCAATCTGTCTGACGCAACTCATTTAGGATTGAAACGTCCTTTACAACACGAGCCACCAAGTTTTGAATTATCAATTTGACTGGAAAAAGTGAGACGAGCCGCCATACTGATAATTATATGTTTGAAAACTTTGGAAGGCGGGTAATAATATACTAGTGAATTAAAATTCCTTAATATTAACTTTGTCCGCTGAAACTTTTTCAATCTCATTTCATGTAAGAGCTTTGAAGGAAGATTGTTTATGCTTTCATAACTCAGTAATTAGCGTGGTCATTATTAAATAAAGCCTCATGGGGTACGGGTAAGTTAAACAATTATCAGAGGGATGTTAGACACGCCAGGCGTGGACCCAAATCAACTGTTTAGTATGTTGGTCTCGCCCACTGTAAGTTCTGGGGTATCTCACGTATTGCATCTCTAATTGGTGGTACGTATTGATGTACAGAGTATATTCAGTATAGGACGGGCTAGTGAGAACAACCCTTGCTAAGTGATTAATCAAAGTTTACCCGATGCACCTGACTAATAGGGTGTTGGTTAATTTGTTTATTGTTTGTAAAAAGTTATCTGCTATTTCCTTGGAGTACGATGAACAAGTGGGGGGAGTATATGGATTAATTAAAATGTATTAATTACTGTGTGCTAGTATTTTGTCTTAAGTGGAAGAATATGTTCGTGATGCCCCTTAAAGACATGGAAAGACCAACGGATTCGAATATTTGAGTTGGGTCATGTTAATTATCAGTACAACAGATGAGTACATCCGACAACATGTACTGTGAATGAATCGAGGATTTGGTATGCCAATACAGAGTTAACCGAGAGTTCTTCCACTCTGATATTGATATAGCTTGCTGATTGTAAAAACATTTATTTAACCTTTTTTTAAATTACAAACTAATGTACATTGTTCTCCACGCTAAGAGTTCACCTGTAGTGCGGAGGACATTAATCTATACTCCACTAAATATATTTAATATTTGTATAATTTGATTAGCGCCGTTTATGTGAAAAATCAACTTAAAAAAACCCCATATGTATTTATTCCACTTCCATAAAAACGTGCACATAGTTCAGTAAAAAAAACCTTTAGATATTTCAGATTATATTTTAAAGAAAATAGTAAAGAAAAAATAAATTACAATACTTCGTTATGATTATATGTGAAAAGTGTTCATTTTGTTAGATTTGATTCTTTTTAATACTGAAAGTTACTAAAACTACCGACTAGTTTTGTTACTTGAAGGTGTTACGTTAAAGTGACGAAGTTTTTTAAAAATAATAAAACAAATGATGTTTAATAAAATATATATTAATACCGCTTGTTAATTGCAGTACCTATACATCATTAGTACATTTTGATGATAGCTATAAATAATCGGAATAATTTTGGATACTGATGAAAACCATTAGAACAACGGTTTGCCCACCAACATCTCAGAAGTACCCTTCCGCATTCAAAGCCCAGTCCTAGTCATACGAAATGGCAATCGGAGTGCAATTTGACAGCGCAGCTTCCCCGACTACTGAGATCCATTGTTTGTCCACGTTCTTGTTTAAAGCTGTGTGTGTTTTACCAACACAAACACTCGACGTGTTTGCACGTGGCATATGTGTAGTTAGAACATGCATGGGTAGTTTTGTACGCGCGTGGACTAACACCAAACACATCCACTACATAAATGTCATGAATAATGGTAGTTGTTGGTTCGACTAGAGTGTGCACTGTGCATATTGTGTTTAGCCACAAAGATTACTCTGAAGGAATACATTATTGTAAATAGCGTCCAATATTAGAGAAACAGCTTGATTCGACCATAATTTATCCGAGGAATATGCATAATTATATATTACAAAAAAAGAATCCCAACTCTACGGAGCCAGTTAGACTGCGACATCACCAATATTGGGTAGGTTTTGTGACCGAAGGGGTGGGGAGGGTTTCGAAATACCCGACGAATCAGATCTGATCATTGAACATGCTTAATTAATTTCAAACAATGTTTCCATTTTGAATTGTAGTCTTTCATAAAGGTAATATTGAAAGTTGCCACTTGAAATAATTACACGGTACAAAAATCATTTTTTACATTTTTAGGATTTTAAACGTTTTCTTCATGTATTAACCAGAATTTTTAATACTTGGCTAATGTATATGATTTGACTAAATAGATTTTAAGCATTACTCCATATTTTATTTTCATATCAATTAAATCATTGCAATAGAATTTTGACATTGATCAACTGTTATAAAAATCTTTTTTTTTTTTTTTGTTAAAAATATGTAAAATATGACGGGCTCTGTGGTGGAGTGGTAAGACGGTCAACTACGAATCTAGAGGTTGCGAGTTCATACCCAACGTGCGGAAATATTTATTTATTTAATATGTGTTATAACACCTTCAATTCAAATAAAATAATAAATAGTTTATTTGCAGCACGTTTCAGAGTGGTAGATACTGTAAGTATCGCCCTGGTGAAAGACTACAATTCAGAATCGAAACGTTACTTGAAATGACTCAAGCGTCTTGGTGACCAGATCTGCATAATCTGGTACTTCCCAACCTTTTTCTTTCTATCTCCTTTCACTCCCGACTACTTTTAGCCTCCCAAAATACCTCAATTGGGGATGCCATAGTCTCACTGGTTCTAGACAGTTGGTAGCTTTGGGATGTCGGGACTTTTGTGCGGTATTCACCATATAAATATATATTTTTTTTTAATTATTGATAATTTTTTCTACGTACGGTGGATGAGATATGGTAGAAGTCAAAGTAGGAAGCTGAGATTATTTAGCATGTCGACGATATCGAAGTTTACTTGATTCAGCACAGTTGTGCCTCCAGGAAACTAATGAAGGGGACATTCTTACGTTTTTTGTCGGTTGTATTTGTCCTCATTCAAACAAATCAGAGTCATGCCGGATTTGTGCAGCATATACGACAGCAAATGTTGCTACACCGGTTGCAGTTTAGTGAGGCTCACGTCTTCCCAAGGAGAGATAACTCTAGCCGTTTAATAGTTGGGTCCACAACAAGGTGCTTGTTATTTACGTCTGAAATCTCTCACTGAGCTCATCACAACTTTTCAGGTATCGTTATTGATGCAAACTTTTGCCTTCAGTCTAAAAAGGGTTTTCTAGTTGAAAGGAGATTGGCCAAAAGTTCGAAAGCTCATTTTTAAATGGTATCTTAAATCATTAGTATAAAATCTGTGTATATACTAACCACACGTGAACAAAGAGAAAATAGCCATTGTCCATGTAAGTTTTCCCAGCTTTTACTGTGTCTAATTTTTGGGTGAACCTACCAAATGTCAGCTCAAAACTCAAGTGAAGCCGCTTAGTATAGTCCTGAGGCTAAGAGCTCCTTTGAGACCTCTTTATCTGTTACTTGCGTCTTTTATGAAGGAGAGCGAGAGGTTAAAACGGAGCTATCAACTTTACGTCTTTTATTACCAACTTGTTTTGATTATGATGGGATTCACAAAATTTAAAAGGTCTTACATTGACTTATCAACTGAATTTTATTTTTTATAAAATATATAATAAGCAGCTTAGGCATTTTCATAAACAAAATAGCTGAGCTGTGAAAATAAAATTTAAAAATTGAGATAAATCCGCATATTTTTTTGAAATATCTGTATGGTTGAAGGTGGGTGTTTTGGGAAAATATGGGTTATTTCATGAAAAGGTTCACATTAGTTGTGTAAATAATAAAATTTTGAGAAAAATATATGTGTACATTTTCTTCAGGAAGGCGTGTGGGTATCTTTATAAATAAATAACAAAACATTGTGAAATTTTGTACGTATTACCATTATTCTCTTCCGTTAATTACTGTGACAGAAATTACAAAACCTTCCTAACAACTTTGTATCTGTTCATCGTGAAAGAGTAATTTCATCGTTTTTAAAGTAAGATTAATGGAGCCATAAAGGCTAAAAGATAGAACAAGGACGACAAAACGGAATAAATCGAAAGGAATGGTCTCCATTTTACCGATGTTATGTATGGCGGGCCGAAGGAAAGTGGAGAGGGATTTTTAGTTTAAAAAAAATAATATCTTCTTTATTGGAATAACAAAGGATTTAAATGCTAAACAATTTTGGTAACGACTTGATCCTGATTAATTTAAAATCTGTGCTGATAGTTATGTAAGAATTTAAAAAATTGCTGGAACTACCCCGTTTTACTTAATTTTCAACCTTCCACTTTTTCATCGAACAATTAAAAAAAAAATTGAAATAATAAGAGGTCTCGTTTAAAAAATAAATAAACATATAAAAATTTCATAGTTTTTGATATTATGAGAGCTGAAAATAGATGTGTTGACTTTCTGACATGAAAAAAACACTATACACATTATTTGATCTTAACGATCGAATGATAAATATAGACGAGAATATGTAGCATTGTTTGATCCGTTGAATTTCTTAACCTTTTTATGTATCATATCGTAGCCGGAAAGGTAAAAGGGCTGAAGCGCCATTTGGGAAGTTTACACCAGAGCACAAGTCTTCAGTACCTGGTTGGATTTTGACAAAAAAAGTTGACACAGGTAACTGAATGCTCTCACTGAAGCGCTAATAATCTAAAAAAGTCTCAAGCTTGTGTCGTTTGATTCAAGCTTTTTTCCAAATGGTTAATATATTTTATATGGCTGAAGGGCCATGAAAGTCTTTCAAATTAAACGAGAGTCAAAGCAGATGCAGAAAAAAATGAATCAAAACTACATATTTAACCTGTTTTTGTCCAATTAAGTATATCAGATTCTGATTAGAAAAAATTGCTTGAGGTTAACAAAACAAAAAAACATACACTTTAAGTCGATTGTTTTAACATTAATCGAGGCAGGTAGTAGACGAGAGGAAGCAATTTTAACATTAACATTAACTCTTTCAAATCTGAAGATCATTTCAGAAAATAGATGGCCTTAACAAATGAAGAAAAGCGTACATCAGAGATTGAATAAAAATACTTTTACATAGTTGCAGAAGGTACATTCGAGATATCTTCAACTCTGCGAGTGGTCAGGTGCTACACTATCTCAGTGGTCAAGTACGGGCTAGACGCGGACCCTGACAAAGTAACAGAGAAAACAACCAGAAGCCTTTGAACTCTGAATGGTTGCACGCTGAGTATTCCCCGGACAGACCGAGTAACCAATGTGGAGATCATGACAAGAATGTACAAAGATAATATGAACATTTTCAACACAAGCAAACACTACGTATACCGTATCAAAAAGCTCAAAGAATAGTACTTTAGACAAAATATTACAAAACTAAATGGGATATGATTTGTTTATTTATTTTGTAATTTTACTTTATTTGAATTGTGGTGAGTTATTTGGTGTTTGAACAAGACCAATATACTTACTAACTGACTAACCATCACGCCGTTTCCCCGCAGGGGTAGGCATATAGACGGCATTTAGGACGGACCGCCATACAACTCTGTCTTGGCACACACTCCTTATTTCATTCATATTCGTACACCGTACATACTTTTCTGTTATTCTGACTCTTCACATGACTCGACTCAAGTACTTGATTCACTTGATCGTGCTTTGTCTTCTTGGGGCGTCCCTGCCTTCTTACATTCACTTTCACGTCACGTATTCTTTTCACAATCCTTTCTTCATTCATTTTCCTTTAAATACCCAAACTAGAGTGGTAGATACTCTAAGTATCGCCCTGGTGAAAGACCACCATTCAGAATCGAAACGTTGCTTGAAATGGCTTCAGCCGTGTTTGGTAACCAGATCTGAATAACCAGGTACTTCCCAACCTTCCCCTTCCCAATCTCCTTCCCCTCCCCACTACCTTCAGCTTCACAACAAATCCTATTTGGGAATGCCATAGTCTCACTAGCTCTAGACGGTTGGGAGCAGTTGAGACTCTTGTACGGTATTCAAGTAAAAAAAAAAAAAATCTAAGCATCCCTTTTTTGATCCTATTCATTGCGCTTACATCAGCTTTGCATTCTCTTCCGATATCTACATTTTCTACACATTCATACGTGGTTTTACCACACATACGTTTCAGGGATCTCATTTATTACAGCATGCAGTCTACTTTAATCCTTCCGCTGCCAGTTCCATTCCACACTGCCATACATCGAGGTTGGTAAAAGCACTCTGTTGTGGACTGCTAGCTTCGCTTCTTTTTGTACGAATTAAAACAATGAAAAGTAATGCGCAAGGCCGATGTAAAGATAGTGAGCAAGTTTTTGAAAGCTTTTTGAAAGAAAAAGATGCTGGCAACGTATCAGAAGATATGGTAGAACAAGTGGATCAAATAATTGAATCGAGTCATATCAATATTCTGAAAAACAGATAAGTAAGTGTGAATCGATGTATGAATGCTAAATTAGAATTTTAAATTTGAATTAACTTGAAAGAATTCATGCTTTTTTTTATTAAATATTTAAATAATATTAATAATCTAAAACAATAACATGAAACAGAAAAAAAAACAGAAACTAAAAGAACAATGGTCATGACCGAGACTAAAATCGGAAGATATTAAATATTAAATAATTTTCGATAAAAGTATGAGATCGTTTAAAAATGCCGCTTTCTAATGAAGTCTTCATGGCTCAATTGGCAGAGTGTTACTCTTGCTTAGAGTGGAAGTTTCGAGTTCGTGGCTCGGTCGAGACCATTGATTTTTTTTAGTATCTGACTTTTTTCTGTTTCATATTTGTGTTTTAGATCATTGATATTACTTAAATACTTATATTGAAATAATTTGACGAATGTCAATGATTCAGCAAGTATGTGGCATAATCATTAAGTAAACTCAATAAGAACGTTTAAACACATGAAGCCTCCAGCTCATCACACGTTGTAGATTATGAGGTAGTTTATTGGCAACATAAAGGGGAATATCTTTGAATTTAAAAAAATGTTCAACAGTACAATGACAGCTTTTATAATTATATATAAATAAAAACGAATGTTTTTCTGTTCGTCTGTTTGTCTGTTCGTCTTTATGGTAGTTTTAAAAATAGCACAGTTTGTTTTTATTAGTGACGGGAAGGTTAAGAGAGTAGTTTGAATGAAATATATAGATAACGTTTTAAAATTAGTATGAACAACATTGAACCCGCCATGTTGTATTGAGGCTAGCCCGTAGATATGCTACTGTGGTTAGCCACAGATTTAATATTCGACAGAAGAAGGTTTGGTTAGGTAGAATATTTACAAAATGGAAAACAAAAGTAGGAATCTACTTAAATATGTATTTACTTTCTTAAATGTTTAGCATTCGACGACCTTCATGGTCGAGTGGTAGGACGCTCGACTACGAATCCAAAAGTCGCGGGTTCAAACCCGACGTGCGCCAATAACTTTTATTTAATTAATGTGTGTCATAAAACATTTAATTCATGTAAAAATATTTAAAGTATATTTTCGGCACGTTCCAGAGTAGTAGATACTCCAAGTATCGCCCTGGTGAAAGACCACCATTCAGAATCGAAACGTTGCTTGAAATAGCTTTAGTCGTGTTTGGTGACCAGTTCTGAATAGCCAGATACTTCCCAGCCTTCCTCTTTCCAATCTCCTGCCCATCCCCACTCCCTTTGCAGTTGAGACTCTTGTGAGGTATTCACGTAAAAAAAAAAAAACAAAAATTTTTTTTTTTTTGAATTAATGTTTCTTTGTTTAGAGATGGTAATAGTGGTCGAAATGAATTGCTTTTGCTGTGAAATCTATTATGGAAACAACAACAAAAAGGCTACATCTCAAGCAAGAAAGAAAAAGGTTGACTAAATTTGGAAAATTAAAAAAATCAGCTGTATGTTGTATGTTACACCCCGAAAGTTTCCTTAAAATCCCCAACGAACTGGTCTACTTCCTGCCGCGCTCGCTTGCCAAACAGCCGTGTTACGTATTCAGGGCGTGCAGCGGTTTTCCGGCAAGCATCGTGACTGTTGTATGGCCGAATTATCCGCAACAAAACACATGGGCAAAAATTTGGCCAAATTGTGTCCATTCACCGGGAAGACGAGACCAGCTTCGCTCCGGCGATGCTGATTCTTTTATCTTCTTAGTGGTGAATGGTTAGGTAAACTCTGCCGTACAGTTAGGTTAGGAAAAGTTTATCATTAGGTGAGATTTGGTGAAGTTTATCACTTTTAGTGGAAAATGCAGCAAGTTGTGAGAAATATTCTTTCGATATAATTGACTTCATACGGTGTGAACTTTTAAAGGGATTTATATTTTCCAGAGTGGTAGATACTTTAAGTATCGCCCTGGTGAAAGACCGCCATTCAGAATAGATCTGGTCACCAAACACAGTTAAAGTCATTTTAAGCAACGTTTCGATTCTGAATGGTGGTCTTTCACCATGGCGATACTTAGAGTATCTACCAATCTGATGATATTAGAATAACTTCAAATAAATAAACTTTAAAGAATTATTCCTTATGAAATGTTATTCATAGTTTCGAATAATCTTAATTTTTTTTTTAAATAGTACAAACGATAAAATATTAATATTACTTCGTTTTTTTTCGTATACTCTGCCTATTATTTTTGTTACTTTCTTTTTGCTAGCAATTTTTGATTTTAATATTTTATTGGTCTGATGTTATGATATTAACAAATGTAGTTTAATTCACTATTTTAAAACGTTATTAAATTTTAAAAAATAATATTGATTGAAAAAAAGGAATTGATTTTTTTTAATACATATTGCTTAAACAAATGCTTAACATTTGGTAGTCCAGTTTTAAAGATGGCCAGAGGATTTACCATAAGCAGTTAATATAAATAAAAAAGTGTTAAAAATCAGATTCATAAAAACGTCAATCCTGTTTCCAAATGTGCTATGAACTGATTCAAACAGTTTGTCTTCTGCGAGTCGTTTATTTTTCAACCACTTTTAGTATATTTGGCATTTAAGTATGTGGTGAATTTTCGTATTCTTGATCACATTCCACGTGATCCCATGTACTAATGTGGGTAGAGATATTATGTATCATTGGTGTCATATTTGGGTAATTTCAGGCCATATCACTTATTATATTTATTTAAGCGATTATATATTGAATAGTCCTATTATATTTTATATTGTTAACACACACGACTAAGCTAGAATGACAAAATTAAATTTATGTATTTTTTTAAATATACTCGTACTCATTTGTTATTTCTAATTTTGAAACTGTTAATTCGTGGTGGAACTCCGTTTGAATGATTTTAATAATATTATTTTTTAACTTTATTCCAATGTTTTTTTTTTTTTAAGACCGGACCGGTTTCATCTTAAATGCCAGTTTCATCTTAAATAGTGGAATAGAGTAAAAAACATTGGTATTATTAAAATTATACTCATTTGCGTACCTTTCGTCTAGTTCATTTGTTATTATTTTTTATTCAAAAATAATGAGAATACCTACATCTTATGATTTTTTAGTCTTGACGACACTATGATTGGGAGCACCAGAAATTAACATTTATATTTATAAATCTTCCGGCAGCTTATAATATAATTTTTCCACTGTTTGTAATTCAGAAAGAGTTATTTTTTAGTTAGGCCATTTTAAAATTAAAAATAACATCATCCAGGTACACAATTGTATACTTATATGATGTCTTATGAGGTTTCGGTAGCTCAATTTCACCACTTCCAGATGGAGAACAGGTTCCGAGTTCGAGTCTCGGTGACGACCTGATACTTTTTTATTATTTGTGTAACAACAAATATACTTAAGAATAAAGCTGCTTTACTCTTACATTATTATTAATCTGTGATTGGGTTATAATAGAGAAATAACATGCTTTTATCGTATTACGTTATTCGTTTGTATAGCTCTATTAAAATCGCAATTGAAAAACTCAGCTTTATTTCAATGGATTACAATTATGAAGCAACACGCTTGATATTATTTGTGCACTAAAAACACGCATAATATTTCAATTTTGTGATGGGTCGGATCACCGATTAGGGCAAGGGTAGCTAGGGTAGCGAGGGTAGCAAGGGTAGCAAGGGTAGCAAGGGTAGCAATGGTAACGGGGGTAGGGGAAACAAGCAGCAAGGGTTCGTGGGATGATCGGCAGTAGAAAGTCAGACGAGAGCCCCGAGTGGCGCGGGAGTGGATGGTAATACTCACGAGACGTAGCCTTAAACCATCCCCAGTATGTCAACGGCAGATTACCGTAAATGCTGTAACGTATTCCTCCGAGGGAAAGAAGTTTATTTATTCAAACGGCGGACGGTACACAATCTAGTTTGTGGTTTTGCTTGTTTCCGGGGACAGAAATAGGGTCGCCGATGTGGCAATGCCAATGACATGACAATGGCTCCGAAGGCGGAGACTGGAGTGACACATTCTCGAACTCGTACAACCTGAATATTTCAGAAAGATTTTCTGAATCCGACCGCATTTTCAGAAAACGACTTAGTCCTGTAAAATACCGAAAAATGTTACCTGCATAATATTTCAGTATTGATTATTAAAGGTTTTTAAAAACATATTTTTTTAAGTAAATATCGCGCAACCGTTTAGAGCTAGTGAGATAATAGCATCCCCAACTGGAGTATGTTGTAAGGTTGAAGGTAGTGAAGAGGGGAAGTAGATGAGAAGAGGAAGGTTGGGAAGTACCTGGCTATTCAGATCTGGTCACCAAACACGGCTTTTTTTATAGTGAATACTGCACAAAAGTCCCAACTGCTCCCAACCGTTTAGAGCCAGGGCGATTCAGAGGCATCCCCAACTAGGGTATGTTGTAAGGTTGAAGGTGGTGGGGAGGGTAAGAAGAGGAGAAGAGGAAGGTTGAGAAGTACCTGGCTATTCAGATCTGAAAACCAAATCTTCACCAAAAACGGCTAAAGCCATTTCAAGCAAAGTTTCAATTCTAAATGGTGGTTTTTCGTCAGGGGGATAAATTGAGTATCTACCAGTCTGGAACGTACCGCAAATATAATATACATCATTTTATAAAAATTGAATGTGTTTTAACACATATTTATGAAATAAAATTTATTTGCGCACGCCGGGTTTGAAACTGTGAACTCTGGATTCGTAGTCGACTGTCTTACCACTCGACCACGCAGGCCGTCAAGGTACATAGGTACTAAGTGATATAATATATATAACCAAAGGTACAAGGTGATATAATAGCATTAAGAAATCAAGTCGTCAATGTTTATCAAGTTTTTTTAAACTCAAAAGGTAGTATTTTTTTACCGTTTTCGTGTTAAAACTAATTTCAGCCTTAATTTACTTATCTCATAAGCATAGCCCAATTTAAAGCACTAACCTTTTATAGGGCAATCTTGAAAACGGGTACATATGTACCCATCTAAAATAAAGGCTATATTTTATTAGAGTCACTATGAAACATGACCCCAATATTTTTAATACGTTCCCTAGGAACGCACAAACAGCAATACGACAAATCGTTTTTGTCGTACAATTCTTGTCATCTCAAAGGTTCTATCAGAAAATTATATCGTTGCCGGAAAGGCAAAAACGCTGAAACGCCATTTTGAAAGCTTACACTAGAGAACAAACTTAACTTTTTACTGTAAGAACCATTTAAAAAATTACAAATCAAAATTATAAGTAGTAAATAAGTTAAATAATATATATACTATTATTGAGTGAAAAATAATATAAAATAATTAGATCCTTTGTAAACTTTTATGTACAAGTAACCAATATAAAATAAATAAAACCAAAAAAACTAAGAGCACTTAGTAAAATTCGTAAGTTTTCATTACTTGATTGGATTTTGAAAAAAAAAGTTGACTCAGGTAACGCAATGCTCTCACTGAGTTACATGAAGCGACAAAAAGCTAAAAAAGCAAGCTTGTGTCACTTGAGTTGAGCCTTCTCCCAAATAGAAAAAAAAAATGTTTAAGATGGCTGAAGGGCCACAAAAGTCTTCACAATCAAACAAGAGTCAAATAATTCAATGCAAAACAAAAAACTGATCAAAATTGCATATTTAACTTATTTTTGATCAAAGTGTCGGTTAAGCCCTTCTGCTCTTCCAGCAATTCAAATCCAATACCTTTAATAAATAATTTGCCCTAAAAAGGGTTAAGTTAGGCCAAGAAATTTTGTTTTTCATGTTTTCACATAGTTGTCGATCTCGAATATAACTGCGTTTTGAGCGGATTCTGTGACGATAGAGGCGAGCCGGAGCGTTCAGACTTTTTTCCGGTTTTTCAAGGTCGAATAATCTTTTATAATAAAATTTCATTTTCACAAGCAATGCGTAGTACAAGAAATCTAGTTATTTTTCAGTGTGTTAATTCTGAAACTGACAACCATGCATACGTACTTGAAACTGCTAATGCAGGGAAATAATAATACCAAAGATTAAGAGATAATGTGAAAAAAATATATAACATCATATTTCAAATATAAAATAATATTCCAATCGCAGTTTTACTATGCTTAGAAGATAACCGTATTTTTATTATACTTTTTACTAATGTTGGTTTTATACTTTTTTTTTACCTTTTAAAATATACTAATGTACCGTTTATAAAGACATAAAAAATACATTCGTAGAGCGAAATAAACAAAATTGGATCTTCCGAGAACGCTGAAATCTTGTTCTCCGTAAAGTACGTTTACATTTATTACTGTGTGAAATGAAAATCTTAAAGCAAAGAATGACGTAGTTACGTTATCTCAATCCAAGGAAATATTCGTAATCAAAATATGACTCAAATGACTTTGTGATAAAATTTAAGACATGTCTTTCAGAGGGATGTTTTGTGTTGTTTTAATTATTTGAAAATAAATATTTATAACCCTATCCCAATAAAATTTTCTTTATATTTTGGTACGACCTTATCTATTTTAATTTTATCGAAAGAAGCAATCACTTTGTAGCTTGACATTATAATTTAAATAAAAAATGTTTTAGTTTTAAGCAACTTTATTTATTCACATATAGCATTCGACCGGTTTCGGTTAAACTTAACCTTATTCAGGAAAGTTTATATATATACTTTCCTGAAGAAGGTTAAGTTTAACCGAAACCAGTTGAATGTTATATGTGAATAAATAAAGTGGCTTAAAACTAAAACATTTTTTATTTAAATTATTTTAATTTTAATGTTTTTGTAAAATCTTTCCTTAGAAAATTGACTACAGCGTGGTAATTTTAATTTCTATTTTTTTTCATTCCATTTGTCAAAATTATAAATATCACAAAAAACAGCTTTAACGTTATTACAATACAGTACACTGTTCATAAAATTTCCTTTCCAGAGGATAATGATAACATATTTGGTAACTGAGAGCTTTTCACGCAATATGCTTTTAATAACTTTTAAACGCTTAACATATGAAATTATTTAAACTGAAACCTTCGTGAACGTTCGTTAATTATTATTTACAAATACCGTTGTTTCGCTCACTTTTTGATTTAGATTTATTTCATAAATTTTACCACAAAATATTTACTTTTTTCTTTTCGTTTAAAATATTCCTAATTGGGAAAAAAGCATAAACGTACATGTTGCTTTATCATAAAAAAATATTGAAGTTTCTTACCTCCTCGAACTTCGCATGTAAGGGTGAGAATCGCCCCTTCTTCGAGGGGCCCGACTATCCCTGCAACGTCTCGTCCAGAGGCATCGTAGACCAATAGCTGATGGGGAGGAACTGCAAGGAAAAAATACGCACATTTTTGAGATGTTTTAAAAGCGTAAATTACCCTATTCTTATTCTGTCTTATGTTATGAAATATATGAGTGACAAAGATAGGAAACCATGGTGTTGTTCAAAAGAAAACATCCAGCTCCGTGTGTATGGTCGAGTGGTAAGACGCTCGACTACGAATCCAAAGTTCACCGGTTTAAGCTCGCAGTGCGCAAATAACTTTTATTCAATTAAAATGCGTCATAACCTTGAAGTAACAATATATGGAGGGAGAGCTAATTATTTTTACCCAACCTACACAAACTTGCGAAAAATCACTTTCTCCGGGCTTTTACGGCGTACACCATGAGTGAAAAAGAGACAGCAAATTTCTTGGCCCGCTTCTATATACTGTCATAATGATCTTAAGGTGCTGGTTCCTTGAAGTAACACTGGCGGGACTCCGCCCACATTTTTTATTATGCCACTAAACTTGACACAACTAAACGGTTTTTTAGGTTATATGCTATATTTTTATTGATAAAAATACTATGAAAAAGTGGCTATACGAATACACAAAAACATTATGTCGATATGTGATATGAATGGATGTATAAATACCGTAGCCTTAGTCTTAGCCACGGCCAACTGCGCCGAGTCATGTTAAAATCATCAAAAACAAGTCCAAACTGACTTCACTGCCTTGGATAGATACTACTCTATGTACTCTAAGGTCATAACGCATTTAATTCATATAAAATAATATGAAGTATATTTGCGGCGCCTTCCAGAGTGGTAAATAAGTATCGTCCTGGTGACAGACCACTATTTGGTATTGAAACGTTGCTTGATTGAAATGGCTTTAGCCGTGTTAGTGACCAGATCTTAGTAGCCAGGTACTTCTCAACCTTCATCTTGCCCATCTCCTTCCCCTCCCCAGTACTTTCAGCCTAACATACCCAAATTAAGGATGCCATAGTGTTACATAGTTGACGGTTCGGAGCAGTTGGGATTCTTTTGCGGTATTCACTATACATTTTTTTAAAGTGCGTATCGTATAAAAACATAAATGTTGAGTTGATTCCACCAAAGCACAGGGTCGATCTTCTGTCATATCTTGATGCCCAGGAAGGTGAAAGATTACAAATGAGAAACGAAACATTGCTTGAAATGGCTACAGCTAAGTTTGGTAACAAGATCTGAGTCAGGTGCTTCCGAACCTTCCTCTTCTCCATCTAATTAAATTAATCACCTCTTCAAGGTTTATGAAATTCCCAAAAATAAAAATGTTTTTACCTCGATTCTGTAAATAGTGTAACCTTTATAACCAAACGTAACAAAAACGATATTCCTCGAAAATTGAAGAGTAAAATTTTCGCCCACTCATTGTTGTCCCAGTGCCAAAAAGAAAAGTCCATATTAAGTTCTGTACGGAACTAACACTAGGACCGTGCTCCGGAACTAAGGTCTAAGTTATTGTCACTTCCAGAAAACGCTCGCTCCAGTTATTGTTTCTTGTATTTCGCAAGCCGGCAGTTTCCGTTCTCGTTGTCACCATGAATTTCACACTTAATCTGACGCGTAATTGAGAAAATATTAGTTCAAGCAATCAGGCGCGCTTGGAACGTATCTGTTGTTTAATTTGCGTCGTGCAAACTATTCCAAAAACTCGAGAAATTCCGCACCCAGAGTCGTTGTTCACTGCTCACTGTTCACTGTTCAGTTGCTCACTACCCGGCTATGCCGAATGAACACGTAACTGCTTCAAGGCAAAACGCCATTGACGCGTACAGAGAAATCCCGCAAATTCGCAACGAGTGAATTCTTTTTGAGTGGGTAATGATGATTAAATTTAAAAAAATCCGAATCAAAACTCTTAGGCACCCAGCGTTCATTACATATTACTGTTATGATTACTGTTGTTACCCGCTCATTGTGGAGTAAGGTTTTATGTTTGGTTTCGTCTAATCAAGGAGTGTTTTAAATAAATAATATCACACGCCTACTGCAACATGGATTTAATACATTTTTTTTATATTTTGAAAGACGTAGGGAGAAAAAGGCTATTTAAAAATGCTTTTCTTAATCTGAAACAGCGAAAACTTGCTGTAAACTTGCAAAAATATCTCCATTATAAGCTTTGGAACTTTGTTACAATCATTTATTTTATTTTTTTTAATAGATAATGTTAACATGAGTCCCAACTGCTCCCAACCGTCTAGAGCCAGTGAGATTATGGCATCACCAATTGGGGTATGTTGTGAGGTTGAAGGTAGTGGGGAGGGGAAGGAGACGGGAAGATGAAGAGGAAGGTTGGAAGTACCTGGCTATTCAGATCTGGTCACCAAACACGGTTAAAAGCCATTTCAAACAACGTTTCGATTCTGAATGGTGGTCTTTCACTAGGGCGATACGAGTATCTACGACTCTGGAACTTGCCGCAAATATACTTTTCATTATTTTTATATTAATCAAATGTGTTATGAAACTAATTAATTTCATAAAAGGTATTAGCGCACGCCGAGTTAAAACCCGTGACCTTTGAATTCGTAGTCGGACGTCTTACCACCCGACTATGGAGGTCGTCGAATGCTAAACATTTAAGAAAATAAATACACACCGTCGAATATATATTAAATATGATTCTAGACTCAAATATGTATTGTGCAGATGTAATAATCCGATATCTAGTTAGTAATAATGAACTCTGTTTGTGCATCAATAATTGACTGGACAAACACAAAACAATGCTGCACTGTATTGCATCGTGAATAACGGACATTCGTTAAAAAAAATCCGTTGACTTTTACCGTTAAATTGGCTTAAGTGCACTCGCCATATTGCAGAACATTTTTAATGCTTGACCATGCGTAAAAAAACACGTTTAAACTACGTGAGTTCAACGTAAATATTTTGTAGTACCTACGCAATTCATGACGCTGGAACGTAATACATTAGGTTAGACCGTGTCATTAAGAATGTGATTTCAAAAACATCTCAAAATAAAATGATATATTTTTTTAAGCTTAGACATAAATAATAACCCAGATCGTTTATTTAAAAAAGAAAAATCGTTTAAAAATTGTCGATAAACAGATTCATGAGATTTATCAACAACGCTTTTAAAGTATTATGTTAGATTGCTTTTTAGGGCTTGTAAGGCTTTAATCCCGGATCAAAGGTCAAGTGTCATTACCTTTACACATTATTTATTATTATATTTTATAGTTTATCGACCTACGTGATCAAGTGTTTAAGATCCTTGACTACGTATTAAAAAGTTGGGGGTTAGAATCCCGGCGAGCGCAATTAAATTAAATTTTAATTTAAAATTTAGTTAATAAAATTAAAATTATGTTATGAAATTTAAAAATGATGATAACTAAACAACATTTAATTTATAATACTTGAACGATGATTTACAAGACTAAGAATAACATGTTTTCAAAATTTCTGCAAAATAATGTGATATCATATATAATGTAGGTGCTAGCAATTATTCTACGAGAAGTGGTAATGATTTTAAGCCTCTCAAAACTAAACTTACGTGCACACAAAACAGGGTGTTTTATAAAGGTCAAAAACTTTTTGATAGCCTTCCAAAAGCCCTAAAAAAAGCCTTAAGTCTTGACATTTTTCGTGAATATGTGAGAAAATATGCGCTGAATATGTGAGAAAAACCTATGATTTTTATACACACGAAGATATAGATTTATACGAGTATATACTTATTAACAAGACTGTGAACATTAACCTTATGTGCTTCGTTCTCCTATGTTTAAATATACACACTTTTCTTAAAAGATGTGTGATGACTCTACGGAATCGAAGCTTTGCTTAAATTAAATGACTTTAACCGTGTTTGACGATGAGATTTGAACAGCCAGGTGCTTCCCCTCCGCAAGAGCATCACAACATACCCTTATGGGGGATGCCATAGTCCTACTAGTTCCAGATGGTTGGGATATTTCGATCATCTGCACCCGATAACACCGATTACAAAATACTTGTTTTCGATAGCTCATAGGGAGAATTTGCCAAATTAAATATTGCAAATATAATTAGTGAGAGCTTTTGGTTCCAACTTTGTTTTCATTATTTCATTATGTTCTTAACTTTTAATCTCTTTTAATTCTTGTTTATTGTTTAATGTTTTCAATATCCGCCTTAAGTCTCTTATACAACGTAGCATGGTTTGATTAAAGTTATTAGCGTAGCGTAAGGGGTTTTATGAAAACAGCGCTGCGAAAGTAATTTTTAGTAATCAAATTATGGTGGTAACGAAACCTGTTTGGCATTGGTATAAATTAAAGTAGTGTGAAACTAAATAATTACTTTATTTAAAATTATAGTATAAAAAAAATTGTACATTGTGAAAAAAAAATTACAATATTATCATTATTCTAATTGAACATATTTATAGCGCCGTTCACTAATAAACTTCTCCTCTTAGTTACATTTTTTTGCTATTGATTTATGTTGCTATTGGGGTGATACTGAAATTATCTACAGTTCAGGAACTTGCCGCACAGATACAGGATTTTGTTCTTAATGAAATAATTGTGAAATAAATCAAATAAATTGTGTAAAATTGAAAAAAAATATGAACCCGTAAACTCTGGGTTTGAAGTTGAGGTTCTCAACCACTTAACCACGGAAGCCCTCAATTTTCACTACTTTACAATAAAAAACGATCATAACGTATAAAACTAAAACATGTCAGTTTTATCGGTGCGAAGACCAACCTTGTCTATTAGCGTATATTTGTATATTTTTTTTGGTACGTACCTAGAAATTGTGTGCATTCAGCACTTTTTCACTGCTAATTATTAGCGCTTATATCTAGAAAATGATTGTTAAATAACTGAGCAGGATTTTAAACAAACGGATTTGATTTTACATATTATTTCTATAGAGTAATGGTTCCGAGTTCAAGTCTCGATTGCAACGTAATCTTTTTATTTTGTTTTATACATCTTTGAAAATGTTTGATGTTTTTTTTATGGTCTTAAAGTTTATTTTGTAGAACTCCATTTTAATTTTTAGGTTTTTTAATTTTATTTAAACAATAATAATTATTTTTATTTTTATTTTTTTTAAAACAATTTTTAGTTAAAAGCTCTGCAATGAAATTATTTTTACGCGTGACAGCTGTTTCGCCTTCTGAGGGCATTATCAAGCTGTGGAGAAGCCACATACAGACGGACTGTTTATATCAAGTTTAATGTTATTATTACTTTTATTTTTAACTACCAATGTCCCCATTAGGTTTTTCTGATAAATTGTAAAGAAGAAGCCACATACAGACGGACTATTTATATCATGTTTAATGTTATTATTATTTTTATTTTTAACTACCAATGTCCCCATTTGGTTTTTCTGATAAATTGTAATTATTGTTGATGTCTATTAACATGGGGAGTTTCCCTACCTAAGGGTATACTTCTTAATTCAGATATCCCCATATATAGTATTATCCCCCAAATCAATAAAAATAAAAACCCCGTTTCTTAAAACGAATTAGAAAACACCATGCCCCTCCTTAATGACCTTTTGTCAAATCCAAACAATAGTATACCCTTAGGTAGGGAAACTCCCCATGTTAATAGACATCAACAATAATTACAATTTATCAGAAAAACCAAATGGGGACATTGGTAGTTAAAAATAAAAATAATAATAACATTAAACATTATATAAATAGTCCGTCTGTATGTGGCTTCTCCACAGTTTGATAATGCCCTCAGAAGGCGAAACAGCTGTCACGCGTAAAAATAATTACATCGCAGAGCTTTTAACTAAAAATTGTGGTTTAAAAAAAAAAAAATAATAATTATTGTTGAAATAAAAAAAATTTTGATGTTGTTTTTTTGTCATAATAGTGTTAGTATACAAACGACAAGTAAAATTCTGAATTCTATAATGATGAACTAAACTCCATATATTTGTACATTTACTAAAACCACCAGCAATATACCAAAAACAGTTATTTTTTTCATATTTAAACCGATAATCAAAAAGCTGAAAGGTAATTCTAGAGAAAGGATAAAGCAAAAATGTGATATTGCAATATAAAAATCAAAATAATAGCATATTGCAAGATACAAATTTTTCAAAGAATTACGTGATCAGTGATATACGTGGAAAAATAATGAAGTTGAGTTTGAAATTGTTCTGTTTTCCATTAAACCTCTTGAGCGGTCAGTGTTTTGGAATCCAAAGAGAGGTTTGCCAGTCCGCAGCGTTGAATACATTCAAAGCAAATCGTAACAGTTTCAATGACCCGTCCGAGGATAAAGTTATTCGGGCTATTTGCTGAAAATCTGAAACATTGCATAATATTTCACTTTGTCACGGGACATCCAGCCCAGCTGGAAATAAAGCAGGGTTGCCTTGGTCGTGTGCATTCTTCAATCTAAGCCTTAAAATATTCAGAGGCTCCACAGATATTTGAGTGAGAGTCGAGTTGGCAAAAGCGTATTTGGGTGCCATTAGAACATTTTCATTTCCATACATAGACGTTCCCGTAAAATTAATTTCACTGACATTTTTTATAACACTTATTTAATAATTTATCATCCATTAATATTTTTTACATTTATTATTTTATTTTTTTCTACGATTTTGTTATTTGAAAAAAAAAAACAAAATATTATATTTTTTTCTCTTCTTTATTTTTATCAATTATGTACTTATTGGATTGCACTACTCCTGCCTGCCTTCTGGAGTAAAACTTTATTATTACTATTATTTGAACTCTTTTGTTCCAGCAAAAAAAAAGATATTCTTGAACCTTTTATAATATATTTTTTAACTAACAAAAACAGTCAATGCCGTTTAACTTATAGTTTGTTATTGAAAGTGCACATGATTTTTCTTGGTAATAAAGAGAATGATCGTGTCTGAAAAAAAGATTCCGGAAACAGAACAAACTTCGCACACGAAATTTTGAGAAAATTTTCACCTAACACTTACAGAAGTCCCAATTAGTTGGAACCAGCGGAACTATGACATTTCTATATTGGTAAATGTTGTGTGACGAAAATGGAGAGATGAAAAAACCTGGCTATTCAGATCTTGTCATCAAACTAAACTAAAACTATGTGTTCAATTCTATTCGACAGTTTTCTACTAGGTCGATACTAAAGATGCTTTCTGATCTGGAACGGGGTGCAAATATTAAAATATATCATTTTTTAAAAAGCATATCAAAATTCAATATTTGATTTATCACTGAATAAATATTACCAATCTTTAGAGAATACAAAAAGAGAAAAAGACACAAAAAGTAAAAATTTAAGATTGTGACCGAGACTGCACTCTATCCGAGAGCGACATATCTACCAAATCTGTCATCCCAACCAATTTGTTAGGTGTCATTTTTAACAATCGCATACTTGTAGAAAATTATGATATACTCGCGTCAATTCGCTTTTTCCGATAATTTAGCATCCATCTTTGTAATCGTGAGCAAAGTTCTGTTTGAACTCAATATTTTATGCCACCCTAGAATTTGAACCCTCGATCTGTAGGTTTTTACGATTTTAAAACCAAAAAGCCTATCGCTCTTCCATGGAGATCGTCAATTTGCTATTTTAATCGATTAAAAAAATTTTTTTTTTCTATCGGATGGATACCATATTTGCACTTGAGCTGCAAACCATTCAAATAATTTTGAGAAAATGACTTACCGTTTGTTTTTTCCAGTTTAAATTAATTTTCAAATGTATAGTTTGATATTATCACTTGGTTCAAACTAATTTCTATTGAAGTAATAAACATGTTTAAAAGCGAGATGTTTCCACTGTATTACCTGATTAGTTCATTCCTTCCATCTAATCTTCTTCCATTATTTCTTTTAACAGTGTATGTCTCTGTATTTACTTGTCATTTAATTTTAGTGTACATTGTATTCTGAGAAAGAGACCATCGGTCTTAAAAAATGTTGATTGTATCGATAAAAGTGGTTAAAACAAAACGTTAACTTATTAGCGGTTAGTAGCTAAGTTGACAAATGCGTTGAGTTCTCACCCAAACGTTGTGGGCTTAATTTCTCTGCTTTCTAAGCCTTCCATCATTGCAAAAGCAACATTTTCCGCTTAAATAGGTTGTAGAAGAAGGAGTTTTAATACTGTTAATAAGCCCGAGAATATTTGCATTTCTTTTTTTAAAACAACAACAAAAAAATATCGTTGCTGGAAAGGCTAAAAGGCTTAGGCGACACTATGGTCAAAAATGAGTTAGACATGCAGTTTTAATCAGTTTTCTTTTCTGCATCGAATTCTCTGACTCTCGTTTGATTCTGAAGACTTTTGTGACCCTTCAGCCATCTTAAATATATTTATTTACCATTCGGGAGAAGGTTTGACTCAAGCGACAAAAAGTTGATACTTTTTTGCTTTTTGTCGCTTCGGGCAACTCAGTGAGAGCATAGCTGTGCAAACTTTTTCTTTTCAAAATCCAACCAGGTACTGAAGACTTTAATATTATTTTATTGTAAAAGTGCTCTGGTCTAAACTTTCCAAAATGGCATTTCAGCCCTTTTGCATTTCCGGCGTCGAAATGTGTATAAGAAAAGTGCCACAAAATTGTTGCAATTATTGAAGAAGTTTAAACTACGTTTGTTTTAAAACTCACGAGAAGTTCAGTAAGGATTTTTTTCAGTTAGCTAACAATCAAGCTGAAGTCTTCCCACTCGAACAGATGCAGCGTTTTCCTTGTTAGATTCTTCCAGCGAATGCACAGTTCAAACAAATAGTCGATGCAGAGTACTACGAGCAAAGTGTCGCCCCGATAAATATATTAAAAGTTCCCTACGCTGCAGACTACAACCTCTCAAGCCAGAGCATTTGCACGTTCGTATTCTGGTGTAAAGTGGATAATTTCCAGCAAGAGAATTTAGAAAGGATGTTTTAATACCCATCAAGGTTGCGTGTTCTGAATTCAGAGATTGAACGTTTCTGCTTTCAAAAGCTGTTATTCGACGAAATTCTTCAAACCAGTTAGTAAATAGAACAAATTTATGAAAAATATATCATGTTTTAGTACAGAAGTAGATTTAAGTTGGTAAGTTTTCAACCATTATTAAATGATTATAGCCATTTAGTTTAATTAAGGTTTTAATGGTTTCCATTAAGCATTGATTCTAGGCTCTTTTCAGCCTTTGAAAAAATAAAAAAATACGGCCTTATTAAAATAAAGTTAAAAATTTGGTATTAATAAAATCATTTAAAAAAATTGTTATCAGCTAAAAAGCATAACACCATGACTATTTGTTTTATTTCATTGATTAAATTTTTTTTTATATCGGGGAACTAAAGCCTAATATTTTCCGTCATCTCGATATTATAATATTGAGAATTTATTGAGTGACAAATCTGCAATTAATGATTAGGTGTGAAGGTTGTATTTATTAAATGAGAAGTATACCTTTTTATATAAAAAAAATATTCTAACTTTATTTCAACAAAGTAATATGGAACCTGTTGTTTTCGACTATCCAACGAGGGGGATAAAGTATTGATATCAGTCTAAGATTGTTGGAGTCTTCTTTTCGGAAGAACCGCTAAAGACCATTTATGGATGGATCTGGAAAAATTTGTTCAAAAACTGAAACGGACCGACAATCGGCGTTTAAAATGTAATCATTGAAATAAGACGATGCCAAATACGACGAACTTTTGAAACACATCAGCCTAAGTGATCAACGTGAGCATTTCTGATTTCAATATAAAAACTAACAAAAATTTCAATGAGTAAAGTAGACACAGATTATCATTTAATATTTAAAGGGAAGTTTTAAAGTTTTAAAATTGTGGATAAGCAAGTAAATCCATAATTTAATGAAGAAAGGAAAAACATTTTTGCTATTTTTTCACGTGACATAACAAATATATGTTGAAAAGGAATTAATCAAACTCTTTACAAACATTGTGTATAAATATAACTAGTTTCACGACTTAAAATTACCTAAGTTTTGTATTTTTTAATAAATATAGAAGCAGAGTGAACATTTAAAAAAAAATTAACCCTTTCTAAAGAGTCGCAAAGTTTTTTTTTTTTATATTCAATGAATATCTATTTTTACTATCAATAAAAACAAATTGTATAAAATTACAAAACAGCAGTAAAACTTTTTTTTTAATCCGCTCCCTCCTTGCTAGAAAAATATTTGTTTGTGGTTAGAATTCCTTAATTGTTATAATTCATAAAATAATTATTTTTAATACCTATAAAAACGCACAAGTATATTTCCAAATGGGTAAGTATACAATTAGAATAACGCTCCCGAAGGTTTGTGAATGCTAATAAGAAAATGTAACAGATTGAGTCATCAAAAGTTTCAACATGCAATGATTATTTTGTATCGCCACTGTTGTGAGTAACATAAGTTAAGATTCGATAGTTTTAGTCTAGACACGAGACATTGTTATCTTAAATATATTCACGATCGAAATTAGATTACACACATGAGTCAATATTTGATTAGCTGTCTGGAAGTCAGAACAAAGCTGTTAAGATTATCTAATGCAATGCACATTGCATAACCTCAGGCTAGGTATCTGAAAATAATCTTGCATCTAGCGTAAGTTTAGACATCAGACTATGAATCTGCTTCGAGATATATGAAATCCGTACACCATATTGATCTGCTCCGAAGATGCATCCCGTTCTACTACATGTATGAAATAAAGGTGATATTAGGAAACTAGAGATTAAGATTTTAATCCAATGCTTTACCCCAACCTAAGCATATAACGAAAAAAATCCATGAATTATTTCATATAGCATACTATTAAGTTCAGATATAAGTATTTGAACCTGCTTCAAGATATTTGAATCCAAATACAATATTGATTTGTTACGACAGAGCCGTCTCGTTAGACTGCTTGAGCGAATTATTAAATATGATATTTGGAAGGAAAAGGATAAGATTATCTAATAGGAATACATTAAATATGTTTATATTTGGTGTGTGAAATGTTCCCAGTAAGCGGTGGCCGACTGAATGCCGACTTAGTATGTAGGACGCGTAAATGACAACATTACTGACTGTCAATTAACTGTTCTGTTGGTGGTTAGTTCGTACTTATATAGATAATGCTTAAGTAGAGGGAGCTCGACGTCATATAGTCGCAACACAATGCATTACTTCCAGCTATGTTTAAAAAAAAAGATTGTGTCTAACATTGCATCTAGCTTAAGTTCAGACTTCAGGAAATAAATCTACTCCTTTGTATATGAAATTTATACGACATATTGATCTGATCCGACAAAGCTGTCTCGTTCGGTTTCATTGGTTAAGTAATGGTGATCTTTGGAAGCAGAAGGAACCAGAGAACAAGCGGAATGATGATGCTGTCACTTCAATCTTTTATTTGAAGAATTGCAGCCACACGTTATCCCAGAATAAGGTAGCACAGAGAAACTTATGTGACAGAAACCAGAATATACTCACAGCTTCTGGATATTCTCTAAGCGAAAAGGTACCTATTTGCAGTTAAAAGATAAGTGCACCTCTAAAAATCATTATTTAATTCCACGTATTTATGGATGTATTTTGTATTTAGTTTCTAGATCTTCAGATAATTGTTAAAAAAAATTAATTTATTAAATTTAATAAAATTATATTATCGTTGTGCTAGTTTATTAATAGCTTCGACCGCCAAAGTAGTTGTTGCGAAAAATCATTGCCATGAGCAAACCGAAACAACTTTATAATTATATTTTTTAATTGGATTAGTAATATTATATTTTTTCAATTATAAAGTTTTTTTAAATGGTAAAGAGCAACCACTTCGGGAGATTATTCTACGTCAGAGTAAAAGTAAAACATATCGTGAAAAGAGTGCGCAAATGGGGCGAAATTCAAGAGTGGAACTTGTTACCTCTACAAATTATTTATTTTTTACATTAAACTTGTTCGCCCCGGTAATTCTTTTTTATGTTTCACACAAAGGTATCTTAAATACATTGAAAAAAAATATACATATTTAAATGTGTTATGAATGAATTTTATTTCAACAAAAACAATTTTTTTGAGTGGTTTAATCCACCTATTTCTTAGGTACTACAAATATTTCCAGTTGCTTGATAAATCTGAAATTATTTGTTGCAAAAAGTTTTAAATTAGAATTCAATTTAAATGCGTTTTTTAAAAACTTGTTGCCCACAAATGCCAAGAGATTTCACAACTTACACAGTTGAAAGCTTATTATTCAATTTTATATTTGAAAAAAGCTAAAAACTTAAGATCTAATGACACACAATTGTTTTTCATAATTTTTAACGGGTACGTACTTTAGAGTATAGAGTAAAATATTCAGAGAAAGTTGTAAAATATATTTTAGGTAAGTACTTTATTGCTTGTATAAAAGATTATTTTTATAATTGTTAATTTTCATAACACATAGGTATCTATATCGGTCCTAATTTAAAAAAAAAAAAACTCTTTCATACGCACACACGTACGCACGAGGTTTTTATGTTATTAAATTTTGAAATAAAATCATAAATATTAACAGAAGTGTTACTGAGAGATCGAAAAATTATATCCAATGTCACAAAATATCATATTCCAGGCGGGTGCGGATTGGACACGTGCCTGAAGAAGAAAATTATTATTATGAATATAAAAGGTAAACCAGAAAGGGTTTTCCAAAATTATGCAAAAGAAAGGAAATTGAAATTAACTTTAACCTTCAAATAATATGAATTCCTTTTTTAATGTTTTTCTCTCTCTCTGGGAATGATGTTGAAAACTCGTTTATAAAAGTAAGAGAAATTTATTTTTAGTTTTACATTAAATCCCCAAAAGAGGGAAATTATTTCCCCCAGGACCTATGTCATCTTCAAAGATGGTGCGTGGAAGGTCTTTTTGGAGAAAGGAAGAAGTGATTCTAGATCTTGAAGAGGCTCATGTTTTAGGAGGGAGAAAACACAGAGGCCGGAAAATTATTGCACAGCCGAGCTGTTGAGCACAAGAACGAGTCGTAGAAGCGACCCGCTCGCATCTATCGAATGTCAACCATGTACACGAGTTTAGCGCGCGTTTGATGAGTTTTCCGGCCATGCACCGGTGCCGAGTAGATATATGACGCAAGTTCCTCGGAGAATCTACTATTGAAATGCCAGTAGAAAAATAATAGTATTCACACCATTCGTTTGTGCTCCAAATATTGCCATCTGTTTGTTAAGATAGGAGAATCTATCAAACGAACCGTCCGATCCTGCACAGATTCAAGGGTTTTTTCTGGTATTTTGAGGCCCCAGACAAGAGGTGACTGCCAAATTTAAAAGTAGTGTCAACTTGCTATAAATACCAAGTCAGCAGTTGTGTTCTATTAAAGTATCTGTGGGCCCTGTACAGTACGCCCAGGTTTTGCGAGGCTAACATAATTTTGGCCTCGATGGAGCCCCCGCGCTACAGTTGGTCACTTGGTTATTTTAACATACGTTTATTACGTTTGTTTTAAATGATTAAAGTTAAAAGTGCTTCTATCTATTGTTTTAAAATTTAAATAATTTATAAAAATCTATTTGGAAGTTCCGAGTTACCAAAATGTGCACAACTTTATTTTGGATTTGTCTTTAATTTATGACCTTTAAGTTCTGATCGAAATTTGAATAACTTTTCTGTCTGCATTTTTACATCAACGCCCCTATTTCAGCACACATATTTCCACTATGAGCTATAGAGATTTGAAATATCAAATTAACCATAAAAAAGACGAAAGTGAATTTCTTGATAAAAAATCTTAAAACTCGAGTGAAGCCAGGTATTTATTGTGTATATAGGTGTTGCCATTTTGAATTTATTGATTTTAATCGAAATTTTTTGCAAAAAATTCCCTAACAGGGGTCGTAATGAACATTGTATCAAAATAACTCAAATTTAAGAAGTCAGATCTAGAACTTCACAGTTAGACCTGCTGCTGAGAGATCAGTTGCAACCTCACTTTCCGTTATATGTGTCATTTGTGAGAAAGCACAAGATGTTATAATAAAGCTATCAGCGATACATTTATGATACTAGTATATATACCCGCATACCGTTCAATTTTTATCTTTTTTTTTAAATTGTGAAAGGGCAAACGCTTCACCCGCCATCTTGCAATATGGCCTCGGTGTTGCCATTGCCTGTTCTTATTTCGTATAATAATAGGCAAAGGCGGGCAGAAATGAGTTATTGCCTTTGAATAATGCATTGTTTTCGGCGTGGCAATTTAGCATGGGCCACGGTGTGCGCCAAAGAGGTATGCTGCAGAATGACAGCAGATTAAATCTAAAGAAATGTTTGTTATTACGAAACTTATTTGAATTTAAAAATGTCGATTCATTGACAAAAACACACCCTGAAGATAGGAAAATATAGATAAGCAGAGTTATGCTTTTAATGCTTCATTTGTAGGCAACATTTAATTAGAACTGATCCGTAGTTATGCGTCATATTTTCTTAGAATGGTTATTCAATTGAACTACAAATAACATTTTGATTCTGAATACAAGACTTTTAACCTTTATGCGACTGAAATAGTACCCGGGTACCCTTTTCGGTATTCAACATAGATTTTTTTTTTAATGTTCCAGTAAGTCTAAGAGGCTGAAACTTCCTGACTTCTCCACAATATTGAAAAAAATAAATTCAACATAACCATTGGATTTGTGGAGGGTGGTATGTGAGCGCAAAACGCTATAGTAAAACTTACACCTTCTGATGACTGAAAAGGTACCCGGGGACCCTCATGTGTTTTATATCGAATTTGAAACTTTTCATATTTATTAATAATTTTATTTTATTTTAAATGATAAATATGATGTACTGTTGTATTCAAAGTACATCACCCTTATCCTTAATACTATTTGTAATCACCTACTGAATTGAAAACCCCAATAAAATATGGTACTGGGTAAAATTTAGTAGCTTTCTTCACATAAGGGTAAAATTGATTTATTTGTTTTTTAAGCAGTGTGTAAGTAATCACCTCATATTTCGACAAATGATGGAGCCATTTCAAGGTAATTTTTGTATCCAATGCTATCGGAGAACTGAAACGTCAATGAACGGAATACTAATTTATTTTAAATACGTACTTTGTTGTTTGGGTATATGTACAACACAATTAAATATGTTAAAAAAAAAAACAAAAAACTAAGAGTAAAATTAATAAAAGTTTCAGAGACAATTACTAAAAGGTTTTGAATGTTTGAAAAAAAAAAGCTTCTGTTTCACGCGTTAATATTGTACGCCCGCCATAAGAAATTGCGTATGAAAATAGTAGGTCACATTGAAGTCACTTTTCTACTGCTAAAGGTATCGAATTTATTTATTAACACAAATAACTAATGAAATGACTACAAGTTTCTTCAATCCGCTAAAAACTTCGGTCATTGTTGTTCTGTACTTTTTAATATAGGCGAAAGGTGATCAAACGTAGGAAAACTGTATTAAGAAAATACATATCCGAAAATTAGGAATCTAAATAGAGCGTCCAAAACTTAACTAATTAAAAGCATTTACCTTCTTACTCAGTAAATTGAAATGCTAAAGTTATTTGGTAAAAGGGTTTTTATACATGGTTTCGACAAATAAAATCTTTTTTTTTTAAACCTAAGTAAACAAATAAAAATATATTTTATTATATATTCATAGGAAGCAATCACACATATATTCGTAGACATATTAAAAGAAATAATATAATATACAAAAAACAAAAAAAAATAGGTACGTAACGCGTCCAGCAGATGGTTGTTGGATTTCTAATATCGTCGGATCACCCACAGATGAGATGAGCTGGTGACCTGAAGAGCTTTGAATTGAGCGAGGTTTGAAAAAAATGGCAAAAGTGGAGATATTTTAGGGGGTCTATTTCTAAAACTGGACAAGAAAATATTGTATGTTTATTTAAATCATTTAATTTCCAATTTATAATGACCGTCGTGTTTTTATCACTTTGAGCTAAAGCGAAGTAATATTTTTCAGAGGCACGATTGTTTTTAATGTATTTTTGTTTATTCTTAAAAAAGGGGGTGCTACTCAATTCAAATTCTAACCGAGACTCGCCGTTTCTACAAAAAACCAGAAAAAGAACGACTTTTTTACAAATTATTCTCGGCAAGTTACATTTCGTAGCTGGAATAAAACCCGAGTGACACATTAGCATGCTAATTTTATGAAAAAACTTTCTTACGTAGGTAACAAACAAATTTGCATATTTTCGAAATATATATGAAAACGTCTACCTCTTTTCGAAAAGAAGAAATGATTGTAAAAAAACAAAACCAACAAAAAAAACATGATTAATGGCGCGTGTCAATGTAAACAAAAAAGTTTTTACTGGTGGAAAATGAATCAGTTTTATTACATAATCAAAAAAAACAGGGTAGTTTAGTAGACATTTGCATAAATAATTTTAGTATTTTCAGTTTATGGGAGGCCATGGGTTTGTTTTACATTGCCGAGAAGATACTAATAACGGAGCAATAAAATGTTAATTTCTTACCCCGTTTCGTTCGGATATTGTAAAAGTGCTACGATACAACGAGCCACCCACCGTTGGATCATATTTCATGTTAAACTAAACTCCACGTTTTGTTCTGTATTCAGTTTGTAACGTATAAGGTAGGAACCTTTAAAATATGCACCAACCATTTCAAAATAAAAGGTCGACCTATAATATTACTTTATTAACAATTTATTTTGTAATGGCGTGATTCGTAAATGCTTTTTACATTATATTTTTTTAAGTTTACGTCAACGTCATTTCATTGCCATAGCACTGTTTAATGGAAAACGTCTTGATTTTTTAAGTTCGTAATAATAATGAACACTAATGCATGGAAATACAGGCACCCCAACCAAAACCTTTTTTTTTTCATTTTAAGATTTTAAATGCATTAATTACGATTTAAAAATAAATAAACCACAGGTGATTATAATTCAGAGGTCGATAATATGTTTTATTGTATCTTAGCGGTTATTATTATAAGAGAATTTTGATTTCATTAAAAAAATTATAAATAGTTATCAAATAGAACCATTGTTTTTAGAGCCAGTGGATGCTAAATTTGAATAAGCTATGTAATACTAAGGTGAGACTCGTCTATTCTTACAAATGAATACTGGAATTAATTAAGGCTCTAAGTACCAAAAAAATAAAAACTGTTTTTTTTTTAAAGAATCGTATTTTATTTCCATCATAAAATACGATTCTGTAAAAAAAAAAGTTGTTAATTTTTTTGGCACTTAGAGCCTTAATTAATTCCAGTATTCAAATGGTTTTATATCTGAAATAAAGATACCGTCTGAAATACTAGAAAAGATTTTAATTCACAGAAATATTTCATTACATCACAAGTCTTGGTAATGATTTACAAATAAACCAATGTTTTATTTTTTTATTAAACAAAGTGTTTCAATATGCTTACAAAACCCTTTGCAAGAATTTTGATCGTGTTCTCGCATCACTGATTAAATTTTGATTGAGGAATCAGAATAGTAATAACCGACTAGTTTGACGACCTCTGTGGTCAAGTGGTAATAATAATAATAATAGTATTTGGAATCTTTATATAGCGCTGTTTTTGAGAAAAATCACCTCGAGGGCGCCGTACAAATCTTAATTTCTAGTTAAATTAATTCCCAGTTAAAATTCATATTTATTTAAATTAAGTAACAGAGAAAATAAACAGCAACATATTAACCTGGCAGGACACAATAAATTTATTACAATAACTAAGACGCTCGACTACGAATCCAGAAGGTGCGGGTTCAATCCCGGTGTACGCAAATAGTTTTTATTTGATTATTTAATATGCGTCATACGTAACACATTCAATGAATATAAAAATATGTAGGTGGTATATATGCGGCATGTTCAAAGTTGTAGATACTTTTAGTATCGCCCTGGTGAAAGACCGCCATTCAGAATCGAAACATTGCTTGAAATAGCTTAAGCCGTGTTTAATGACCAGATCTGCAGAGCCGGGTACTTTTCGTCCTTCACCTTCCCATCTCCTTCCTCTCCCCACTACCTTCAACCTCACAATATAGCCCTAAAAATAAAATATGATGTTCTAGCGTCACTGATTAAAAGTTGTTTGAGGGATCAGGAGAAAATACCGACGAGTCAAACACAAATTAATAAAACTAAAAATGTTTGTGCACTACCAACAATATCCATCAACGTATTCAGATTCTACGAGACGTGGAATTCGTTTACTCTAAGCGTTGAAATCTGCTTATCTGTCTCTCGAGTATCGAAATATTCCTTGTGACGCTCAAGTTAGGAAGAAAAGAACTAACCATTCCCATCCGCTAAACTGATTTCCTACCGTGGGAATCCAGTGTTAAAAAAAACCACCGAGGATTTGTTTATCCTAACGAGATCTTTGGTGCCATTATTTTGAAATTTCTGGTTTATCGTTATTTAAGGTGTTCATTGTTAACGAATTATTGAATGACAAGTGTATAAATAATTTCCTCGTTAATTTCATATTATCTGTCTCTTTCTCTTTGTTCTTTTGTTATAATTAAAATGTTTTTCTTTTCTTTTCTTACAGTTCTCTTATTTTATATTGTGTTTTTATTCTGAATGTAAAAGTATATATACATAAATACACACTACGTATTTTTTGTTTAGTTTATTGTTGTACCCTGATGATGCTTAGGCTAAGCGAAACCGGTCGGTCATAAAAAATAAAATGAAATCTTTGGTCTTTTACAAAATTACTATTTAATTTTCATTAAGTATGTCAATTTTCTATCCTGATGATGCTAAGGCTAAGCAAAACCGGTCCGTCATAAAAATTTAAATAAAATTTTTGGTCTTAAAGAAAATTATTATTTGATTTTCATTGAATATGTCTAACTACAAAGTGATTGCTTTCTACGAAAATATATACATACATAATTTTGCGGTGAGTTTAAGCTATCTATGATACAAAAAAAAACTATTTTAAAAATGAATAGAGAAAATAAAAGAGTTGCCCCACCAAAGTTTTGTTAAATGCTCAATTAAAAAAATGTGTTTTTTCTCACTCAATGAGTCTTCATACAATCCCGAATTTGTTTTAGGAAAAACTTTCTTTATCGCTAGGCTCCTGTTGTCTTCCTCTAGTTCCAGATGCTCAAGGATACGGCGGGACGGAAAATCTATTCCAAACTTCGTTACGCCCTAGCTCGACGTCTGACACTTTCAACTGCTTGACTAGACAAATTTGCTGATTTATAGTTTTGATTATTGAATACCCTTCTTCACACAGCTAGTGTAGCTGGTTTGTCGCCGAGTTTAAAAGTGGTTCGGATTTCCACCCAGGCGTCAAAGTCTTCCATCATTGCACAAGCCATGTTTTTCCGCTTATGTTGATGGGAGTTGTAAGAATTTAAATGTTGTCAGGTTATTCGTAACCCTGACATTTTCATTTATAGTTTTTGTATTCAATTTGTAGAACTCTATTTTTTATGTAATTCAGTTGAATTTCATAATGGATTTAACCGTTTGATAATGGCCTTAAACGCCGAAACAGCTGTTACTAAAAACAGAAAACTTAAGCTAGCAGAAGTAAATTGAGATTTTTGTCTGTTTATTAAAGAAAAAAAGCTCTTGAAAGTACTTTGTATAGCGTAGATCATTTCTAGGTAGGCATATTTTTAAAATCCTCTAAATCCACAGTTATTTAATCTAAGAGAATAGTGGATTTGGACACAAAATATATATAAAAAAACCTTCGTCTTCCTAAATTCGTTCTCTGCTGGAAGTGACGGTGGGGTGGGCGGACGCGCAGCAGCGGGAAAAGGGGAGGATAGGGAGAAACTGAATTAATAAGTAAAACAAGAAATTTGAATTTAATGAAACAAGTTATACAGGTGGGGAGGCATCGAACCTTTTACACGTCGGGTAATATTTAGGGAAGAATTTGGGTATTATGTTAAAGCTACCTACCACTGCTATTTGAAATTATTTATACTGCGCGGATTGTGTTATCTGACAGGAAAGAGAATTCGACTTTAACGGACATTGAAATATTAAATAACAGGATAGTCCCACGTTCATAAAACATGAAATGAAATTCTCGGAGGTAAATTTCATACATTTTAATTTTTAAATAGTTTTTTTTAATGACGTCAATAAAAAAATCACCGCAGGAAAATCTATTATTACTGTTTTTTTTACGTCAGCACGACCAAAGCAAGCAAGATACCTTCAAAAGACAATTATAAAGAATAGTTTTTTGGTGTTTTTTTTTCCTTACACAAAATAGTTGATTTATAAAGAAAAAATCTAATGAATTAACAAAAAAAACTTTTCAACTAACCATCGCGCCATTTTGCCGCAAGGGTGTCAGAAATAATGGACCACCATTCAACTAAAAATAAAATAATAAAAATCATAATTATGATTTTAAGTTAATAAGTGTGTATCTGATGGGACCTGCCAGGTAAGTATGTTCGGTACATTTTCTCTTTAAACTAGAAATTAATATCAACTAGAAAAAAAGATCTGTACAGCTCCCTATAGATGATTTTTCAAAACGGCGTTATGCAAATCATCCAAATATTATTATTATTATTAACTCTGTCTTGCAACAGACCCCTTACTTCATTCACATTCATGCATTGTTTCATACTTTTTTACACCCATTTAACACATTAAAATGCATATCTTCTGAAATTTGAGTAATTTAAGGATAGCTATCAAGTCTATGGTTGAAGCTTTCTTGCAACAGTAATTGCTATTTCGCTCATCGTTATAGACCACAGGTGATTTGAAAAAAAGTTTTGTTAAAATTGATTATAATTAAACAGTTTTGTTGATTTATTTTTCTAGGTTACTTTGTAATATAATATGATTACCTTTTGTTATAAGTTTGCTACTTGTGAATTATATTTTATATGCATGCATACCTTTGTATATTTACTTATTTTAAACATTTTTTTTAAATTTATTCCTTGCCCTGACTTCATTACTAGTTTTTGTACCCTATTTTTAAAAAATGCCTTATTTTATTTTCTTTCTAAAATTATGTGAAATTGTATGGACTATCACTCATGTACTGTAATTTTTTTCTTGTCTCAATAATGTTTTATGACAAACCGGGATTGCTATGTGGCGAGATAAGTGACAAAATAAAATTCTATACCAGAAGAACTGAACAACTTACATAGCCTAAGAAACCTATTTACACAAAGGTCTGTAAAAATACGTGTTATAAATAAAACGGTCTGATAACATCTAACGTGTTTTAACGGTTTTTCCTAATTCAGCGCTTGTTTCAATAAAAAACCACCACCCAGCCTCACCAATAATCAACCATCAATTGACGTCTCACATAATAACAGTACTTTTATTGGATAATACATTAAAAATGCTTACAACGGACTAAGATGCATATTGACAGGTTTATTTCTGTAACTTTAGAAATTTTATGACTGTTACATATTAACGTTCACATAATTTAATGAACTGTCAAAAGTTAAATTGCCTGCCAATTGTTTGTGGCAGATTATTTCTCATAACATTGAATACAGATTAAACTGAATACCTACCTAATAAATATGACAGCAAAACTTTCAAACGTTTTAACACGAATGAGTATTTCATTTATCGTTTTGTAAATCTCAGATACAAGAATGGTGTTATTACTGTCAAGAAACAAAGTTTATTTGGCAGAAAACATTCTAGGTCAGAAATAATATGGAAAAATAATTGTTGTACTCACGCAACAAATTTGGGCAGCCGCGAAAAAATTTGTTTGGAAACAATTATAAAAGTTTTTCTGTTTTTTTCCAGAAACAGCCTTTTCTGTCAAAATTACGTCTTTAAATCGATTATTAAAACAAAAAAATATGCTTTGATTGATGTGAATAAACATGTGCTTCTAAAAACACGTTTTTCCTCCTTATTTTCACCTTTTAACTTCGTTTAGCTATCCCCAAATTGGGAATGCCATAGTTTCATTAGCTTCGGGTATTTTAGACCAAGCATCGTGTCACAAAAATATGCAGAAGTATTTGTTTGCTTTTGCTGAGCACTTTCAAACATTTGATTAATAATCAAAATTATTGATTAACTATGTTACTACTCAAAATTAAAACGATAAACATAGAAAATTAATAAATAATTAGCATTAGGATTTTTTTTTAATACTCCGCCAAAAATGAAAAGCTTTTTTAAAGTTCTTTAAAACAGTTGATTGATGATAATTGTCAATATTCGGAGGCAATATTAAATTTTAAGAATTTGAAAAATTTCGACAAATATCATTCAGTAAAAGAAAGTCTAAATTATTTAGGAATTTAACACATCACTCAATAAGTTCGTAAGATGACATATAGTCGGCATCACTATTGACAAATCCATATGCTTTTTAGGAAGTACCAACTTTCAAATAATACATGTCGAATTTTTAAAACAATCTGTCGTTTAGTTCACAAGTTACAGTGGTTTAGTGACGATACTTTTGTAATTTTCAAAACAATAAAAAAATCTGAATTTCGTGTGTTGATAAAGCATTGCTATTTAATGGTAAAAATACCGTTCAAGTAAAGCAATGCTTTGACAAGTGTTATTCAGACTCTACTTCATCGATGCAAATTGTAGAGAAGTGGTTTGCTGATTTTAAGCGCGGCCGTACAAACACCAATTATGCTAATCGCTCCGGTCGCCCGAATTCGGCAGTTGTTCCAGAAAACATAAAAAGTCAGCAACATAGTTTTTGCCGATCGTAAATTAAAGTTGCGTGAGTTGGCTGGCACCTTAAATATATCAGAAAGCAACAAGACAAAACAGGCATCGAAATTTTAGAGAAGCGTTGGAATGAATATATCACTTTTGAAGGAGACAGAAAAAAGGACAGAGAGACAGGAAAGAAATCAAATTTTACCTAAAAGTTGTGGTTTTATTAGTCATCCTACGAACTTATTTAGTGATATGTTAATGTAAAAAAATGATACATTTTTCTAAAAGCTTTCGACGCAGATAGTATAAAAGTGACATGCTTTAAAAAATATATTTTTATTACTTTAGATAGACCAGTGAACAAGTAACTCCTCTTCCAAATGAGATAAGTGCACGTGTCTCCGACTCTTCCCCATTTACTTAGAATTAATTACCCGATCGGCCAATTTCATCGATGCATAAATCGCAACTGAAAATTGCGACGTCGCTGATAAATTACTACTTAGAAGTTGGGAGTGTTTAATAAATAATTCCCACCGGCACGCTCCGCAGGAAGTTGGCGGAAAGGTGTACTGAGGAGAGGAATTATTTATTAAGTGATAAAGATGGAACAGCTGCGACTGGCTGAAGCTTTCTGAGCTTTGGAATAAACTGGCGAATCGGGATACTTAAATGCAAAATAAATTGATCATGATTTGTGCCATACAAAATCACTTTGCATAAGAGATCTAATAGGGTATTACGAAAGATTTTATTATTCTTGAAAAAAAACGAATCATTTTAGTGATATTTCGTTTTTGACAATGATTTATTAATCGTATTTCGACATGCTGCTAAAATAAGATGACGGTTGTGTTAGCAACCAGTAGCGGTGCCTGCAGTAAAATTCACATCTCTTAGGAATTAGCGATTTTCAAGCGTTTTTAAAATCACAAATTCAAAATGAAAAAAATAATATTATTCATTTTTAGTGAGACAATTAGAAACAGTGAACTATTTTTTAAACATTCCACGCGTTTTTATAGTATTTTTATTTGTGAAAATACCCCATTAGATTCGAAAAAATAAACAAAAGTATTGTGGTGTCGTAACATACCCCTAAACATGAATTAGTTATATGTATACTCGTGCCTTTTGAGATGAAAAAATGTTTGATTGAAGATATTTTAATATAAATGAATGCTGTCAAAGGCATATGATTTTTTAAAATGAATACCAAGAAAAACCCACACTTACTGGAAAACCTAATAGAAACTAAGTTCCTCCCTTTTAAGGGATTAATTTAAATATTAAAAAGGCCCACTTACATAATAGTAGACATTAACATTTTTATTATTATACTCAATACGCACTGTTCCTTTAAAAACACTTAATATATTAAAACAATATTTATTAAATAGAATGACATGTATTATTAGTGTGGGGGATTTATGTATGTATTTATATTAAGTGATAAAATATCTGTTCCAAAGAGGGCAATAAGTACTGATTGTAACAATGTACCTACGTATAAATTTATCTGCGTCGACAGACAAGAAGAACTAACGATTGAAAGAATTATTTTAAACAATAAAATCGTATTTATAAATAGTAACATATATTTTAATAATAGATTGCTTGTTTTTAGTTGCCTCGTTGTAGAACTGTTTTATGTATGGTATATTGCTTACTCAGAATCTTCCTTTGTTTACTGCTGAACCTAAACTGACTCCTGTTTTTTTTTAAATTTCTTTCCTGTTTTTATTTTGTCCAATTGTATTTTTAATTTGTTTTGTTTTCATTACTTTGTATATTTACCAGTAGAACCGCTTTCTCAAACATGTTCCATCTCCTCGAGGTTTATTTTATTCAATACCACTATTGCTTAATTAAGATTTTTTTATAAATTTATGATGTTTATATGCATATATTTTACCTGTGTATGCGCTATGTTTTTGCAATATTTAGATACTAGGACTAGGATTAATATTTTAGCTGAATAATTATGTATAACTTTATTTTATCATATATATATATATATGGAGCACGGTGGGAGTATTTATAAGAACATAACCCTTGATTAAGGTAACAAATTATTCGTGTTTAGGTTTATTTTAGTAGAGCGCACTTGAGGCGAAATATCACAAAACTACAATGTGAAAATGCACTTTTATTATTTTCATAAAGACAGCGCAGTTTAGCACAGAATATTAAATTCAATCCAAAATAAAATATTGTTGTGGTTAGTGATAATAAAAACAGAAAATGATTTAATAACTTTTTACGAGGGCACAAATTTAATTTTAATTTTTATGACCGACCAAAGTGATTGATTTCTACGAAAATACAAGAAAATAAAAACAGATATCCAAATGCAAAAATTAAACAAAATAACTTAAATATAAAATATTACAACACAATTTTTGCGAATATCTCATTTGAAAAAAATATCCCCTTTTACAATACGTTTAAACGGGGGTGTAAACAAGCATGCAGTTATAATAAAAGGGGTGTTAAAGCGAAGGTTATACTCCTCAGTCTACTGTGAAGTCCTCCCTCGGCCCCAAAGGGAAGGTCGTGTTTTCCACCTCGTATGAACATAAAAGTCACAACCGCCGGACTACCCCCATTCCAAAGACATTAAAAGGCATAACGGTTCTATTATTGGAAGGGTTGATATTATTATAAAGATATTATGTTTCTTTTATTACGGCTGATATATTCCCTCGGTTGATTTATTCCAGGTTTCCACCCCAAAATACTTTTACTGTATATTTCAATTATACAGGGTTAAAATAGGGTGTTTTTTAATAATTTTATGATCGTTAATGATATAATCCTAATTAAATAGGATTGTGGGTAACTTAACAACCTTTTTTTTATCAAAAGGAGGCTGATAGGATAAGACCGAACCATGTTTGGCGATATTAAGGTCAAAAAGGTTTTTTTCTTTTACTCGTATTATTTTCAACATACAAATGTAATTTTAAAGTGTATTTTTTGTTAATATGAATTATCTCCGCGTAAGTGGCCCTAAGTGTTTATCGAGGTCTATGTTATTCCCGGGACAGTTGTTTTCGGCCATAAATTTAAAGGTCATATATTCGAAACCTGGTAGAAACATTTAAAAACATATATAAAGGAGGCCTAGAAAGTAGTCGGTGAGCCGCATTAGTAAAAATAGGAGAAAACTTGAAAATGGATCAAATAAATTGTATTTGTTAATGTTATACTGTAAACGTTTTATAAAACTGCAGAAAAATATAAATTTTATTAAAATAAAAATAAAAAAATAAATGGTCATTACTATGCGTATTATTTCTAGAAAACGATTTGATATTTTCGGAAATCGTTTTAGGGTAAAAATGCGGATTGCAGGACTTTCATTAATATTAAATATAAATTACTCACATCCCAAGTGTATCCTCGGAAAATATTTAATATATTTGTTACAGATTTTTCAGAATTAATTAAAATGTCAATCTCGGGAGAACCCCTCGCTCTTGGAATCTATTTTTATTTTCTATTGTAATTTGCTTAATTTTTTTTTTAACTTATAATCGATAATACAACATAACGATCCTTTGTAGCTACGATATTTTTTATAGTATTAACATTAATTATAAAGTGATAAATATGATCGTAGCCAAAACGACATGGAAACGAGTGTACGGTATATTTAATTGAAAATAATTTCGGTTAACAAGAAAATAATTACCAACAATAATTGTCCTAAACATTATTTCCTTCAGTAAATTAAAAGCTTCTTTACCAAAATATTCAAGGACACAGTGTAATCATTTCTATGGATTCTACTCGAGTCTCTCGAGCAAACTTAAATGTTTAATTAACATTAATATTTCAGCTGTATATTGTTGGTCTTTTCGGAATATTGTCAAAACATTTCTTACGTATACAATAAAAGTTAGCATGTTTAAAATGTAATAATTCTCGGATAATATCGGTATCACAAAACCAGCGACAATGTAGAAAAGTTTTTTTTTCATAGTTTGTATTGTGCTCTGTGAAATTTTTTCATGAGTCAGAAAAGGATCATCCTTGATTTATTACGCCCGGCGTATTTCTTTGTAAAGTTTTTGTTATTGTTTCAAGTGTCTCTGATTGTTTGTGTGACGAGAGACAATGTTTGGATGATCCGGATGTAAGAAATTATTTGCCACGATGAAATAGAGCAATAATATAACTGAAATTGTACACGTGCACCATGTCCGGGTTTTATCTTGTTTTTGTTTTTCACAAAGGTGAAAGTATAATGTACGACTCTTTATTCCATATAAGTAGTAGGTAGAGGTATGTTACAAAGAAAATTGAAATTTAAAAAAATGTTTTTAATAATATCAAAAAGCCGATGGGACACTAAAATCCCAAACTTGGTGTGTTTTGTGAGGCTGAGGTGAGTATGAGAAAAGGAGGTGGTAAAGAGGAAGATTGGAAATTAACTATCTATTCAGATCTGATAATACATCTAAAGTAATTTCAAGCTTCTATGATCCTGAAAAGTGGTAACTCTGCTTGAAGAGTTACCACTACTCAATATTGGCTGGATACCTATGCAGAAATTACTCAGTCTTTTAATTCTTTAATAATACCTGATGTCTCCCTGTTTAACAGCGAAATGCACCCAAAGAACTGGTGTTATCACTTCTCAGCAATATGATTCGATATACAATAATAATATATCAAATGGATGGTAATAGGAAGACGCATCATTAAATGATGGATTGAGGAGCCAGCATCTATTTATATTATCTTTGGATGTTAAAATCTCAACAGAGAAAGGATTCCTGATGAGGGCATTCCCTAAAGTGTACTTTGTCTTTGTCCTCATTGCTACCTGAATTCCTTCTTAAATTTATCAAAAATTAATATAATTTTTAAGGGTTCGTTAAAAATTCACATTTTCAGTGTTTTGTGTTGTAGTTTTAATCGTCAAGAGGTTGTCAACAGCCTGGTAGGTTGGACTAGCAGACGGACGGATTGAGTTCGATATTCACATCGAATATCGATTTCCTCCTTTTTCAGAAATTTACACTTAATAAAAGTGTGCAGGTGCACAAACATAAGAAAATTCTTAAATTGATACAATTCAACTAAGGGTAGTAGTACAACAGATTGATCACAGTAAATAGACCGGGTAATAACAAGACTTAGTTGTTATTTAAAATCTAGTTTATCTGTAGTAGATTTTAATCTATTGAGATTTTAACCTTCTCTAAAATTCTCATAGAAAATTCTCCCACAAAGCCTAGAAATATTAAATCATTGCATATCATATATCTTAAAACTGCCTGAAATCACAAAAAACGAAACAATGAAATATCCATTACCCCTCACCGCTGGGTAAAAACTTCCAGCGTTTCTCGTAAAAACCTGAACGTAGTCATGCGGTAGTACGACTGAGCAGTTAGAGGCTGGGTGCCTACCTAGAGTACCTATGTACCGCCACCCCCCTCTACCTGGTGGCAGGAAAATACCCGACTGTACGCTGAAAAAATTCCGGGCGATGTTTGAATGCCTGAAAAAATTTCTGAAAGTGTTTTTAGTGTGTACCTAAATATGCAAATATTCGCTCGTGACGTCGGAATTGAACTCTCGCTTTTTTTTCCCGCAAAAATAATACTTCTCCCAACTCGTTGGAGGAATTTAAATATCGGATTGTGTTATTACATTTGGTTGTTTAGTTGAAGTAATGATGTCGATGAAGAAATAATTTCTTAGTTATTGAAAAAAATACTAACGATTTTCAAATAATATGAAATAGAAACATACACATAAAATAACAGATAGAGTTATGACCGAGACTTGTAATCGGAACCTCCACTCTATTTGGGAGTATCATTTTACCAACTTAACCATCTAAACTTATTCATTCACCACCATTTTTATCAATTTCAAGCGGCTTGGAAATTTATCCGATTGAAGTATTTGATTCATACAAGTGAATCAAATACATAAGTTGGGTATTGTTAGAAGTAAAAATAACGAAAGATTTTGTATAAGACGATCAATGAATGTGAATGAAGCAAGGAAAATGTGCAGAAAAAGGGTTGTATGGCTGTTTATCCTCAATTTTTAAGTTTATTTTATAAAGCTTTGCTTGATCAAAGAAAAATTGCTCGTAATGTTTTTTTCAATATTTTTTAGTTTAGCAAAGCGTCTTTGAAGTGTTATTTCACAAAAAAGTTAACCCATAAAAAATGTCGACTAACACTTTATGTCGTTTGGTACAAATTGACAAAAGATAATTATCATTTTTCATTCACAGTTCGCCGAAGGCTTCTCTAAATACGTGCTATTCAAAAATATTTTATCAATTGTTCAAGAACTTAGGAAAGCGATTTCAACTCGTGGCGAACAAAGTTTATTTAATTCAATTTCAGGAAATTACTCTCTGAATCAGTCTTTCAGTAGACTCAGTATCAAAACGCCGTCAAAGCAGATTGAAGTGGACGCACAATCAATAATTGACGCACCCACGTTTCCGTGGTTTTATTAGATTTTGTGCTAGCAGGTCAAAACATAGATAATTGACCCGAGAATGAACGATCTCCCGGTGATGGTATCATTTATATATCGGTATAATATCCCCCAATTGGTGTATGTTGTTAGACTGAAGGTAGTGGGGAGGGGAAAGCGATGAGAAGAGGAAGGTTGAGAAGTACCTGGCTATTCCGATCTGGTCACCAAATACGGCTAAAGCCATTTCAAGCGTCATTTCGATTCAGAATGGTGGTCTTTCACGAAGGCTATAATTAGTATCTACCACTCTGGAACGCTTACTGTTCACTGCGAATTTAAATCATTTTAAATAAAATACACGCAATAATACAAGTAGAGGATATTAATTCAATCGTCAGTCACTCATGTACCTCCTACTGTAATTGAAGTTTGTAGGAGATTGACCTATATAATGCATAAATTAAAAAGCGCCAATTTCAGAATGGATGATAAAATTATTGGTATTAACACTCGAAAATAAATATGAAAATTGAATGAACATTATTTATTCAGTTTTGTTAATGATTTAGAAATGCTTCACGGTTAATTACTTTCTTTTAAATGCGTAGTCTATTTATCGTCGTCAAGGCTCGACGCTACTTTCCAGGGTGGAAATTTACTTCCTCTACAAATGTTCTCTATGAACTCCAATCCCTTGCCATTCGTCTGAAAGACACAGCCTTCCCTTCCTTTTCCAACCTTTATCATCGCAGTTAGTTCACTCTGAAGCGACATCAATATTTGCACATATTACATTATTTTATCACGGGAAATTTGTACACATTTATTATAAAAATCAATGGATATTTTCACGCAAGTGAATTTTTTTAAAGTTTTGTGTATCTTTAATGCTTTCACAATCCGTGTAAGTATTTGAACTTTGATCATCGGTACGACACAGTACTTTTAAATCCCTGTTCACAGTTTGGGAAGTTTAAAAATAAATTTATGGAACTTAAGGGTATGTTTCAAAGGAATGATCGACAGTGAACACGAATTTCCTTATCGTCACTAGGCATGCTATTTACACCTAAATCTCAAATACTTTGTGTTTGTTGCCGATGACGCAAATGCTACGGAGGATGTGTTGCATATTTATCAAAACTGCAAACTTTTAATTTTGCTCACTTTACGTCTGGACCTTTACAGTAGCAGTACTTACAAAGTAGTACTTTACATAGATTTTCTCCATAGTAGCTTTTTTATAGAATTTACAAGCATTGATTTATGATTTAATAAAACAAATTTATAACTTTATTCCACTTTTATTTTATGACTGGACCGGTTTCAGCCTATGACGGCCATCTTCAGACTAGTACATGTACTAGTCTGAAGATGGCCGTCATAGGCTGAAACCGGTCCAGTCATAAAATAAAAGTGGAATAAAGTTATAAATTTGTTTTATTAAATCATTAAAATGGAATTCCACCACGAATTAACAGTTTCATCATTGATTTAAATTCCAAAATGTATCCATATAAAGTCAAACAAACTGTTTTTTATTTTATTTAAAAAAATTATATACTCATAAGCAGTGCAAAAATATTATACTAGAATCTATATTATTGAATAGCAGGTACATTCAGAGTTAAATAGTTTCAACAAATAAATAACCTTTCTAGATGAAAAAAACTAAGGTATGCTATATTGTGATATTGGCGTACTAAATGTATCAACACTATCGGAGTGTTTATTTCTCAGATGTTGAATTCTTCGCATAGGATTATAATATTGCGAGGTTGCTATAGAATTCTAACAATAATATGGTAGGTACTGTCTTGTAACTGTCCTACGAGGAACGTGAAATGCCATTAAATATAGCAATTTAGGAGAATGAACATTGAATTAATAATTTAAAACAAGCACGTTAAATCGCAAATAATTCTACGTTCAGCCAATTTTATTACATTCAATGAATACAGCAAGTAATCAAAATCTAAGCATTCTATAGGATAACCAATTCTAAAATTTACGTATCTTAAGAATTTATGTTGGATTCTTTCAATCTTGTGTGACTGAACATAATATTTGGAGACCAAACAGTGGAATTGTACTCAATATAACTCCTTGCAATTGAAATATACAATGTTTTGATAGTATTGATATAAATAAGTCACTAGGTGTTTTTAAAATAAAGCCTTTTAAAATTTATTTTGTAGAATTTTGATTGTAAAGTTTTATTTTTTTATAATCATGTTAATTATTTAAATACAAAAAAACAGTTTTTTGTGTCACGAATAGAATTAATTTTTAAGTCAGCCTTATCATGTTTTTAAAACAAGGTATTGGCGCGATTCAATTCGTGTTTTATAAAAATCTCGCATAAAATCGTGAAAGCGTTAATTTTTCTGCGTGCCGATTATTTTTAAGCAAATCAATTTAAACTTGATCAATTGTGATTTCTGATAAAGCCAAGAGGAAAATAATAGATTTAAGAAGCATGGCCTCTCTATAATAATGACTTTACTTAACCTTCATTAGTAATAAATCAACGGAAAATGTAATTAAAGTGTTAAATAACAATCGACACCGATATGAATTGTTCCTAGGACCATACCCAAACTATAATAGCAGCATCTGTAGCGTAATAGTACATACAATCAATTAAAATAATTTTCATATCAAGATGTTTATAAAGTACATAAATACGCTAATATACCATCGAAGTTATTAAATTACTTAGGAAAACAAACATTTCATTTCAAATAGTGGCGTAGAAGGCATCCGTGGCCGAGTGGTTAAAACTCTCGGCTGCGAATTCGGAGCTCACGGATTCAAATCCCAGCGTGTAAAAATACATTTAAAAAAATAATATTAGTTATTTCACATTCCATTAGCATCAAAATAAATTGTCCAAAGATGCGAAGCTGGCAGTCCACAATGGAGTGCTTATACTAACCCTGATGTATGGCAGTGAGGCATGGAACTAGCAGACGAAGGATGAAAGTGGACTGAATGCTGTGGAAATGAGATCCCTGAGACGTATGTGTGGTAAAACCATGTAAAACCGTATTAAAAATGTGGAAATCCGGAAAGAATGCAAGACTGATGTGAGCATTACGAATGGGATCAAGAAAGGGACGCTTAGAAGGTTTGGGCATGTAGAGCGAATGAACGAAGAAAGGAATGTGAAAATATTATTTGATGCGAAAGTGAATGGAAGAAAAAGTCGAGGACACCCGAGGAAAACATGGCACGATTACGTAAATCAAATACTTGAGTCGGGTCATGTGAAGAGTCAGTATAACAAAAGAGTATGTATGAGACGATGTATGAATATGAATGAAGCAAGGAGTGTGTGCCATGACAGAGTTATATGGCGGTTCGTCTTATTTGCCTTCCCCTGCGGGGAAACGACGTGATGGTTAGTAAGATTGTTTGTTAGTTTAATAAAGTAGTTACTTACTTGTGCAGATTATTCATTTTTACTCTCTCAATTTATTTAAGTAGGCAAAAGTATCTTACTTATTAGATTTTTACGCGCCGGCTTAGTGTTGGTTTGGTACAGGGGTCAGCAGTTTGTTAAGTGAGAAAAACCAAATTGTCATAGAAACAGGATAACAAAGGTACCAGAGAACCATATATACGTTATATACATATGTATAGGATATGGATATTTAGGGGAAAAAAATCGAGATGTTTTATTAAAAAAAAAAAAACTAGAACGGTGTCCGTGCGTCGCTTTTGATAGCTTTACTAAATCTGGCAAATAGCTTCTTATTTTTAAAGGAATTATTATACTCATTCTGTTTCCAAGTTTTTTTTATTTATTTGGTTCATAGTTGAGAATATTTATTCGCGTATATATGTAGAGCCAAAGATTGTGAGAATACCAAAGCTTGTTTTTTTCAACACGTCATATGTGTCAGGCAAACTATTTCACGTATCAAATATTATTGATTATATTTTAGGCAGTACTTGTGCTGAAAAAAATAATTGAATTTCTCTCTTTCGAATTCTTCAAAGCGGCTGGTCAGATCTGTGAATGTGTTGCTCCACAGTTCCTTGCTTTTTAAATCTATTAACTGCATCTGGGGTGAACCAGCATCTGTGTCGAAAGGTGTTAAGTTAAGTTCATTGAAAATTATTTTGTGATGACTAACTAGTATAGCTTTATTTGCTCTGAATTGTTGAAAACGTTTACCAAAGTTGTTGTTAATTTTCTCTCTGCTGAAATTAATCGCATCAAAACAACTGCTTTTTTCGTCACGATACTGCCTTAACATAAGTTATAAGGCTGCTTGAGATAAGGTTAAATTGGAGTTCTTGTCTGAAGAGTCGCAAACGTTTATGCAAAGAGCCGTGCTTCTACCGACCCCTGGTTTAGTGACACCGAATAAAAAAACATTAAATTAGACGCATAAAACTTGGTTTTAAGGTAAGTTTTTCGCAATTCTGACCATACACGACGCGTAATATTAACACCTCGTTTATAAGTACGAGGTAAGTTTTTTTAAACTTTTTTGCTAATAATGTTAATTATTTCTAATTTTGCAACTGTTACTTCATGGTGGAATTCCATTTTAATGATTAAATAAAAACAAATTTTTAACTTTTTTCCACTTTTTATTTTTTGACTGGACCGGTTTCAGCCTATAACGGCCATCTTCAGACTAGTACAGGTTGTTCTTATTCTATGGCTTATATACTATTTTTTGGGATGTCAGGGGTAGTAAACCATGATTTTACTTTAATTATGTTTATCAGTATTGCTGCATAATTTTACTAGTTAAGTTAAGATAAGAGAGAAAAACTAGATAACTCAGGGGTTTATCAAGTTGATTGCTCTAATTGTCCGTCACAATACATAGGCCAAACGGGAAGAGCGTTCAAAACACGCATAAAAGAACATTTCACCAATTGGGTTAACGATAAAGGTGAACTTTCGAACGTTGCATTGCATCTACTAGATAACAAACACTCGTTTGACAAAGACAGAGATGTTAAAGTCCTACACACATGTGTAAAAAGACAAAAATTAGATAGACTAGAATCAATCGAAATAACCCGTCTAACTAAAAAAGTTAACCGAAAATTTATAATGAATAAACAACTAGAATCATTCGCTAAGTCTCCGCTATTATACCCATCATAATTTCTTCATATGACCTGATATAAACAATGTATTCTTCTAATTTATACATAGTTTAATTTAAAGGCACTTAAAAATACCAAACAATTAACAGGTAATAACAATAAATTTAAGTTATTACCCAAGTGCATAACACTTAAAAATTCCTCGATACCGAGAAATTATAAACCAAATAAATGATAATAATAAAAATTATCTGCTGTAAAAGTGCATAATAAATTAAATCATGTAATTATACAATAATACTGGGAGTAACCCAATAATTAGGAAATTTTATGGAAAATCTAGACATTACAATTAAGATGGGAAAACCCAAAATAAACTCATTAATAATCAGTATTCACCAACCTTGCATTATAAAAATACATCGTAAAATCACACTTGAACTAGTAAAATCATGCAGCAATACTGATAAATATAATTAAGATGAAATCATGGTTTACTACCCCTGACATCCCAAAAATAGTATATAAGCCATAGAATAAGAACAACCTGTACTTGTTTGAAGATGGCCGTTATAGGCTGAAACCGGTCCAGTCAAAAAATAAAAAAGTTGAATAAAGTTAAAAATTTGTTTTTATTTAATCGTTAATTATTTCATATTTTTTCTGCATCCCCCTGGTACGTTACCCGGCATATTTGAATGTAATCCAACAAAGCAAACTTTATTAGCCAACCTTCTGAAATGCGCGAATCTGTTTATTCAATTGTCTATTCCCATTCATTTATTTCAAATTCCAATTTCAAATAGTTAATTTGCAGTCAACAATGTTACCGACTGCCAAATGGGGTTGTTCTGGGAACAAGGTGGGGTAGGTACCTCTTCAGCCCATGTAATAACATATAACGTAACAATCTAACAATATTATACGATCATTGATTGTAATTCTCAGGGGTTATTACGATTAGTTATTAAGTATGGATTTCAAAGGTGCGTAAAAGCGCTATACACGTTTGAATTCGGAAAGTTTTTCATTTATTACGCAGCTTTGCGGAAGCTGCTCGGGAAATGGACAATCCGTACAGTGGTATATATATTATATCGTATTGCACACATTTCGAATAGTGTCAGGGAATATTTGTCCCTCTCCCTGTGTCAACTGTGGTTAGAGGTGCATTAATGAGGAGATACTCTTTTCTACCCGGTGAGCGGGCTGCCTTTTGCTACTGTAGGGTTTTTTTTGTGTAAATGTTTATATTTAAGTATTAAAAGTAGAATTTTGTAGACTATGTTTTGCATGTTTATAGCAATGTTTTATTTGAGCCCACTCACCAAGGTAAGGGAGGAAATAATATGGGCGTACAATGGTGATTGGCGATTTTTTTCCAGCTGACCCTGCCTCCATCCGAAATGCATTTCTGCACATTAACAATCAGCCGCACTCTATTGTTTGTCAAACTTTACTTGTACCGTCAACCAATAAATAAATAAATAATAAAAAATAAATAAAAGAGAGAAGATTTTTGAAGGATAAAATTTTTCACATCTCATAGGAAACACTGCGTGTCATATGGTGTGCTAATGTCAAGAATTTTGCAGTGCGGTAGATAGCCTCCACATCTCCCTAGAAAAAAGATTACCATTGAAAATCAAAAGGTTGCTTGAAATAGTATTAACCATGTCCGGTGACCAGCCAGATCTGAATAGACAGGTAGTCTGCAATCTTCCTCTTCACTATCGTATTTCCCTCTACACTCACTTAGCCTCACAATATACACCAATTAGGGATTCAAAGTTTTAGTAACATAGTATCACTGGCTATGGGTGGTTGGGGACTTATTTGGTATTCATAAAAACAATAACATTTTGGCCTATGGAATTGTGAAACGGGAAGTAGTTATGAAAGATTGATAAGTACTTGGTTCTTATGATCTGATAACAAGCTATGCTGTTAGTGTTAGTTACAACATAGCTCTACCAATTTCAAAGCAATATTTATTTCTTGAATGGTGATCTCTAACTAAAACGATACGCAGAGCCTTTTCCACTCTGGAAGGACGTGCAAAAAATGATCAAAATTTAAAATTATTGTACTACTATACGTCAAAAGATCCGAATGCTTAAAATATTTGCCGAACTCTGGTTTTTTCCATTATAATATTGTAATATTTGTAAAATTCCTATCTGAAAGTCCTAGTTCACAAACCAAGGCGCCTTTGCCGCACAAAGATATTTCTTGATAAGGATAGCAGATCTAACTTATGACATGTGGATTATTATATCATTCGACCCTAAACCAGCTTAGAATATTATCATGGCGTTAGTTAGTGGTCCAAGTTATTGCGGGTACTAAATATTAGAAGGTTTATAGGAGAGGAAGTCACAGAATCATAATTAAAAAATAAGACAAAATACCTTAAGTAATCGTGATTCAAATATATTTTTTAAGAATGTAAAGATTTAGTTGATTTTTTTATGACCAACCGGTTTTGCTTAGTATCATCAGGTTACAAAATTAAACTTAACAAAAAATACATGGTGTGTGGTGATATACCCTCGTACATACAGAGGGAGAACACAATATAAAAAGAACAGTAAGAACACAAAAGGATAACATTTAAATTATAACAAAGGAACAGAGAAAGAGACGGAAAATATGAAATGAAATAGGCAAAATGTCAACTGAGTATATATAACCACACGCTATGTATTTTTTGTTAAATTTAATTTCGTACCCTGATGATGCTCAGGCTAAGCGAAACCGGTCGGTCATGAAAAATTAAAATAAAGTTATTAATTCATTTTCATTAAATACAGGTATGTCAAACCACAAAGTAAATGCTTTCTAGTTTTTTTTTGTAAAACATATTTTTTGAATACCATTATGGAGCATATAAAAAAAATACCTTAATCAGGAGCTTATCATTTTATTAACTTTTCAAACAAATAGTTTTAAAACTGAGACGGCCTGGCAGTGTACAGCATCAAATCAAACTGATAATTTTTGCAAGACTTTATTTTTTTTTAATTAAAAAGTGAATAAAATAAGTAATGAAAATCATCATAATCAAGAACGTAAGGTAATAGGCCATTAAATAGACTACTGAAAAAAGCTTTAAGGTTGCAGGAGTGTTGAAAGGGTAAGCTTTCTATTGAATGGTGTGGATGCAAAACCTTGTTATTGGAAATAAAACCTGATTATTCAATTGATTTTGATGGATATTCATTGGTTCTACACTGGAATTAACTTGTTTTAATAGTACCTATAGGTACTTTATAAATAAAATAAAAAACACTAAATAATGATGTGCGGTTTTTAAGAGTTTAAACTCTAAGTATTAAGGTAAAATAATGCCAAACTCTACGTAAAAACATGTCATATGCTCGTATGTATTAAAAAAAAGCTTTTTTTAAGAAGAGCTTAAAAGATTGGTATAAATATAGAAAGGGATATCTATTTTTATTAATATTCGTTCGCATTACAGAATATAACACAGTCTTGGGTACACGAAGGCCCAAGCCCTTAGGGTAAAACTTTCAAAATATTCTTGATACCCATTCTAGGAGGGGCTAAACTTTGAAGTTTCGTAAAAAGTTGAAAATAGGATTCTCTAAATAAAAGAACGGTTGTTGTATTGATCACAAAAGGACACCCCTTTTATTTACAAGGGTAGGAAAGTCCACAGGAGGTCACACCTCTTTGCTCGGCTATAAAACTTGAAAGGTCTCATAAATAATGCATCCTCAAATACACAAACCGGGTTTGTAAAGAGCCCTACCCTGAAAGTGGATATTTTTATATTTGGAATTAAAGTTATTATTTTTGATCAACTGGTGATGTGAAATTTCGTGGGGAAAGATGTTAAAGAGAGAATTTCACCGGGTATTTGAAATTAAATTAACATTTAAATAATATCAATAATCTAAAACACAAATATGAAACTGAAAAAAAGCATAAAAAACTAAAAAGAACAATGGTCATGACCGAGACACGAACTCGTAACCCAAATCTATCCGGGAGTAATACTCGTTTGTCAATTGGGGTTGTCATAGTCCCACTGGCATCGGGCAGTTAAAAACAGTTACCACTCTGCGGTATTCACATAAAGAAAACATTAAAAAGTAGGCACTTTCTGACGTATTTTCATACATAATTAAAATAGTACCATTTCAGATTTCATTTCGTTTCATCAAAATGGCCTTTTTCCAACAAACGGTTTTTGAGGTTCTCACTTCAGAGTAGTTGATTTACAGTAGTACATTTTACAGTCGATATCTTTTTTAATGAATGTGTAGAATATATGATCAAGAAAGAGACGCTTAGATGGTTTGGGCATGTAGAGCGAATGAACGAAGAAAGGAATGCAAAAAGAATATATGATGCGAAAGTGAATGGAAGAAGAAGTCAAAGACGCCCGAGAAAGACAAGGCGCGATCAAGGGAATCAAATACTTGAATCGGGTCACGTGAAGAGTCGGAATAACAGAAGAGTATGTATGAGACGATGTATGAATGTGTGAACGAAACAAGGAGTGTGTGCCAAGATAGAGTTGCATAGCAGTCCATCCTCTCTGCCTGCGGAAAACGGCGTGATTGTTAATTAGTTAGATAGTTTTATGCTTAGAAAAATATTTTTTTAAACATTTTAAAAGCTGTACTAAATATTCAAATACATTTAAATTTTAATTTAACTAAAATACCACACTTATATTTTAAAATAATTGTTATGGTTACTGAGAAAATCTATTATAATGAAAAATGACATATGTTGTTTTATATAACATCAACTAATTCAGTAATAAATATTAAATTTAAAAAAAAACTAAAAACTTTTCGAAAGCTTTACCAAAGTCATCGAATATTCAAAATTTTATTAAAACTACATTCACATTCACTTGTTGTCACCTTTTTCACAAATATGTAAATAAATAAACGAAAAGTAGACGTAAACAAAACAAAGGGCTGTTTTCAGTGACTTTTCGCAATTACATCACTGTTGGAAGTGCATATATATGCATCGATACATAAAATCCTAAGTGTGTATTGTTCTGTGTCAATTTTTTTGTTCGATTAAATGATTTAAGTAAAATGAACAGGAAATAAAATGTTATTGACGTTGAAAACGTACGGAGTGTTGCATATTAAGAACAAAGATATTGAACCATGAAGATTGCACACAAATATTGATCACACGGGCAGTAAACATACTTCAATCTTAGCAGTGAGTTCTCAATGTGTAACGAGCCGAGCTGCCTTCTTCGTACTTCAAGAGTGGTGTAAACACGGAGACTCCATCACCGGTGTTGGTGGGTGGGATGAGGTGCATGGAGTGGAGTTACTTGGGTGGAATGGGCACAAGGATGCAGGAGAGGTGAAACCGAAGTATCATAAGCATAATATATTCACTGGCGTAGTAACAGTATAAAAGTTTTCTTTATAAGGAAATTTATAAAAAAATATTCGAATACTCTCAAGGACATTGAGATTTTTTAATCGCGGAGTAAGCAACGAACAAAGTAGCCGACCGTTCGATTCCAAGGAATTGCTTTTGGAGGAATGATCGTCACGTGATTCGCTGAATTAACAAGGTGTGGATATGTAAAAAGTATTGCCAGTGCAATATTAACCGTTTCATGCTTTTGAACGAGTCACGCTCGCGCACTTAATGCGTTATAATTTCTGCTAGCCCGAGTAACGCTCGCCTGTTTCGACTCTCAGCGTTCTATTTTTAGCTAACACGAGTGCTGGTCGTCAATATTTGCGATGTATTTTACGCAGTTTGAATTTGCCTGCAGTTGAGATCGGTCGAGTTTTTGAGCTGCTTATTTCGTTTTTAATATATTGTGTTCATATTTTCGTGTATGTATGAATGCATCGTTTTATTTAAAAAATATGTCATACCGTATCAATTAGAGATATCAAGATTATTTTTTTTACATGTTTAATCACCAATTAAAGAGCAGCTCTTGATTTGACTGCCACAAACTTTCAAGCAAAGTTATTAAAATCAAATTTATTTTTTATTGAGATTATTCAATGAACAATTTCAAAAAATCTAGCTTGATGCAGTTAAAAAAATGTCTTTCTGGTTTTCGAAATCCAAAAAAGCCTTTAAGAAATTATACCTAACGGTTTACGACATGTGTCGTACACGTGTAGTCGGTACTCACTCAGTTGTAGGCAATGGAATGAAGAGAATAAAAGGAAATGATACTTCACTGATGAATGGATTAAATCACATTTTTTTACGTAATTGGTTTGTATTGGAGCATTATATAATTTGAAAAATGCAAAGAAGAATGTACCCACATGTGATGCGCCAATCATATTGAATTCATTCAATAAAACAACAAAGAACTCACCTCGCCGCGCGTCATATTCTCTCAATCGAACTGGTATCATTCGATTGACAAAAATGGTATTTGACGCAGTCAAAAGTCAAACCAATCAAATTAACTCTGGCATTCCAACATCGACAAGGGAACAATTGTATTTTGGTGGTATTGGATACATTATTAAACACGACTTTAGTTTTTCGGCAAATTTTTCATTTGAGTCTCAATAACGTAGGCTTATAAAAAATATTATTTTATGAATTTTGTGAGCGAACCAATTTTTTTTTAGAAAGCGTTTTTCTTTGACTTATCATGACTATTTGTGATATGTATTCTATTGTACAGCAAGCGGTGGGGGATTTTTATTGATGATTCAAACGAGTCTCGAAGAAAGCGAGAACAAACTCAAGAATGATTTTTAAAAGCTCCATAGCTCTTGATCGACATTACACTGGGGGCGAGAAAATAAAGACTGCAAATTTCGCAACCCTAACTAACCGTTCATTCTTTAAAAAAAAATGATATCTCTGATACATTTTATTTTTGTTGTAGTATTATTATATAGACTTTAAGCATTTTTACCAGGTATACCTACTCCGCATTTCAGTAATAATTATACAAACACGCCAAGTTTCAGATATAACCGTGCCTTCATTTGAAGTTTTTCATTAATTTACAAGTGTTGTACAAAAAATTAAAGAGGTGAATTGAGTAAAAAAACGTAACTTCTTCTCTTTAAATACGTAAAATAAAATTTTATGTTGGTGAAAATTAAATAAATGCTGAAATATTTTATAAACTTTCAACCTCGCCTACGACCGAGAAATATCGCGGTCGCAGCCTCCAGCTGTACCACGGTGTCAGGGAGAGTGAGGTGGCGTGAGGTGTAACGAGTGGGCGGCGGGGGTTATATATGCAAAGATGAGATCTCAGGGAAGATTGGTCGTCTCGGGCGGGTGGGGCGGGTCGGGCAGAGGTGAAATCGTTGCAGCGGACGGCGCAAAGCGACCAGAGATGCATCAAATTGAATCGAGTGAAAATAAATTCAGCTTACATTTAAATATTCAATGCTGAAAAGTAGGGGGCAGTCCGCTTTTGAGTGCTACCGCAAATATTAAGGCTTAAAAAGATTTTTCATAAATATTTAATATGTATTATAAAACGTTAGTTGAATCTGCTAACGTTTCAGTAACCTTCCAGGAAGGTTGTGGACAATATTGGATGATTCAATAATTTTTTTTTTATATTCGTAAAAAGCATTAACTTTGTGGCTTGCCATATTTATAAATAGAACATATATACTTTGTTTTTAACCACTTTTTTATTTAATATTTTGTCTACCGGTTTCGGAAGTACTTTTCCATCATCAGGACAATATTAAATTAATCTGAAATACAAAATACTGAGATAAATATACATATTTAGGAGTTGGAAGGAGAAGGAGTAATTGATGAAATTATGGGAATAACAGAGCGGTTTATTGGAAAAATATTTAGGATAGGACTATAAGATAAATTAATTTGATTGTTTAAAATATTGCATTTACTGTTTAATGATTTTCTAATTTCTAGTGCTTCTAAGTTATCTAATTTTATCCCTTTATTGCAACGGTGAAGAATTTTAACCCCTGTATCTATTAAAATCATGATTAGTAGTAATGAGGTGATTGGCGAACTCTGAAAAATTATTGTTTTTTAAGCACTAGAAATTAGAAAATCATTAAACAGTAAATGCAATATTTTAAACAATCAAATTAATTTATCTTATAGTCCTATCCTAAATATTTTTCCAATAAACCGCTCTGTTATTCCCATAATTTCATCAATTACTCCTTCTCCTTCCACCTCCTAAATATGTATATTTATCTCAGTATTTTGTATTTCAGATTAATTTAATATTGTCCTGATGATGGAAGGGTACTTCCGAAACCGGTAGACAAAATATTAAATAAAAAAGTGGTTAAAAACAAAGTATATATGTTCTATTTATAAATTTTTTTTTAACCCTGACATGTAGAATCATTATTTTTGCCAACACATAAAACATTTTAAGCTTTTCTGAATATTTTGCCTGTTTTTGGTTGGGCTTTGAGATGTGTTATTTATCATGAATTAAAATTCACTCTCAAAATTTGAAAGATATTTGATTTTGACACTGTTAAAATATGTAGACTTATAACCAGAGGCGAAAATTTTATTTTTTCTCTGTTTTAAATACGGAAATAGATATGTTTTACATTTTTACACCGGAAAAAGTTGAGATAAAGTATTTCAACTGTAGGCGTAAGCTCATTTTGTTAGTACCTACAATATTTGAAAATAGCTTTTTATGTTGATTAAACATTTGAATAAGTCATCACACGTTTCAATTGGCTACTCATTACCTATCCAATTTAATATAAGCTATCAATACCTTCATCGGGGCGAAATAACATGCAAAATCTCCGGGGAACAGAGCACTGAATCTTAAAATAAGGTAGCGAGCTTAATCTAAGTAAGTACGAAGAGTTGCTTGCATTGGTAAGTTATTCCGTTTACCAGAAGCTTGTAACCAAGCGAGGATCTTTTATACGCTCGGTGGCTGGACCATTATAGGGGATGATTCTTGAACCAAATAGATTTTTTTTAAATTAATCATCCAGACCAATCGAAAATAATCTTTAAGATATTATTGACCGCCATTTTTTTTTACTGGAGAACAAATAAGAAATCTGTTTTTATTATTTAGTATGATTACTTCTCAATTCTTGTAGCCATAAATATGACTACGCTATATAATAAATTCGTACTTTATTCTTCTTTATAAGCTTTATGAGGTCTTAATTTCCACATGAGCCTTTCTAAAATGTTTTTATCCTTCTTGACTCCCGGCAGCTTTTGGTCAGCCTGTCTCATCAATGGGCGATTTTGTTTTCTAATCTCGTAACCTTACTATGTGCTGAACAGAATAGTTAATAAGGAAAAATTATTTACGATTTTTCCTAAAACCGAATGGTTGATTATTAAATTTTCTCCATTCATCAATATGTAATTGAAACCAGGACATTAAACCAAGTCCTAAGAGGGTAATAATTGGGTAAAGAATTTTTAAATTACTAATCGAATGATTGAATATTTATATTTAAATTATTTAACTTTACAGCTTTATGTTTTTATTTATAATTGTTTAAATGATATCAATAATTTTTAATGAAAGAAAATAATACACAGAAGATTTACCATTTTGGTGTACGATTGTGTTCGGGTAGAGCTTTGCATACCCTTACAAAAATAGCTGCCTATATCGGTAGAAATCAGAAAAAATAATATTAATTATGTTTAAGGATGTATGAGATTGATATAAATGTCGGTTTCTAATAAGGTTTCGGTAGATAATTTGGCAGATACGTGGTTTCCGGATAGAGTCTCGGTCGCGACATTTTTTTTTTTCTGTGCCTTTTCTGTTTCATATTTCGTTGAAAAATGTTGATACATTTTAACAGGTTGTGTAAAATGTTTTGTTGTAACCAATGTTCAGGATATAAAAAGGAAGAAAATTTCAATATTTTAGTCAAATTTTAACGACAAATAGCCACAATATTATCCGACTAAGAAATGAAGTATTGATGGAGGCCGTAGTAAAGCAAGACGCTGAACCTTATGGCGTTTAAACCTACGTAAGTGATACGAATGCATTTCCATTTATTGTTTTAGGCTAAAGTTTGCACGTAGAAGATGATGCTAACATACGTGAAGAAGAAAATAAAAATACAAATTAAAAGAAACAGAGTAGGTACATTCGCAATATGATTGAATAATAAAATTACAATTGTAAATCAAGCTTTTGCAATTGTATATCAAGCTTTCTAACTCTCTAAGCTGACTCAAAATAAAACACGTATAAAAGAACTCCTCGACTCCTATTATCGAGTTAGACTTTCTTCGCCAAACAGACTTCATGTTTAAATTTATATCAGGGAAGAACTGGGGGTAGCATTTTCAACTTACGCACTCGAATTGCGTACTCGCATATAATGTAGAGCGTTGTTAATTTCCTGTTGGGTTCAAGAAGGCTTTTTCAAGTAGGTCTGCTACCTACGAGTTGTTTGAGGAAGTAGGTAATTCCGGGATTTCATATTTGATTTCACCGCAATGCGATTTCAACCTTTTTCTTAGAGCAGCTTTGAAATAAAATGACATGAATTTTGTTTTTCACACGCTGTTGGTTTACCCAAAAACATCACCAATTTGATAAATGTTTACCTTTCTTCGCTTTTTTTTAAATGTGTCATTACAAAGTAAAACATATATCAAGCAACGTTTGTATAAGTGTTGTTTCGTTTTTAAAAAATCTGTACAAATTTACAAACAGATTATGTTTTTCATTATCTATGTTGTCCTAAATAATAAGGTGAAAGTCCACCATTCAGAACCTATACATTACGTATTTGAGCCTTTTTTGTGATCAGATCTGGATAGCCAGGTACTTCCCAACTTTCCTTTTCTTAACCTTTTTTCTTTCACCACTTCCTTCAGCCTCACAGCAAACCCCAATTGGGGATGCCATAGTTCTAATGGTTTCTGATAGTTGAGATTCTTATGTGGTATTCACATATATAAAATAACAAATGCACGTGAGATTTAAAGCACAACATGTTCAATAAACTGAAGATGTTTTTATCAATGGTACAGTAAAAAACATACTTAAAAAACTTTTTTCTCGAGCTCGGGTAGTAAGAATATTAGTAAAATGATTAAAACTAAAACAGAAATACTCACTTTTGATAAAGTTTATATCAAAAGTATAGGTATTTAAAACTATCACCCGATCTATTGAAAGATAATATTATTTTTTAGTATTGGCACGTGAACAATAGATTGTGTTCCAATACATATAAGGATTAAATCTTCTTTTTCGAGAAAGATATAGTTTTAAGATCACATTGTGCACGAAAGTATCGCCTACGATTGTATTGTGTACAGTAGTGCCATCACCTTAAAAACCTGTAACCTATGTATTTCAAGTTTTCCGACAAAACTTTATATTTCCACTCGATCAACTCAAGAATATGGTCCCAGAAAGCTTCGGGTGCATTGGTAAGAATTGCTTCTCAGCTCGGCATAGTTAGTCAGTGTTGTGTGGGGACATTGCGCTGCCCCGCGGGAGACTTACGTACGGGGCACGACAAATAAGTAGTCGTCTGGCGGGCTAGGGCTGGCTATCCGGAGCTTACCATCGTTATGGAAACGAAACGCGGGCTGGCTGAAGAAAATTGCAAGTTTGTGTCTAGTACTTTCTTTCGAAAACTTTTACAAATATTGGAGCATATAATTTTCTTACAGTATTTTTTTGTTTTTTTTTTTTAAATAAATAAAAAAACATTCCCAGGTTAAGAATAACCTAAGAATATTTGAAAAAAAATCTACTACCATCTTAATAAACGGAAAATGTTGCTTGTGGAATTGAACGCACGACCCCCCGGTGGGAACTTGACACGTTTGTCCACTCAGCTACTAACTAATTAATTAGAGACGCGACCTGTATCAAGGTAGTACAGATGGTCGATTGAAAAATGCATTTTAAATTTAAGATTCTCATGGCTAATTGCTGCATGTTTTTGTCATATTTTATAGTGAATACCGTACAAGAGTTCTAACTGCTCCCAACCGTCTAGAGTCAGTGGGACTATGGCATCTCTAATTGAGGTATGTCGTGAGGTTGAAGGTCGTGGGAAGAAGAAAGAGATGGGAAAAAGAAAAGTTAGGAAGTACCTTACTATTCAGATCTGGTCACCAAACACGGCTAAAGCTGTTTCAAGCAACGTTTTAATTCTGAATGGTGGTATTTCACCAGGGCGATTCTTAGAGATTCAACTCTGGAATGCGCCATAAATATATTACATTATTTTATATGAATTTAATGTGAGAAAACATAAATTAATTAAATTACGAGTAAATATTAATTAGTCGAGCGTCTTAACCATTCGACCACGGGGCCGTGTTTTGGTCATAAAGAGTGCCGGGGAATCTTTGACGCTAAAGCGAATGGTAGGAGAAATCGGAGACGCCTGAGAAAGGCATGTCATGATCAAATGAATCAAATCAAATACATTTTTAAGCTATTTTAATTTAATTTAATAATAATTATGTATGGTAGGTGAAGCCACCGGGAGATGTTTCAACACATAGTGACATACAATTAAAATAAGATTATAAATAATTGAGTATTTTAAACATATACAGTATTCCATACATAATGAATCAAACTACCTTGCTTTGGCTAGTAACTTTATTATATAAGTCGAAATATTACAAACTCAAACATTGAATTCTATTGGAAACTGAGAGGGAAAACTAAGAAAAACTACTTAAGTTCTAAGTAGGAGGAAATGGAAAATTTTCTTCGACCTGAAAAAAATATTTCATTTTTACGTTAAAACTATGTAGCTAACCAGAATTTTCTCGCAATGTTAAATACGCGTAGAATGGAGTACTACACGTGATTCCTGACTTACGCACATGCTTCATCTACATTCATACAGCGTCTCTAAAATGTTATTCTCGTATTCAAGATTTTGACATGACCCGATTCAAGGTTTTGACATGACCCGATTCAAGCATTGGATTTATTTTATTATGCAAAACCTTCCTAGACCGTTACCGTTTTCCATTTTTTATTTAAACCCACGCTTTCATGGTATCGAATAATTTTAAATACAATCTTATTTAGTATGCTTATATTGACCTTTATCATTTAATCTCTAATCAATAACAACCTTATTTTTTATACATTGATTTTACTTCGGTATAAAAGTAAAGTAAGAAAAAGCTTATCCTAATAACAACTGATAATTGAAATCTTCAAAGATGCCTATGTGAAGAGATTTGCACTTCGATGAGCAGATTTCTTGGATGTTTCTATCGTATTGTATCCGCTTTGTTTCCCAATGACACCCCGGGGTGACTTGTTAGCAATGATTTGTCGTTATTCTACTCGTGTTATTGCCTGTTCTGTATTTTATCAGATACTAAAATGATATAGTTTCGGTTGTGATGTGAGCACGTAACATTTTAAAACTTCAAAAAACACATATTTCTTATTTTCTGTACCTATATAAGAACTAGTTTGACCAATATTCGATGGCGTAGTGGTCAAAATATTTGCCTTCCATGCAGTTGATTGAGGTTCGATTCTCAGCCGTGGTAATTAAAGAAACTTATAAATAAAACACATAAACTTTGTTTATAACCACTTTATAATTTAATATTACGTCTACCGGTTTCGGAAGGACCCTTCCATCATCAGGACAATATTGAAATATTTTCATATTGTCCTGATGATGAAAGGGTACTTTTAAAACCGGTAGATGTAATATTAAATAAGAAAGTAATTATAAACAAAGTTTTATGTGCTTTATTTATAAATATGGCAAGCCACAAAGTAAATGCTTTTTACGAATAAAAAAACTTGTATTAAAAATAATACATTTATTCTAATAAAATAAAAAAAGGTATTTAATTTTTATTACAAGTTTAAATATTCTTTTGAAAAAAAGGGTACGAACTTCACAAATCCTACAATTATAATATCCAGTGATTTTTTATAAGTCTTCACTACGCTGACTTTATATAAAATTCAGACTACCATAAAACAGGCATGTACCTAGTTTAAAGGTAGTATGTTATGTTTTATAAATTGGTCCAATATTAATTAATTTAAATACGTTAAATTAATAAATAAACAAAATTGTAAAGCACGTATCTCTTATACCTACCACTGAGTTCAAAAGGGTTTGAAAAATTTGCAGTGGAGGTTTATGTATATTTTCCAAAAACAATCTCTAAAGTCGTGGCCAAGAGCATTAAAATAAATGCGCCGTCGCATATGTTCGATCCTCGTAATATACATTTTCTAGCACCAAACTTTTTAAACACTACCTTTGTCGAACGGGACTTCACAAAGTGAGAACATACACTCTTCGTGTACGTGGTACGAGTTGTACAGTAGGGACTCGAACGAACGTAGGTTTTTGTCCAGAATCGGTTCACCACATATCGAAGACAGACTTGGCAAAGAAAACGTATTGTTTAGAAAACAACGAGTGCATAGTGTTGCAGCTGATGTTTTGGAGAACTGGACTGGGATCGGAATGGGAATATCGATTGGTGTTTGTTGTAGGTATATGTTTCATGTCAATGTGTTTCAAAATTCCATATTTTAATAGGAATTTATTATTTTTACAATGTGAAATGTGTAGTGCAGCTTGCGTTCATAAAAAATATTTCGCTTAAAATCATCATTATCTAAGAATTATTCAGCAAAGTGTTTTTGAACACCGGTGGCATATAATTGTATGAAATACTAGAGTTCAAACTGCCTGGAACTGGTAGAACCATGGTAACTCCCTCAGAGCAATAACATACAAGAGAGAGCGCTGCTGTAGTCAGTTTTGATGAGTTTTGCCAAACTCGGCTAGACCTGGACGTGGCTAGGACTAGGGCTAGGGTATTTATACATCCATTCATAGCACGTGTTGACATAATGTTTTTGTTTATTCGTATGACCACTTTATCACAGTATTGTCATAAATAAAAATAAAACATATAACCTAAAAAACCGTTGAATTATGTCCATTTATGTCGCATATCAAAACTTGTGGGCCGAGTCAGCGGAGACGCGGGACACGAAGAACATTCTCACAATACTTTAAAGCGGTGTGATAATTTGGGGAATTTTGCCGTCTCTTTCTTTCTCATTGTGTAGGACGTAAAAACTCAGAGAAGGTGATTTATTCCAAATTTGTATAGGTTGGGTAAAAAGAATAAGCTCTCGCAAAGGTTTTAGTGGTGTTAGTGTAATATTTTTTTTTATTTTCATGGTGAATACCGCACAAGATTCCCAACTGCTCTCAACCTTTTGGATCCTGTGAGACTATAGCATCCTCGATTAGGGCATGTTGTGAGGTTAAAGGTAGTGGAGAGGGGAAAGAGATGGGGAAGAAGAAGATAAAGAAGTACCTGGCTATTCAGATCTAGTCACCAAAAACGGCAAAAGACATGTCAAGCAACGTTTCAATTCTGAATGGCGGTCTTTCATTAGAGCCATACTTTAAAATATTTACCACTCTGGAACGTGCCAAAGCGTATATACTATATGTTATTATTTATATGAATTAAATGTGTTATGACACATATCTTAAAATTTTACAACGCTTTCATCTGGAGTACCCCAGGGGTCCGTTCTGGGCCCACTGCTCTTCATCCTCTTCATAAATGATGTCGCTCAAATAATCAAATCATTCGGCCTTATATCACATTGCTACGCCGACGACCAGCAAGTTTACTTTTACTGCTCACCGACAGAAATAGACAGTCTGAAAATCCGCATGACTGAGTGCCTAGAAGCGATCACTCTCTGGATGACCTCAAATAGACTGAAATTGAACCCTTCAAAGACAGAGTTTCTCTGGACCGCCACAAGCAGACGTCAGCATAACATCAATAACTCCCCAATAGCTGTCTCAGGAAGTGACATTATTCCAAAGACATCCATCAAACTTCTGGGCGTCAATTTGGATGCTGATTTCTCCCTTAAATCCCAAATTAACAAGACTGTGAGCACAGGGTTCTTTCAACTAAGACAAATAAAATCAGTGCGAAGAAACCTGCCAACAGAGGCAACCAAATTACTTGTAAACTCGTACGTCGTTTCGCGTTTAGATTACTGCAACGGAATATACGCTAGTCTTCCTAAATATCAAATTAACAAACTACAACTAGTCTTCAACGCCGCGGCAAGACTTATCACCGGCGTATCAAAATATTCCCATATCTCAGAGCACCTCAAAAATCTTCACTGGCTTAAATGTCCCGAAAAGAATCCAGTTTAAGCTTTGCTGGATGGTTTTCAAATCAATTAACGGAATGGCTCCGGCTTATTTATCGGAATTGTGTATTCCTGAAGATTCCAATTCGCGACAGTCAACTCTTAGATCAGCAATGTCATCGGCTATCGGAAGGTTGAAAGAACCAAAGCGCACACCAGACACTAAGTTTGGAGAGCGCGCCTTCGAGTGTCAGGTCCTAAAACCTGGAATGGACTACCACATGATCTGAGAGTAATAAAAGACTCGGCAGAGTTCAGAGCCAAACTCAAAACTCATTTTTTCAGAAAATCATATCCATAATCAAGATGTAACAAGCCCAATAGAACCAAGAAAACTTTTCAGACTCTCATTCCTTAAATTCATTAGAAGATTATCACCATTATCTGTTCTTCACTACGAAAAGTTAAAAATACCTCCGATATACTTTATCTTAAATTTGCCTTCATGCCCTAAAAATGAAAAAAAATAAAAAATAAAATAAAAAATAAATAAATAAATAAATAAACAAAATAAAATAAAATAAAAAATAAAAATAAAAATTTAAGTAATTCTAAATTTTAGGTTATTATAATATGGTGATTGTGTCCTGCCAGAAGTGACCTACCAGGTAAGTATGTTGCTGTATATTTATATAAACTAAGAATTAATATTAAGTAGAAATTAAGATTTGTACAGCGCCCTTGAGGTGATTTTTCACAAAAACGGCGCTATACAAATTATCCAAATATTATTATTATTATTATTATCTTAGATACCTTAGATATGACGGCCTCCATGGTCGAGTGGTAAGACGCTCGACTACGAATCCAAAGGTCGCGGGTTCAAACCCGGCGTACGCCAATAACTTTTATTTAATTAATATGTGTCATAACCCATTTAATTCATATAAAAATAATAACAAGTATATTTGCGGCACGCTCCAGAGTGGTAGATACTCTAAGTTTCGCCCTGGTGAAAGACCACCATTCAGAATCGAAACGTTGCTTGAAATGGCTTAAGCCGTGTTTGGTGACCAGATCTGAATAGCCAGGTACTTCCCAACCTTCCTCTTCCCGATCTCCTTCCCCTATAGAGTTCTGTTATTATCTCTGGAAATACGTACAAGATTGACCGTTAGGTACATAACGATCTACATAATCTTAAATAAAATATATGTTTTTTTACACATCTTTTTACTCTTGCCAATTCAAAGATTATCTCATAATATGTGTAAAAGAATGAACCTCTCTTGTTTCTTATATTTTTTTGTTTTTCATTGCTAACCTTATTTGCGTTATTCTATCATATATAGTTTGTACTTATATGACCCCTTTGGATATATAATACCTTGTATAAATGTGAGATGTACATTATTGTTTAAAAAAAAAATTACACTATGCATGTATCTAAAATATGTTTAAATCATTCATCTCTTAATGTATTTGGTGAACAACTGTTTTTATGAGATCTTGTTAAATAAATAAATATCGAATAAATTATATTTATTTGCGAATGCCGGGTTCGAACCCGTGACTCTTGGATTCGCAGTCGAGCGTCTTACCACTCGACCACGGAGCCCGTCGTATCTAATTATATTATTTTTGTTTTTTTTTGTCACTGAAATTTCGGTTATGACCTCTCTGCAGTAAAATGGAATATATTTGACTCCTTTTTTTCTGTAATCCCGAACAAAAAGCTTGAATAAAATAGCCGAAACGTTGTATGCATTACATTTGCATGTTAAACAAATCTAACAACTAAAATAAAAAAAACGAATTTTATATTAAGAGCTTAGTAGTAAATCAAGGCTTTATGGGGTAAATAACATCACGACTACGACAAGCTACGAAATAAGTCTTCAACATTTTAGTTTATGCAAATATGTTAATATGATAGCTATTTATCTTCGGATATTTTCAGATATTTTCGCCTGTCTTGCTGGTTACGAAGAAATTTCAAAATTATTTTCTTTCCAAAATTCTAGGCATATTCGTGTCTAAGCGTGATAAATATTTCAAAAGGTTTTATCAACACTTATCATCGATTTTTCAGTGTGATATCTTGGTTTTCACTGTAGAGCAATAGATTTATTTCACCGCGAGCTTTAGTGATTTTTTAGTATTTATTTTTCTTACGATCAATAAGATAATGATTTTGGACTGCATTTATTATATATGTTTTTAAAGTGAATACCGCACAAGAGTCCCAACTGCTCTTTAACCGTCTAGAGCCAGTGAGACAATGACATCCCCGATTGGGGTATGTTGTGAGGCTGAAGGTAGTGGGGATGGAAGGAGATGAAGAAGAGAAAGGTTGAAAAGTACCTGGTTATTTAGATCTGGTTACCAAACACGACTAAAGCTATTTAAAGCAACGTTTCGATTCTGAATGGTGGTCTTTCACCAGGGCGATACTTAGAGTATCTATCACTCGGGACCGTGCCGCAAACAAACTTTACATTATTTTATACGAATTAAATATGTTGTGACAAATTTTAATTAAATAAAAGTTATTGGCGCACTCCAGGTTTAAACCCACGAACTTTGTGAACATAGTCGAGCGTCTTACCAATCGACCATGGAGGCCCCCAATAAGAACTAATATTCGTACACAATCTCATGTCTATTACTAACATTGTTTATTATCTCATTATCAAATATATACAACTAGTTAATATGACTTACTTCTATTGCTATCCCATGGTGGCATTCTGTGGTTTTGAGTTATTTATTTATAAAATATTTCGATTAAATCAAATTATAAATTCATAATTAAAACATATCAGCACAGAAATACAAATTAACCTGATAAATCGGGGACGTTTTAAAAATTGGCATTGGCTGCTCACGTTAGTTGTTTTTTTTTAAAATATTTGTAGATATTATTAAATTTCAATATACTACACGCTAAGTGATTAATTTGAGAAATTTCTTAATTTTATACTTGGATTTTAAGAAAAATATTTTGTATGACATACTACAAAGGTTTAAAACTACCTACCCTGACTGAAAACAAACAATGAGCTATATTATAAAATGCTTCCCCCTAACTACATGGTGGAGATTCCAAGCACTCGTTTTCTAAGTCTCAAAATTATTACTGCAATCTCACGTCCATTTCTCCTCGTGTCAGGTTATTCGCTTGTATTACCTTATCATCGCCACACTCACAGCGAGGTATGCCTTAGAAAGAAAATGCGGAATGAAAAGGAATTCGAGGCAACCTATGCCATAAGACTAGTTATGTTTTTTTAACGCTTTTAAGTGAGGTACTGTTATCATAAACCGCATGGTAGTTGCTTAAAGACGTGGCAATCGTCAAAGGACGCAGTAAATGCCTCACATGCCAATACTGCAGATTCTGTAACACTGGCATTATCAGGTAATATCTGCACCGATCAAGTTCAATTTCAATGTGCAACACAACATCATCATCAAATGATGTTTGCAGTATATTTTTAAATCATAAATATTTATAAACTAACGGACCATTGTCCAATTACAAAAAAAAATATGTGACACGAAATGGGAAAAAAAAGAGCAACCGAAAAAGAACAACACATACATAATATTAAATGAAGCAATGACAAAAATAGAACAAATATGTACAAAAATAACATTGAAATCAAAGCCAAGGTCAAGTCAAAGTTTCCGTAAAGACGTAAAGAATGGCAAAAATAATTTAGACTGGTACCAAAAATTTTAAGACCATGGCGTGAGTTAACAAGTCTTGACATTCTAGACAGTGGAGAATTGAATTTAAACATGGCAATGAAACGAAATACGTTTATTATACGAGACGACCTTTGTAGCCGAGCAGTTAAAATCCTCAGCTATAAATCTGCAGATAATTTATTTGGGTTATTTCACATATTATTAATATATATCTGGTATGTTTGCGGAATATTCTAGAGTGGTAGATACTCGTATCGCATGACACTTGCGTGTTTAGTGCCTAAATCTTAATAGTTAGTTACTTTCAACCTTCATTTTGCCCATCTTCTTCCCTCCCCACTCCCTTAGTCTCACAACATATTTTAGTTAGGATTTTCAAAGTCTTACTAGCTCCGGACAGTTGAGATTCTAGTGCGGTGTTCCTAATCTAAAAATATTATACATACGTATATTATTAGCACAAAGCTAGTAGGAAAGATTTTTTTTTCAAATTTTCCCTAATCAATGCAACCGAAGGCTTGCATCTTTTACACATTCGTTCCGAAGGGGGGTTCTATTGTCACCCCAAACGGGAGTATTGTGAGATATCTTAGATAAAGATTTCTGGAAACCAAAAACAAATTACCTCAGCCTATGTCATGAAACCCTTCAATAAGCAAGGTCAAATGGAGCGATTCCGCCACCCCCTCTAGATCATATGTTTGATTTTTTCTTTCAGGTATAGAAAGGCTAAGCGAAAATTTTAAAAACACATGGCCAAAATAATAAATAATGAAAAATAACGAAAGCTTTATGTGTAAGGGATTCAAGCGGATCACGTGGACAGTCACTCAATATAAGAGTTGTGACATCTCTAATTGAAAAAAATATTTCGCGAGTGGGGCATCCTAATTATTCATGGAATCAATACGCTGATAAAAAACATATTTTGTTAAGGATCCAACAAAACTGGGAATCAAAAACTTGCCAAGCCAAATAAAACGTTAAAATAATGCATGGTCCAGTGGTGAGACGCTCGACTACGAATCCAGAGGTCGCGGGTTCAAACCCGGCGCAAATAAATTTTATTTGATTGATATGTGTCATTACACATTTAATTAATAAAAAAATAATAAACAGTATATTTACAGCACGTTTCAAAATGGTAGATACTCTATGTCTCGTCCTGGTGAAAGACCGCCATTCAGAATTAAAGCGTTACTAGAAATGGCTTTAACCGTGTTTAGCCAGGTACTTCAAAACCTTCCTTTTCTTTCTCATATAATTTCCCTATCCACTACCTTCAACCTAACAACATACCCCTATTGGGGATTTCATAGTCTTACTGGCTCTAAACGGTTGGAAGCAGTTGGGACTACTGTGTGGTGTTCACTATAAAAATAAATAAAAAACAATGTAGAGGTAAAAAACAGCATTATGTAATTGCCCAAAGAGGAATGTGTGCCCGCCGCAGTATAAGATTAACTTCAAAACCACCCCGACTAAGGGATGAAGTTTTCACCTTTACTAACTACTGAGGAGGTTGTACCGAGGCTGTGTATTGTGTGCCTGTACCTAGAGCGAGGGTAGCTAACTCTTTATTGCTTAGCCGAGGTGAGGGTGGGAGGGGGAGCTAACAGCTAACAGCTAACAGCCAACACACATACAGAAGCCGGCGGAAACAATGCAGCAGAACTTTGATGTGAGATGTTGGTCTTAATCAAGCCCTTGTTTAGTGGTGGGAAGTGGGAACTTTAGTGACAAACAGCGCCTTTTAAAATCAGCTTTAAAGGCTTTTGTCATACTTAATAGTTATGAATGAGCACTTTATTTACCAAGGTTGGCGTGTTTCTAACTTCCGTCACATTTAACATCGTTACAATTCAACGACTAGCGCCATTTTGTTTTTTTTTTCTTTACATTTTAATGTTTCCATTAAACGTAGATTCTATGCCCGTTTCAGCTTTTGAACAAATTGTGATTTTGGTGTGTTTCAAATAGTTTATTTTGTTTCACATAGTAACTTTTATTCATATGTTTAAAGTGATAAAGCATTACACTTTTAAATTGTATTTATAATATTTAATACCCAAAGGGAACAAATATTATTTCAGGGGTAAACACATTAGATTAGGGGGCACAAACATTAAAGATATATAAACACGTAAATGAGATATTTATACGCATAGAAATTAATAAAAAAATAATAAATACATACATCATTTTAACCGAATCAGATTCAGAAAGTCCATTATTAAATTAGCTCTCATGCCCTAAATAAAAACTAAATAACCATCACGTCATTTCGCCGCAGGGGTAGATAGAGAGGACAGATCGCCATACAATTCTGTCTTGGCACACATTCCTTGCTTCATTCACATTCATACAAACTCTTCTGTTATTCTGATTCTACACATGGCCCGACTCTTGATTCACTTGGTCGTGCCATGTCTTCCTCGGGTGTCCCCGGCTTCTTCTTCCATTCACTTTTGCATCATATTTTTTTTTACACTCCTTTCTTCGTTTGTTCGTTTTACATGCCTCAAATCGATAAAAATTAAATAGTAGTAGTAAAAAATCACCTATAATTTTGCCAAAGCAAATAAAGTGATTGTGCCTATCTGATGTAACCTGCCAGGTAAGTATGTTCCTGTATATTTTCTCTGTTCATAATTTAAATAAATATTAATATAAACTAGGAATTAAAATGTGTACAGCGTCCTTGAAGAGATTTTTCACAAAAACGTCGCTATAAAAATATTATTATTATCATAAGAGATATACACATAAAATAGATTCTAAAGATATAATATATCACTGGTAAGCATCAAGTAATCGTTCGTAAAATTATTGATAAATAAATGAGTTTGTTCCTTTTTTATTTATTTTTATATGAATACTACAGAGTCCAAGCTGCTCCTAACTGACTAAAGCCAGTGAGAATATGACATCCCCAAATGGGATATTTTGAAGGGAATAGGATTTTTGTGAAGGGAACGAAATAAGAAAGATGAAAGTTGAGAAATTAAGGCTATTTAAATCTGATCACTGACCACGGCTAAAGCCATTTCAAGTAACTTTTATATGCTGAATGGTGGTCTTTCACCAAGGCGATACTTTGAGTACATTTCACTCTGGAACGTGCCGCAAATATACTATATATTATTTTAATTAAATGTGTAATAACACAAAGCAATCAAGAGCATCTTATTTGCGTATGCAAGCATTTGAACCCATGCCCTCTCGATAAGAGTTTGGGGATCATTAATTATTAAAAAATATAAATTGTCTACTAATTTCATCACTATTATCTTATGACATCTTCAGGGAACTTCAAAGAGATACAAATCAAAATCAGTATTTAACACAACGTTTTGATCTACCGTGGGTTATACTCATATAATAATTAAATAAATATCCTTTTAAGTGCCCTGAAGTTGTCATGATCGTGATGAAACCAGTGGGCAACAACTTTTTAATGAAAGGTAAAACAAAATTCATTCAATTATGTTGTAGTCAAACTTCCACAGTAAATACGTATTAAAACAATTTCGTTTTTTTTATTTCTGTACAAGTACCACGTAATGTTAAGTTAATAAAATTAGCACCGTAAATGCGTTGAATTTCCCGCAATGTTACAAAACCCCTTGATGCACTACAGATGATAAGGTAGTGGCGTGCCGCGTACCGGCATTACGTGGAGCACGGTAAATTTCCTAAAAGCCGTGACTCCTGCTGCGAGGGGTGGCTCAACACTACTCTACGCCCTTGGAGAGGTAAATCAAAACAGAATTCTTCATTCAAAGTAAGTTACTTAAGTCGCCATTAAGTTCTAAGTCGTTCTTAGAGTGTTTAGAAAATTTCATTATTTGTTTCTGCTTTTTTGTTGAAATACGTTTTTGAAAAGCCATCAAAAACACGATGGATATATTTAGGAAGACTCCAGCAGGCTTTTTATTCGAGGAGTATGCAGAGAGAATGAAACATTATAAAACTCTGTGTTGACACACATTCCTAGATTCATCCACATATTATTATTCTGTTCTGTTATTCTAACTTTTGATATGATGTGTTTGATCTATAATAATAATAATATTTGCTCTATAATAATAATAATTTGATCTATATCTATAACTCAATTGTTTGATCAACCTGGTGGGGCCACATTTTCCTGGGATGTCCCTAACTTCTTATTCCATTCACTTCGCGTCATATATTCTTATGATACATTTTTCACAATAATTTAATCAATATTATACACATTCAACCAGTCTATGCTTCCTTGCAAATTTTTGTTTATTGTTTCGGCAATATTTGCTTTTCAGATCTCTTGATTAATAGTACTTCTTTGAGATTGCTTTTTTTACTCTATTCAGTCTACTTTTAACCTTTCTCAGTTGCATCAGAGTTTGTATCAAAAGTCCATAGAAGACTCAATAAAGCTTTTATAAAAAAAATTGCCGAAAGCACGCAGAATCATTAGCATGAAGAAACATTTAAGTGGTAGTTTAAAAAATGCTGCCCAGTTTTTCATCGCTTTACTCTGCAGGCAGCTGTTGTTAGGCTCTTCTTTTTTTGTTGTTGTTTGAACGGATTTGTTGTTAGTCAGTGTTGTGATGTTGATAGTTGAGTTTGATGGAACTTTTCTGCATACCATCTTTTATAACTAGCATTGATCTATCTAAAAAACAATGCAATTGATCCCATTTATAGCCGTGCTATCCACCAGTAAATATTCAATACGCGACTAAGTAAAACAGAAAACAGATATTTTGTTAAACGGTTAAATCAGGAAGGTATCGATCAAGGAATAAATAACCAAAACTCGCAAACTCCATGATTTTCATAAATTGTTTTTTTATTTTTATTTTACCGATGTTTGAATATCCGCCGTGAAATCGATTAAAAATGCCAATTCAATACCAGGCAAAGTTTGTCTTTCTTAAAGAAAAAAAAAACTGACACAGATTTTTTTGGAAAATCAAGTAAAAGAGTATTTAATATTGTATTTAGAGCTACGTATAGTTAATTATAATCTAGAAACCGCCTGAAGGTAACTTTTATGTGATTTAACATTTCACTAGACGTTTTTATTGACACTATAAATCAATTTAAAAAAAAAACTGTCAATGATATCAAGCTGGTATTGTAATGATGCCTTTTAGTTATAGACTGGTTATATGAAGTACCAAGTACCAAACGGCTAATAGGCATCTCTTCAGTACAGGTGCCAATAATCCATTCATTTATGTTCTAACTTGTATAATATTATTCTTTTGATTTTGTTTGTTATTCATTTACTTTTGCATTTTTCATAAACTTTTACTTCATTACTTACTGTTGTTAAATATGCCAGTTAAATAACCACCTATGTACTCGTATACATGTTTTGGGCATCATGCCTGTTATATGTACTAAAATAAAAATAAAAATAAATAAAATAAAATGACGACTTTTACTAATAATTGAACAATATTGCACACACACTTGAACGTATTTAAAAATTTTAACATCATGAATATTAATCAAACAAAAAGCTCATGCTTACATAGTTTTAACATGCCGCTTTTATAGGTTTTAAGGGTTGAAACAAGAAGCATACATTTAATGGCGAACTATGTAATATAATATTCTGACACATATGTTATTAAATAGTTAATTATCGCGAACATTATAAATAATATGCGCGTTAATAATTAAAAACCCAATTAACGAGGATCCGCCGCGAGTTGGGGGTAGAGGGGCGATTCATTATTAATTTCTACCCCCTCTGCACCTAAGTAACAATTATCTACTTAACAGTAAAGTACTGGGTGCTCCTGCTAAGGAACAGGTAGCTTTTAGCTTCTACCTTAACGCGGCGAGCTTTGCTGCAGACTTCATAGCTCGTTCCGAGGCAGAGGCGGGTAGGACCGTTGGGCTATATTTATTTGGCCGTTTGTTAACGGGTATATAAAATAAGGTAGATGAAATCAATTCAAATATTTTTAATAACAATGAAATTATAACTTTGTACAAACCACAGATTTTATTTGAATTTTCATCACCAACTGCTTTCGCTCAGCCTAAGTATCATCAGGGTACAACATTAAACTAAACAAAAAATACAAAGTGTGCGGTTATATTTACATACGAAGGGAGAACAAAATATTAAATAAAATAACAGAACAAAGAATAATGAGAAATTTTATGAGTTTACAGGAAATATTCGTATGGCTAGTATTGGACTACTGGACAAATTTAACTGATTATTAAGAATATGACAATTCATTTTAATGGGTCTCTTTATTTTAAGTGCTTCTTAATTATTTACTCTGTTGCTGTGACCATTGTTATGGATCTTATACAAAAGTTATTTTATCATTTTCATTTAATATGTCAAACCACAAAGTAATTGCTTTCTAGGAAAACATCAAATATTTTTGTCTCGTAGAAACAATTTTTGTGGTTTTGATCCGTGATTTTTCACGGGTAACCACAAAGCTTATAAAAAAAAGTTAATCAAATATCTCAAGAACGTTTAAGATATAAACTTTTGATTTTAAAAAGATGGTTTTGGTTGGGTATTTTGTGCCTAAGAACAGAAAAAAAGTTTAGTATGAAACAGGCCTCGAATGCGTTCCTCATATAGACTTGTTTTTGATTGGAAAAAAATAGTAGGTATATAAATATATAAATTTCTATGAACCTACAAGAAAATAGTAGGTATGTATCTTGTTGTGGGCATACAAAAAAAAATAGGTATGTATCTTGTTGTGAGCTTACAAAAAAAAGTAGGTATGTTTCTTGTTGTTTACCTACAAAAAACAGTTGGTTTGTATCTTATTGTGAGCCTACAAAAAACAGATTTATGATAATTTAACTGTCGCATTTTTTACTTACAAACATTTTTATTTAAAATATTTTATAGCATAACGTACCTAATGTAGGTTTTTAAAATATGATGGGAAAACATTTCCACGTATGGCCAGAACTTTAAAGAATAAATAAAAAGCTTTTATGTCTAATTTAAGATGGGTGATCGACGCGACGAAGCAATTTCAAAAATATAGAGATTAACACGATGATTGTATAGCTTCTCCTGAATTTCGATTACATTTTAAGAAAGCAATCCCCTGAATGAAGTAAAAAAATCTTTGTTTTGAAGTGTATCTTAGTAGGGCGCGCTTGAGGTAAAACATGAAAAAAACTGCGCTATGTAAATACAATTATACAGTCATTATTATTTCTAAATGCGAATCGCCTAAGACCCCTATTCAAAAAACAAAGTTCGCACGGGAGACGTAGATCCAGCAATTTGATGAGATAGCTTGAACGTTGGGAATGTAAGCGATGCAAAAGAAAATGCAGTTCATAAGTTTAAAATAAAATTTTAATAAAAATGCATACAGTACTTTTCAAGAGAAAAACTTTTATTCACCATTTTCTCCATACGAGAGGCTCTGAAGGAAATAATTTTCTTTAAGGTCTGTATCATCTTTGGGAATGCTGTGTAGAAAGTTTTTTGGGGAAAGAAAGGAGTGAACCTGGGTATTGTAGATGCCCGTGTTGTAGAAGGGAGTAAGCACAGTAGAAGCGACTCGCTCTCATGTATCTAATGTCAACCGTGTTCAAATGTTGGACGCGAGTTTCCCAGCTATGCACTGGTGTCGAAAGGATCAATGACGCATGTTTCTTGGGGCATTTTCCATTGTAATATCGGTAGAAAAGGGACAGCATTTTAACTTGACGTGTGTGCTTTAAAGATTTCAATCCCTTTGTTATAATAGGAGGATCTATTAAACGGACACAGAGTTTTTGCTCAGAGTCTAGGGGTATTTTCAGGTATTTCGGGACTCCAGGTGACAGGTGGCTGATCTTATTTGAATGTTGTAAGGATACAAAGCACAATTGCAACCAAACACGATTATTAAATGAATGGTCTAGTTATATGACCGTCAGTCCGCTCCTGCACATAGGTGGCGACTGGTTAGCGATGCGAGGAGATAAATTACAGCGTATCTTGTAGGTACAGCGGGTAATAGATTACTCCGGCAGACTCCTGTTCCTGTTGTGCCCTTGGTACCTTGCGTTTGCTCTCAGAGTCACCCCTTCCCTTCCCCTGCCCTTCCCCTTGCCACTCTCCCCCGGGGAACTTTCTTGTTAGCGGAGGTGCGTCGGCGTCAAAGGCCAGCCCAGGTCACTTCCAGGTAAATTTAATTAAAATCCAAAACAGGGTATAGAAATTTTGTCGCGAATTATTTTCATCGTACCGTGTTTTCTTTCTTTATGGGAAAACCTGAACTGAAAATAATTACAACTTTTTTTATCGAAAGTTTGTTTTTGTTGTTATTTAACACTCTGTAAAAAAATTACAGCAGAATAGTATGAAAGCAGACTTATTGTCTGGTGGATGAAACATCAAAATTCTAACTAACCTTAATTATTTATGGTTTTAAAGTTTATTTTGTAGAACTCCATTTTAATTTTTAGGTTTTTTACTTTTATTTAAACAATAATTATTATTATTTTAATTTTTAAAAACAGTTTTTAGTTAAAAGTTTTTACATCGCAGAGCTTTTAACTAAAAACTGTTTTAAAAAAAAAAAAAAAACCCAATTATTTTTAGATTTATTTCATTTTTTTGTATGATATTATTTATATTAAGATTTGAACTAGAATGAAATTTAAGTCTTTGTGCTTTTTATTTTGATATTAATTATTGAAATAATATCAATAATTTTCAATGAAATACGGAAAGAAAAGGAGACACAGATAATAAAAAATTAAGCCGCGACTAACACTTGAAAAAAAATCACAATTAAAATTTTAAGTAAATATGAGTTTGATAAATATTACGGTTTTTCAAATGTTTCGGTAGCTCGATTGGCAGAGACGTTACTCTCGAATATACGAGAGTTTTCTTATTTTTCTGTTTCTCCTTCTGTTTTATATTTCCTTAAAAATTTTCGATATTATTTCAAAATTTTATATTTAGTTTATTATTTCACAGATCTAGTTAAAGTTGGCTGAAAAAAATTACAACTCAATAAAAAAACACTTTTATACTACCATGAAATAAAATTAAAATAGTTTTAATAAGATCATGAAAAATAGTTTTGAAAGTACAGATATTTATGATTTGACAGAATAATTCACACACGTACAAGGTTTTTTTTTGTAATCATGTATCAAAACTCTAACGCGGAATAATGAGTTATTCGGGAATAAAATTCACTATATGAAATCGCCATTTTATGGGATATTTATTAGAAAAATCCGGTGATGGCCTCCGCGGTCGAGTGGTAAGACGCTCGACTACGAATCCAGAAGTCGCGGGTTAAAACCCGGCGTGCGCAGATAGCTTTTATTTAATTAGTATGAAAAATAACATATAAATCATTTGCGGCACGTTCCAGCATGACAGATACATTAAATATCGCCCTGTTGAAAGACCACCACTGATAATCTAAACATTGCTTGAAATGGTTTTAGCCGTGTTGGGTGACAAGATCTAAATGACTAGGTACTTCCCAACTTTTTCTCTTCCCCATCTCCTTCTCCTCCCCATTACCTTCGGCCTCACAACGTACCTCAATTGGAGGTAGTTATTCAAAAAGCATCCAACCACAAAAAGATGAAACTAAGAAAAAGGCGTTTGAAAATATGACGATAAAAAAGCATTAATATGCGTAATTGGCATTTGTGAACGGAATTATCAGTGTTTTTTATTATTTATTTTTATGAGCATTATTATAAACGGGAAATTTATAATATATAAAGGTGTTTAATAAAAAAACTATTTCTTATGTTACACTTTATTTTATAATGTTTTTAAACTTCAATCTGAGTCAAATATCTGCAATGTGCGTTAGTAAAAAAAAAATTTCAAAAACTTATTGCATTTGGAGCTTGATTTTATATACGAGTATATAGTTTTATATGAATACCGCACAAGAGTCTCAACTGCTCCCAACCGTCTAGAGCCAGTGAGACTATGGCATCCTCAAATAGTATATTATATGTTGTGAGGCTGAAGGTAGTGGGGGGGGAAAGATATTGAGAAGAGGAAAGGTTAAGAAGTACCTGTGTTTTCTGATCTGGTCGCCAAACACGGCTAAAGCCATTTCAAGCAACGTTTCGATTCTGAATAATGGTCTTTCACCAGTATGATACTTAGAGTATCTACCACTTTGGAACGTACCGCAAATATACTTTTTTATCATTTTATATGAATTAAATGTGTTATAACACATACTTATTAAATAAACGTTATTGGCGCACGCCGGGTTTGAACCCGCGACCTTTCGATTCGTAGTCGAGCGTCTTACCACTCGACTATGGAGGCCGTTTTCGGCAGATGTAAATCTTCGAAAACTAGGAAAAAATCTAGGGTTCGACGCTTTCCGTATAACTGCGTCCAATTGGGGATGCCATAGTCTCACTGGCTCTTGACGGTTGGGAGCAGTCGTGACTCTCGTGCGGTATTCTTGAAGAAAAATCGCTTCACACTAGGAGCAAAAGTACCTACTAACTAAGGAATAGAAATATAAATAAATCAGTGCCAAGTAGGCACCGACCGTCCTAATTATTCCGAAAGCTGTTGAAATTAATTTCGCCAACTTATTTGCGAAATCGGGGTTTCGCTGCGGCCACACTGGCTTCGACGCCCGCTTCCCGATCCGGAATTCAAAGCGGAAATTGGCGCCAACTGTGATAAACGATATGTGGAAAGTTCCACAAATCTGGCGAGAAGATCACACGCGATGGCCCCCAAGATTCCGTGTCGCTAGCAGCGAGACGCCGCCTGAATAATGGATCGTCCTGATTGGCTAATTTAAATCGGCGAAGGCTGTCTTTCCGCCAGCGGAATCGAAGGGTTGATTTGAAAAATTCTGTTTTCTTATATCGTCCTACGGTGGCTCGTGGAATCAGAACGCAAAGTGCGTAGACTTGAGAAGATTTGATCGCCTCTCGTTGATAGGAATTTTGCAATAAATGGTTGTAGCTGAGTGGAAAAACGCGTCGGATTCACACGGGCGTTACTCTGCTAGCTAAGTCCTTCATCATTGCACAAGCAAAATTTTCGCTTATTTTGCTGGTAGCATGAGTTTTTCAAATATTGTCAGGTTATTCGAAACCCCGGAATGATTGTTTTTCTTTAAGAGGAAAAAAAAGTGGTAAAACAAAATTGTGTTTTTTTTTTAAGATTTTATCAAAAAAAAACATTTTAAAGCATGGTTCATGTCGTAAAATTTCTGAGAAAAATGAAAAAAAAAAATTGAATAAATAATGTATTTTCATTGAGAAAATTGCACTCGGGGCAATTGTTTTTTTTTAGATTTTCATGGACATCACCCTCCGAATTTTCATGGTTTGAATATCGACTGAATGCTGTAGAAATGAGATTCCTGAGGCATATGTGCGGTGAAACCATGTAAGACCGTGTTTAAAATGTGGATATCCGTAAAAATGCAAGGCTGCTGTAAGCGTAATTAATAGGATTAAAAAGGGACGCTTAGGTCGTTTAGGCATGTAGAGCGAATGAACGAAGGAAGGATTGTGAATTGAAAAATGAATAAAGAAAGGAGTTAAAAATATATGACGCGAAAGAAGATGGTAGAAGAAGTTGGGGACGCTCGAGGGGGACTTTACAAAAAAATGATCTAAGCTTTGTATAACATAACATTAACCTAAGTCAGAGAGCTATGATGTTCATCATAAAGTATTTAGTGAATATACAGTGGAAATTAGAACATAGAAATCGATAGAACAAATTTACTCTTGTCATGCTGCTAGCGATTTATAGCTTAAACCTTCTATTCAATCTTAAATTGCGTATTGCTCATTAATTTTGTCACCTGTTTAAAGGACAGTTTAGAAAGTTTGTTATCGACAGAGAGGATCTGTCATTTTTAATTTAAATTGTTTTCTTAAAACTATTTAACGTATATTTTAAGGATATTTTCCCATAACTGCGGCTCTATTATGTCAATAAGGTGGGAAAGTTTCGATTTCCGGCTGTGCAAATGTTTGTGGATTATTGGCATAGACTTTACTCTTCGCGAAAGCTCTGAGAAAGAGGCCCGACGGTGTCATATCGCAGGTTTCAGAGGACAATTTTGCATTCCGAAACGAGAGAAGACACGCTCCGTAAACTTTGTGCGCACTAAGATTTCGGCTGTAATGTATGCAAGAAGGTATATTTTATTTACGGAGGTGCAATGTGATGAGATTCGTTTTATATAAACCATATGATGTGAAAGTGAATGGAAGAAGCCGTTTAAATCAAATACTTGAATCGGGTCATGTGAAGAGTCAGGATAACGGAAGAGTATGTATGAGACGATGTATGAATGTAAATGAAGCAAGGGTTGTGTGCCAAGACAGAGTTATATGGCGGTTCGATGGTTAGTAAGTTAGTTAGTTACGTTGTTGCCGTTTCATCACGAATAAAGGTGTTAACGCAAGTTTTCTTTAAAATATGGAAATTTTAACAAGTGTGGGGCGAGTGGTTCAAAGGGTACGGTTCATACCTGTGTCACAAAGTGTCACATGTTCAATCCTCTTCAAACCAACTCATCCGTCATAGTCTAAGCCATAATTACGGGTATGGTTACTACCCGTGGCTCTATCTACTGACTTTCTCTTGAGTATGAACTAACCATCTACGGGTCAGAAGGGATGTGTATACTGTTACGCATTTCTTAGAATTGATTGGTGGATGTTGTGAAAATTTGGCCATCACGAAGAATCATTAAATTTTATGTTCCCGATGGTTATCGCCATCATTGACAGCATAGTCTGTTTTATCTCCCGGCCTGCAGAAGGACCTCAGAGCACGAATATATACTCGTATGGAGAGAGAGCTTAATATTTTTACTTTACATATGTAACGAATTTACGATATATAAATTTTTACAGGTTTTTACGTAGATAAGACAAGTTGTCACATAATATCGCACCACTTTTCGGTACGTAAGCATGTTTTCCGTCTCCCGCATCTCCGGCGACTCCGTCTACTACATTGTGTTGTACAACATAGCAGGACATAACTCAACGGTATGAGGTTATATCCTGACTACACAAGCTATCTCTTCTGTTATATGATTGCTGTGAGTGCAAGACTAACTTTCCTATAGTCACGCCAGAAGGGAAGGCACTCTTATTGTAGAATCGAATCGCTTTGGATATTGACATGATTTTCTTCAGTGAAATGGCCGTTAAACAGCAAACTTTGCTCTTGCTTGTTTCATCAATACTTATTTTTAATGTACATATTATGTTTATTCATCAAATTTTAGAAAATGTCTATCCTCTTTTGATTACTATTTTTTCTTTCTCGTGTTTAAAATATATACTTTGTACTGTGTTGTACATTTTTAATAATTTATTTGTAGAACATTTAAAAAAAAACCCTCAACCTAAAAGACCATTATTCAGAATCGAAACGTTGCTTGAAATGGCTTTAGCCGTGTTTGGTGACCAGATCTGAATAGCCAGGTACTTCTAACCTTCCTCTACCCAACTCCTTCTCCTCCCCACCAACTTTAGCCTCACAACATGCCTGATTTGGGGATGCCATAGTCTCACTGGCTCTAGACTCTTATGCGGTATTCATATGAAAAAAATATATATAAAAAAATACTGAAAAATAATATATATATAAAATATGAACGAAGAAAGGAGTGTGAAAAGAATATATGATGCGTAAGTCAGAATAACCGAAAAGTATGTGTGAGGCGGTGAATGAATGTGAATGAAGCAAGGAGTGTGTGCTAAGACAGAGTTATATGGCGGTACATCCTCTCTGCCTACCCTTGCGGGGAAACGGCGTAATGGTTAGTTTGTTAATTCAGTTAGACACACGAGCTTAAAAAAGTTGCGTGTACCAATGGATTACTTAAATTCATGAAAATTTCATGACGTTTCTTGCTTCTTCTGCATGCGATTTTTCTGTTTTATAGGTAGGTTTCTTCTTTTTCATTTTTGAACAAGATTGAATCATGAAACCTGATTCCAACGCATTGATAAACATTATCGATAGTAAAACGCAAAAAATCCACTTCGTTGATGGAATTTAGCTTTTGAGACGAAATTGGGACGGTAAGATATTGAGAGACATGGGAATAATTTACAAATATTGGAAAATTCATAATTTAAAAAACTCCACTAACGTTTCGGATATTTTTTATACTTTCACGTTATTTTATTTTCAGAAAGAAATCTTATGTTTTATTACCACTTTGACAGATTTTTACGTTGTTACTTGTTTGTGCGACAAAAGACGAGGATTAAGATAAAAAAAGTTAGTTTTCAATTTCATATATATCTTATTAAATTCCGTCACACATTAAAAAAAACATGAATTTACAGGGAAATAAATTAAAAATTCATCGTGCCGTAATGGATTAATTATAAAAAAAATATTTCAAAATGTTTCAACTTTATCAGTACCGTACTCAGAGTCAAAGTTGTCAATTTTTCATTATTATTATTATTCATTTTTCTTTCCGCGCAAAAGTCCCAACCGTCTAAAGCCAGTAAGACTATGGCATCAACGATTGGGGTATGTTGCGAGACTGAAAGTAGTGGGGAGGAGAAGGAGATAGCAAAGAGGAAGGTTGAGTACCTGGCTATTCAGATCTGGTCACCAAACAGGACGAAAACCATTTCAAGCAACGTTTCGAGTCAGAATAGTTGTCTTTCACCAGGGAGATACCTAGTGTCTTCCACTCTGAAACGTGCCGCAAATTTACAATATATTATGTTGTATGAATTAAATGTGTATTAACACATATTTATTTATTTTAAAATGTTTGCACGCCCCGGGTTCGAACCCGCGACCTCTGGATTAGTAGTCGTGCATCTTATCACTCGATCACAGAGGCCGTCATTCATTGGTACCTTATCGTAGGTTATTTATTCTATTCTCTGTACTTACTATAAATTTAAATATAACATGATTAATAATACTCAAATAATGTAGGTATTTCAAATGTCCACACTGCGTCAGTAGGTACACAGTGTCCTACATTCAGCGTGATGGTACTTACTTCCCTTCAGGTCTCCACCTACTACTTAATGCTAGGGCGTTATCTTCCACCTACTTGTAGTTGTACAGAGATTGTATCGGAAGAGTCCCGTCCGGTGTTAACTGGGCCGAATCAAGTAATTGGAGGCTAATGCTAATGGGTTAAGTGATAACATTATCGGTGATTTACGAGCATTACCAAGTCGTCGATTAAACGTGTTATAAGTACATGTTTTTGTTAACGTTAGAAACGTGCAATTTTTTAAGTCAAATTAGAAGAGAAAAAGATATTTTCCAATTTTAGTATTCAGTACGCGGTGGACATAATAAAAGATAAATAATATTGATAATCTAAAACTCAACTACATGGCCTCTTCAAAAGAAATTTTCGCGGGCTGTGTACATTCGATTATCGATTTTTTTGTTGTTGTTATGTTGGTACACATATGTTTATCATATGTTAGCATTATCATTCATTTTGGATTAGTGGTTTGTTTTTGACAACTGGAAAGGTTGGTCACATTTTTGTGTGTTCTTCATTTTTTTACTTTTGAAAAAAATGGATCAAAGAATAAAATCTATGATTTGTTTTTCCACAACTCCAAGCCGCTCATCGTCATTAACATCTTCTCGGCCTTCTGTAAAGCGCTTGTACCACTTACAAACACTTTTTTGGGACAAAATAGACTCGCCAAATGCCACAGTCAAGTGCGTTGGAGCACTTTATTCCATTTTTAACGCAAAATTTAATACACATTCTTTGATCCATTATTTTCAAAAGTAAAAAATCGAAGAACACACAAAAACGTAACTAACCTTTCCAGTTGTCAAAAACAAACCACTGATCCAAAATGGATGATAATGCTAACATATAATAAACATATAATTACCAACATAACAACAACAAAAAATCGATAATTGAATGTACACAGCCCGCGAAAATTCAAAATTCACCTTTTCTTTTGAAAAGGCCTCGTATAAAACTAAAAATAAGTCATGCCCAAGACTCGAACTCGGAACCTCTTCTCTATCCTGGAATAACACTCTGCCAATTAAGCCATCAAGACCTCATAAGAAAGCGGCATTTTAAATGATTTCATACTTTCATTGAAAATTAATTAATATTTGAATTTCTTTTGATTTTAGACTGCCTCTTTTGATGATATTCAAAGTTCTACCCAAACACATATTGAATATCTAGGTGGTTCTTTTTTCTCTTTTTACATTTGTGTTTTAGATTATTTATATTGTTTAAATATTCAATAATAAATAAGCATGAATGCTTGAAAGTTAATTCCAATTTTAATAATAATAATTTGTTGAAAATAGTAGTCCAGCATTGTATTTTAAGATTTTTGTATGAATGAATATGAAATAAGCTATGCATAAACAGAGTTTCTTTTAAATGCAGTATTTTTACTAACACCCAGCTTTGTGGCAAACACTTTATACGTAGGTATATACATTTGAATAGAAACTTATTGAAACTTATTAACTTATCTGTGCAGCCGTCCAAACGAGGAACTAATACACAAATTATCTTTTTTTTTTTGCACTTTTAAACACAATAGTTTTCTCGGGTAACGAATAACCTGAAAACGTTTTGAAAAACTTCTACTACCACCATAATAAGCGAAAGGTGTTAATTTTGCAATGATGGAGGACTTATTAAGCAGGAGAATTAAGCCCACGATACTAGGGTGGGAATCCGACGCGTTTGTCCACTCAGCTACTAACCGGTTAGTTAGTTACGATCGTATTATGCGCTTTCTAGTATTAAATAGAGGAATAAACAATTACAAACTGGAGTAAAACGAATTTGTGAAGAGCGGAACTGATTTTAGAAACTTAGGAATGTAAATAAGTATAAAAACAAATAAGCTGTTGTAAAAAAGGGATGAGAATTTTTTCTCCCTCTGAAAATATCGAGATTGGTTGCTGTTCGCGACAGGAGTTTTTTTTAGTACGTTTGAAGAATCCTGTTTACCTTAGGCCGCCATCTTCTGTATTCAATCAATGAGTTTTGCGGGAATACGAGATGCAAAGATCGATGTATTCAAATATTTTAAAATGGAATTATAATGATCTCTCAAATATCATCACCAGATTGCCACGACTGAATATTTAAAGAATATCAAATTCAACAAAGGATGCGATATAATCTTTGTTGTTTTTTTTTTAAATCTCTTTTGGTTTTGGTGTAAATTCTAAAATGAAAGTAAAATTTGATATTTCATTACATGATCGTTATGAAACACTTATTTTAGGTGATTTAGTATAATCTTCAAGAGAAAATAATCATTGCGTATGATAAAAAAATATTTTGTTTTAAAATATGGGAACCCGAAAGTAATGCAACGGGAAAACTAATGTTCTTTTTAAGGAAATAAAGTAAATATAATTAAGTCAGATATATATATACATAGAATGTTCAAAAGAAAAGGTGAATTTTGAATTTTCGCGGGCTGTGTACATTCGATTATCGTTTTTTGTTGTTGTTATATTGGTACACATATGTTTATCATATGTTAGGATTATCAGCCATTTTGGATTAGTGGTTTGTTTTTGACAACTGAAAAGGTTAGTCACGCTTTTGTGTGTTCTTCGATTTCTTTTTTTACTATTTACTTTTGGAAAAAATGCAAACACACTTCAAATTTTCAATACGGTCATACATGGTTTTACCGCACATACATCTCGAGGATCTCATTTCTACAGCATTCAGTCTACTTTCATCCTTCCTCTGCCAGTTTCATGCCTCACTGCCATACATCAGGGTTGGTACATGCACTCCATTGTGACTGCTAGCTTCGTTTCTTTCGACCATTTCTTATTTGCGCCAACAGCGTTCATTCTGATGAAGTTCAGATGATCTTGATCGCGCCATGTCTTCCTCGGCCATTCTCGACTTCTTCCTCCATTCACGTTCGCATCATATATACTAGTCCCTTTCTTGATCCTATTCATTACATTCATATCAACCTTGCATTCTTTCCGGATTTTCACATTTTTCCTCAGTCTTAAAAGTCTATTTTTATAATACATCTCAATCAATTTCAGAGGGAATATATTCAAAAGCACTTGGGTGTCTGCCCTTGTTGTGTCATCGTTACATAATATTATTATGTACCAGGACACAGTCTGTTTTAATTAAAGCTCTTGCTTGCGTATGTTTGTATATTTGTTCTGCTGAACAAGACGGAGGTACCCATTATGGGTTTTGTTTGTCATTCAAGCAAATATATCCTCAATCAAACTTCAGAAAGCGCTTGGCATCTGGAATTGAATGATAAAGCCCACATATAAACTTAACCGTCAGTTGTTAAACGAGAAAATTTTCCTAGTTGGACAGTCAAAATATTTCATATTTTTTCTAAAATAAATAAATAAAGGTTTATAAATAAAACAATATTATTGTCCTGATGATGGAAGGGTGCTTCCGAAACCGGTCGACATAATATTAAATAATAAAAGTGGTTATGAACAAAGTTTATCTGTTTTATTTATAAATATGGAAAATAAGTGCTTTTTACGAATATGAAATAAAAGGTTGTTCGAATAATATACGCATTTTACTGCATACGCATATTTTGTAAGAGTCTTCTTATGTGGAACGCATATTATATATAAATGGTGAACTTATCCCATCGACGATCAAACTTGCCCATATTTACAAACCTAGGCTAGCCCGTTAGTATCTAAACTTTCCTGTATAATAGTATGACGGCCTTCGTGGTCGAGTGGTAAGACGCTCGTCTACGTATCCAGAGGTCGCGGGCTCGAACCCGGCGAGTGCAAATAAATTTTATTTAATTAATATAAGATAGCGTAAAGCATAATTGCGGCACGTTCCAGAGTGGTTAATACTACCCTGGTAAAAGACCACCATTCAGAATTGAAACGTTGCTTGAAATGTCTTTAACCGTGTTTGGTGAACATATCTGAATAGCCAGATACTTCCCAACGTTCCTCTTCCTCATCTCGTTCCCCTCCCCACTACCTTCAGCCTCACAACATTTCGCAATCGGGGATGCCATAGTGCCACTGGTTCCAGACGGTGAGTGGGGAAGAGGAAATTTGAAGGACGTACCTGGCTATTTAGGTCTGGTCACCAAATACGGCTACAGTCATTTCAAGCAACGTTTCGATTCTAAATGGTAGTCTTTCACCTGGGCGATACTTAGAGTATCTACTACTCTGGAATCGTGCCGCATCAAATAAAAGTCGGTTGCACACGTCAGGTTTAAACCCGCGACCTCTGGATTCATAGTCTAGCGTCTTACCACTTGACCCCACGTAGGCCATCAAATAGCTGTAAATAATATAATATATGTCAATAATTAAAATATGATCTTTCAATATAGTTTTAAGTGTTTCGATAGTTTTTTGGTAATTTTAGCCACATTTTTTAAGCTTTGCGAATAGCCCTATAGTTCATGAATACTGGCGCGATACAATTTTTTGACTTTTTTATTTGAAATTTAAACTTTTGTCTTAAATTGAAGTACCACTGTCCAAAACCTTATTACATAGAGGTAAATAATGTACCATTTTTAGAATTTCCTTCGTCTTTCCACGAGGGCCTGGTATCTGCGATTGAATCGGCGCCCGTTCACGTATGTAAAACAGTTTGAGAACAAACTCGTTTATACAAATCCCACGTTCCACTGCGGATATGTGAAGCAGTAGAATAAAAGTAGAATAAGGCGAAGAAATAAGAGCAAAGCCGGGCGTGCAACACTGCGGAGGGTACAGAAGTGGCGTGTTCCGTGTGCCGTTGAGACTGTAAACAGTCAGAGTGTTACTTTAGATGATTGGAATGGAATATACGTAACATTGACTCTATCAAGACTGGAGTGACGTAAGAACGGGCGATTCAAGTTGACAGTATAGTGCGAGATTAATAAAACACCAATAAATAAGTGAAAAGTTTCATGTAAATCCTTGATTGAATTTCTTGAATGATTGGAGTCAGCTGACAAAAGAAATGCTGTAAACATGTAGAAAATTAGAAAGGAGAAAAGGATGAGAAAGCAATATATTGGGATGTATCTGGCTATTCAGATGTGGTCATTAAACATAAATGTTTCGATAAAGAATGGTTGTTTCTCACCCTGCAGTTTTCTGCGCAAATCGATTTATATTGTTTAAAAATATATATAATCTGTAATATTATCAAGGTATCTACTTTGATTCTTTTTAATGAAACTTAATTGGTCTAGAATATGCTCATTTTTACTATGTTTACACTTTAATTTATAATGACTGTTTGTTTCCTAAATAAATAAATAAATAATAGGAAAATAAAAACATAAATCAATTTGACGGCCTGCATAGTCAAGTGGTAAGACGCTCGACTACGAATCCAGAGGTCGCGGGTTCGAACCCGGCGTGCGCAAATAAATTTTATTTAATTAATATGTGTCATAACAAATTTAATTGATATAAAATAAAATATAGTATATTTGCAGCACATTCCAGAGTGGTAGATACTCTTAGTATCGCCCTGGTGAGAGACCACCATTCAGAATTGAAACGTTGCTTGAAATGGCTTAAGCCGTGTTTGGTGACCAGATCTGAATAGCCAGGGACTTCCTAACCTTCCCCTTCCTCATTTCCTTCCTCTCTCTACTACCTTCAGCCTCACAACATACCCTTATTGGGGATGCCATAGTCTCACCGGCTCTAGTCGGTTGGGAGCAGTTGAGACTCTTGTGCGGTATTCACGTAAAAACAACAAAAAAACAAAAAACATGGCGGGTGAAAAAATATACCATACATTTTTAACAACTCTAATTTCATCTAATAAAAAATAAGCACAAAAACATTATTTTTTAAGTCCTAAATAAATATGTTTAATGGACACTTTAAAGAGTGTCTCCTACGCTAAACTAAACATAAATTTGATGAATGATGGTAATAAAAGTTTTATCATGTTTTCCATGAAATAAGTTTGTTTATTCAGTTTGACTTTTATAAATAAATAAAAGTCAAACTGAATAAAAATATAAACCAAAAAAACAATCAGTTTTCTAGCATATTCGGCTTTACTAAAAACACGACATATCCCATCAATATTTCGTATCGTTTACTTGACCGACCCGTGTCAGTTTTTTGTTGGTGTAATAAAGGCAAAATAAGGGAATTTACTTTTTAAATAAACAAGCACTTACAAATGATTTGAACATTTAGAATCAGGAATCATCATCTGTCGTATGAGGAATGGATATTTTATAATGGTAATAAACAAATCATGCACGTCAAAATAGAACTTAAAAATAAAAACGCTTTCTTAAAATTTTTTTTGGTAAAATGGTAAAACTATTAATTTTAGAAATATGATGAGAGAAAATAAATAAAATTTCTTTCTGGTTAACTCAATTTCTTCAAATTATGGATGAAGAATATTATTTTCAAATGTAAAAAGGTTTTTTTTTATTTCACTCAGCTAAAACTTACCACAAAATTTTGCATAGTTTATTTTGAGTGAAAATAAAAGGATGATTCAACTTTTTTTTATATTAGCTTTGTCGTTTCCATCATGAGTTAAGGGGTTTCTATAGTAGAATTAGCAAGACGCCATATTTTTTGTTTGGTAGAAAAATGCATTTCGAAAAATGAATATTTGAGCTTTCAAGGAGGGAAGTTCACGCGTGTATAAAACATGATATTTTAAATACATTAGTTGTAGTGAGTAAAGATGGTTGCCGTGTCTCGTATTATATCGCTGTGCTTGTTCAATACTATAACAAGTTAAAAAATTAATTATTGAATATTGGTGTTTCTGATTCTTTATAACACAAGGAATCAAAAGACATCCATTAGCCAAATTTAATATATTTTTTTTACTTGTTATATAGTATTAAACTAACACAGCGATATCATGTTTCCCAAACAGAGCCTAAATTACAATTAGATAATGTTGTCAAGTGTCAGGACAAACTACACAAATTCTGAGAAAGTATATTGTGACTTTGTTAACAGGTAGGCCGCCGTACGTCTTCAAACAGCAATCAGTATTTGCGGACCCCAACGGTCGGTTGGTTTGGGACCCCTGCCTTAAATAATAGCTGAGATAAACATACGATATATTACCCGGGAATGGAAACCGCGGACGAGCCCTAAATATGAAAATGCTTTAATTTCGGAAAATCAAACAAACTCCCATGAAACCAACGGTTTACCTGTGATTGTGTTCTTGGAGAGGATACATCATCGGAGATATTGCATACGAGGAGCATCTCATGGAAAATCAGCCTACTCTGTTTGCAGAATGATTTTTTTAAAGGTTAACCCTTTGTTGCGTGTGGCAACTCTTACTATGTTTAAGTGACAGGTTTTGACAAGATGGCGTCAGAATTTCAGTATCCTGTCTACCGCGAGTGGAACATGGTATGAGTTCCAGTTGAATTGTCTAAATTTGAGTACCGTTCAGTGATAAATACCTTACGAAGAAAGGGACGCCATCGATTGACGTTAGTGAAGAGTTGATCAGGGTCTATGGTGAGTCTTCCCCACTTTATGCAATCATAAAAATATGGGCGCACTTGAATCCATTACACGACTGCACCCAAACTAGATCACTGAAACTAATTTTCTATATTCTCTCGCCTTTCTTCCATTTATCCTATTCCCCTGTTCGCCCTTCCACCTTTCTCTTTCCCCACCAACTTAGTTTAGTTACTAGAGGTAATTTTTTTAATTGACATGATTTTTGATTCTTATTATTATAAACGTATTCATTTTTGATTTTTTGATAATTTTCCCAAAAAAAATAAAAATAAGTATCTAATTCAAAAATATCTCCCGACACGTTGAAACATAAGGCATTAATCAAATTGCTGGATACATCAAGTTTTTTTTCATTAATTGCTCAAGGGTGTTGTTAAAAAAAATAGGTGCACGTATTGTATTTTTAAGGGGTGCGTTTATTTCATAAATACAATTCTATACTAGATGGCAGCATCACAGTTTCAGAACTAACTGACAAATGTGGAGTTTCTTCTCTATCTCTCTTCTCTTGAGTCTTTTCACAACCTAAGTAAATGGACATGATTTGCGGGCCTCTGTGTTTCCTCCCTCCAAGAACATCGGCTTCTTTAAGACCTAGGTTAACTTTTTCCTTTCCCCAAAAAGACCTCACACACGGCATCCTCTAAAATGACACGGGGAAATTATTTCCCTTAGGACATCCTGTGAAGAGTTAATTTAAAAAAGTACATTATTTCCCAAAAAAGTGAACTGCAAGCGTATTTAAAAAATATTATTTAAGTTGTGAGAGAAATTATAGAAACCCCCCTAAGTGAAGTTAAAGATATTTTTTATTTTAATAAAAAATAAAATAAAAATGTAATGCTAATTCCGATTATTATTATTTTTACGAATTTCGGTCGTTTTGCATTTTTAATGCGTTAATAAGTTAGGGTAAAGCTTTCGATAAACAATATACTTACAAACATACGTTGTGGTCAAAAATTATTAATTATTGCCGATGCCCGAAATCCTAATTAAATAAACACAAATTTTACCCAAACTCCCAAATTTTCCAATTCGACAAGAGTTCTTCAAAACAGACACATGCTTAAGTGCATGGATACTCAATTTAGGTCTTGATTTAACGTACACGTATATGTTTTTAGGTAACACATCATCTTTGGCCCTTTCGTCCTAGATTCTACGGCAGTATCCATCATTGTCACGGATTATTCCACCGCACCGTTTGTTGTGAACTTACGTAAAAATATAATAAATCTCCGGGTCGCGGCTGACGTACGTTATTTGTACCGCAATTTCGCCGCCGCCGCTCTCCTCAAGTTGGGCGCCCCGAATCATCCCGGGTTATTTAGTAACTCATTTTTCATAACTTTTGAGTACATGCCCAAGACAAATTTTGGGATTACAGGGTGGCACGAAAACGACACGTGCGTCAGTAGAAAGATTACCACTCTGTAAAGTTTAAAATGTTAAAGCTAAGATCTTATCTAATTTATTTTGTAAATAAAGGAAAATAGGTTTTTTTGCATTTCACTCTAACGGTTGGTTTGATTAAAACCAAAGGTTATAAAATTATTTTTGAAAACAACTTTATTATTATTTTTATGTGAAACCTCGAATCACAAAATTTTCAATATTTAAGGGCTCGAAAACTTAAGGGTACCTCGGTAGCCGGAATCTATAAAAAGAGAGGACAGTCAAAAAAAAAAATAAAAATAATTACTTTGTGTAAGACCAAAGATTTTATTTTACTTTTTATGACCAACCGGTTTCGCTTAGCTTTAGCATCATCAGGGTACAAAATTAAACTTATTTTGAACTCTAAGTTATTATGTCATTTTCATTAAATATGTCAAACCACAAAGTGATTGCTTTCCACAATAATATAAAATAAATTATTATAAATTATTTCCTTATTCAGCATAGTGCTTAACAGATGTGTATGTATTTTGGACTCATAACTCTCAGATTAGACATATGCCCGTTTTGTGATGGTCCACATTTTTTTCAATGGAGTAAAAAGGAGATTAAAAAATAAAACAAAATGAGAGAAATATTAATTTACGATAATAATTATCGTAAACTTAAAAATATCAACATTAAATAAAAGAACAATGTAAAAATGTACGAGATACCTTGTTAGATAATTATCCTACAAGTACTTTAGACTTCCACACGACATAGGAATGCTCAAAAGTTTAAATTATTACCACGTCTGAATAAGTAGTTAAACCAAATAATAAACCTTAGTTTGTTTTTTCGGCATTTTTTTTTCTATGTCCCATTGGATACAAAGATAACGAAATGATTCACATTTCTACATTAGGTGTTTAAAACTATTAATGTTTTCTGCGATCTGAAAAAGCCAGTTTAGTTTTCTTATAGAAAAGGGAGAAACTTGGTCGAGTGTAAAACTACCATCGTTAAATGCTTTTACGAAAAGTCACACAATAAACTGCAAGTCACTATCTACTTAATGTATGGTTTTAATTTAAAAGCTTGGGGTTAATTCTCCAATTCTGTTAAACTTCATATTAACCGTGATGTTAACAATATTTACTACCGTTGCTACCCGGCTTAGCCCGAGTTATGGATTGAAAAAATAATTAAAATCATTATGACTATTTCAAACATATTTTAAGGTCTATTCTTCAAAGCTCTATAATTTATGATCAAAACAAAAAATCTAAATTAAAAATATGTTTATGTTTCAAATCACTTAAGCTAATTGCCACTGGCATACATCTTCCTTATTTTATTTTTAAATTGCAGAACCCATAGACTTTTAAGAGTTTTTTCTCATGCTTTCCCTGTCCATCCGCTCTGAGTATACAAACCTTCTTAAGATCCCTTGGAACCGTATTTATGACATTGGAAATCACAAGAGTATTTTTGGATATCTCCACATTTGTAATACTATTATAGGTACATGTCGTTACCACACATACGCCTCAGTTATATCAAATCTACTACATTTAATGCACTTTCATTCCTCTTCTGCGAGTTACATTCCTTACTATAATACATAAGGCTTTCTACATATTCTAACAAACTATGTGTCATAGACAGCAAATTCGCTCGCATCAGAGACTTGAATAGTAATCATGTGGCATTACATTCTGTGTGGCTGCATTTTAATTCATAAATTTTAAAATTAGAACTAAAATAGTTATATTAAATTTTATTAAAAAAATGGAGTTCTACAAATCCAATACAAAAACTATAAGCAAATAAAAAAAATTGAAATAATAACTTTGTATAAGACCACATATTTTATTTTATTTTTTATGACCGACTAGCTTCAGCTTAGCCCAAGTATCATCAGGGTACAAAATTAAACTAAACCAAAAACACAACGTGTGCGAGTTATATAATATATTAACATACAAAGGGAGAACACAGTATAACAGAAAATAAGAAAACAAACATTAGAATAATTTTAAAAAATATAATAAAAGAACAGAGAGAAAGAGACAGACAATATGAAATAAAATAGGCAAAACGTCAAATAAGAAGGTGATTAAAGAATATTGAGAAATTTTAATGAGTGTACAGGAAATATACCTAATATTGGACTACTGGACAAATTTAACTGATTTTTAAGAATTTGACTATTTATTTTAGTGGCGTTATTTATTTCTAGTGCTTTAAATTATTTAATATGTTACCATGTCAAATCACAAAGTGATTGTTTTCTTCGAAAATATAAATAAATAGTTACCGGTTACACGGATAACCTTATGATTTATTTATTCGACTGTTTATTTTAACTTTGTACAAAATCCCAGCTGATTCCGGTTTAAATAAAAGACCTCATGAAAATAACTCATTACATTTGAGAAAAGCAGCACTATTAAAAACAAGAAAGGAACCGAAATAATCCTGAATTAACCCTATACGTTAGATGCGTAATCCGCTCCGCCAGCAAACTTCAGACACTCCGCGGATCGGCCCCGCAGGACATCTCCTCGAATATAAATATCAACAATTAATTAAACTGCTCTGTTCATATTTAAATTGCGGGCTTAATCCAATAATGGACAATTTCACGGCTAAGAATGTGTAGGTTGGTAGGGATACACGGACCAGCTAAAAATAATGGATGTTTTTGATATTCATCGAAATTAAATCTTATTTCCCGACCGGAGGGGGGATCCAGTGTTTCAGTAGGGCGCTGCTGTTGTTAATTAGGAAAAAACAGCAAATAAATTTAAAGTAAAAATATGTACCAACAGATTTCACTGATTGTTATTGCATTTTTTCTGTAAAAGCACTGCCTAGACACACTAACTAAGATACTAACACAAGCAAACCATCTGAAGGCGCAGCTCATAGCATACATATTTTGTGTAGTCTAGTGCATGTAGAATAATCTACTGTGGCGTTAGCGGCGTTTGGGAATATGTTATTACTGCTTTTGACACGTTGTAGTAGGATGGTCGGTAGGGCACTCGCGGTGGTGAGATTAACTGAACTTCACGAGTATTTTTGAAAATGAAGATTAATAAAAAAATAAATAATTCAACATAATTCAAATTTAAAAATATTTTTTTAATTCAACATAATTCATACTTATTTGTACGGCAGGGTAGGCAGTGTTTATGTGCCTATATGGGGTGCGCGCGTCTGTCTATGAATAAATGCAGACCGTCAACGAGTAAACTTTGGTATTAAAGACACAAATTTTGTGGGAGACATTATAAGGTTATAAAAAAAGTACAGTCATTTCTTACCACGGCTGGAGGTGTTAAGTAAAATAAAGAGTTATTTAAATGACCTTTTTTCATGCGGAAAATTGATATCAACAGTGAACAAATGTTGGGCATGCGATTGACGTGTCTCCTGGATATGTTTTAACGCCAAAGGGAAGCTTGTTCTTCGAAACACCTTCCATTGGTATATCGATAGAATGAACAAAGCATTTCCCCTCGTTTTTGTGCAGTAAAGAGCTTTTTTTAGTTTTATGCCAGAGTTCGCTTCAAAACTCAATAAAGCAAGTAAAGTGAAAATTTATTATGCAGCCATAAAAAGGTTGAGAATAAACGAAACCTGATGCAATTTTACGAGAACGTTTAACCCTAGAAATAAATTGGTTAGAGGTGTTTTCAAAAGCAAATGAGCGGAGCCTTAAAAATCGAATAAATTAATTCGTTATATTGTTCTATAAAATTGCAGAAAATACATTGACCACTTATTTCCAGGTAGGTGTAGTCAAATATAAAAAAAGAAAATTTCACTAAAACAATGGTAAGAACTAGTAATCTTTGATTTTACGTGCTTGTCGGCCAAATGTCGAGCGGCAACTAAATCGTAAACGACGCAAGTCTCGAAAGGCCGGATGAGAAATAATTGCCGCACGGCACAAAGGGCAGGAGGCGCATAAGGGTTGAGTTTACTGTAGCAGGTCTAGAAGGGAAAATCTATCTGCCCGAGGTGTAGATTAAAATTATTTCTGGTAAGCAAATTACTTTCATCTTAACTGTTTTCTTTTTAATACGTCTGGAAGTAATTAATTCGTAGCCATGCTAAAAAAAACGTTTTGAAAATTTATAAATTTAAAAAAAAAAAATTAAGGTAAAAATTTTAATGGGGAGGGTTATTTTTTTATTTTATTTTTAATTTACATATTTACGCCCGTTAAAGGCTTTAACATAAATATTATCATTTTTTTAAACAATAAACTCATAGGCAGTGCAAAAAATATTGTAGAAGAAAATAAAAATGAATATTTAATAGCATATACAAAAATATTGTAAATGAAAGAAACAAATAATATTGAATTAATAACAGGTTCAAAAATATTTTAAAATAAAAGAAAAGAATAATAATTTAGAAAAACAGGTCCAGAGTAAAATAGTTTTCAACAATTAGTTTAGCTCTACCAGATGAACAAAACTTTACTTAGTTATACTTGTAGTGTGATATTGACGTGCTAAAAGTAAGTAATTCATATTTAAATAAAATATGAATTACTTACATCTTGTGTGTATCCATGGAAAATGGTATTCTAGTAAGAATTTCCACAAAATATAATTTAAATGTAAGCCTCACGCAAACTTCCCTTATTTGTGGTATCATCTACTCTGAAAAGCGATTTGTTGAGATGGTCCGATGCTCCCTAGGGTACCTTATTGTGCCTACAGCGTTGGTATAAAATGTGCGCCTTCGAATTTAATTCTTGTGAAAACACTGTGAAAACGATGGTTATTGTTCCTAATTTACATGAAAATACCACTGTGTCGCTTCGGTAAAGAATATCTTTAGAGCCAAATGGAAAACCAATCAACTTTTTTAAAGTATCGATATAAACTGATAATTACAAACAGGCTCCGGGAGCGGATACTGCTATCAACCTCCGCGTTGTTTCAACCTCTTTACTGCCGGTACACGAAATAATACACAGTACAACAGGGTACGTACGTACGGGGTATATGTATAAACTGCCGCTGTGTATCGTCTCCTCAGTACCGCCGTTGGTTATCTCAAATTAAAAAGTTAAATGTGTGTGCTCAGTTAATATTAAGGAGGGTTCGTATTATTTATTACTTGAGCGCCGTTATTTATGACTGGGAGTTTATGAGTTTTGGGATGTGAGGTCTCATAATTTCACGGGCAGACCCGAATCGCAAAATGAAACGTTAATATTAAGAGATGCCTCTACATACTAAATATTACTTTTGCTATGAAACAATATGAACGTGTAATATATAATGCATGACAAAAGATAACCACGCTTAAGTATTACGTAAGGAATAGAGTGATCTATGGATTCAAAGATTGCGTGTTTGATTCCAATAAAAGTACAAAAATATTACGACGAGATTTTTATTTTATGTGAATATAGAACTAGACTCCCTACTCCCAACTGTACGGAGCCAGTGCGAATATGGTAACCCCAGGTGGATGTAGTTATCCAGAAAGCGTCCAAGCCCAAAATATGAAACTGAGAAAAGGTCGTTTGAAAATATGTTTTTGTAGTTAGAAACAGTAGAAAACATTCAAACCACATGGACGTTTTTAACTTCAAGTCAGATATCTGCAATGTGGGTTGGTAAAAAATGATTTACTAAAAATCTATGGTATTTACAGTTTAAATGTTTTTAGCAGATATAAAATTGGTATGGTAAAACATTTTATTTTTTTTAAGTAAGACAAACATTCGCGGGTAACGAATAACCTGACAATATTTGAAAAACTCCTACTGCCATCATAAAAAGCGGAAGATGTTGCTTGTGCAATGATGAAGGACTTAGCCAGCAGAGGAATTAAACGCACGACGCCCGGGTGGGGTAACATGCAAAACTTGATTTTGGCAAATTGTGGGTTGGACGCTTTCTGCATTACTACGTCCAATTGGGGTTTTGTGTGTGACTGAAAGGAGCGAGGAGGGTAGAAAGGAAGAGGGAAGTGAGGATGTACCCTGATATTCAGATCTGGTCATTAAACGCGGTTAAAGCCATTTTAAGCAATGTTCTGATTCTAAATAGTGGTATTTTTCCAGGGCGACACTGAAGGTACTTACGACTCTAGAACGTACCGTAAATAATTATGTTTTATACTATGTCGTATTAATGCAATTTGAAAAAACAAATTTAATAATTAATTTATTATAAGTTTATTCAAGAAGTCTATGATCAATTTATTTCGACCACTACTATTTCAAGAATCTTAACCGTTGGACCACGGAGGTCATCAAAATGTTCTGTCTCTTTTCTTTTTTAGTATTCTTTGAAGATCGTCAAAACGCTTTCAAGAAGAAATATTACAATGAAGTCAACGCTTCGCCTTAATAAATTAATTTAAAATTAATTCTAGAATCGTCAAAATTCTCCGTAAAATAATAATTGATAATTCTACCCACGACTATGTTTGCTATTGTTTTTGGGTAGTACTTAACCTAGACGATTTTAAAGACAGATGTCAAAGTACACTAAAATATAATTTAAATTATCACTGTGGATATCCGAAAAGAATGCAAGGCTGATGTAAGCGTAATTAATAGGATTAAGAAAGGGACGCTGAAATTGAAATGGTTTGGGTACGTAGAGCGAATGAACGAAGTAAGGAGTGTAAAAAGAATACGTGACGCGAAAGTGAATGGAAAAAAAAAGTTGGGGAGGCCCATGAAAGACATGGCACGATCAAGTGAATCAAATACTTGAGTCAGACCATGTCATAAGTCAGAATAACAGAAGTAAAAAATAATGTATTAGACGATGTATAAATGTGAATGAAGCAAGCAATATATGCTAAGACAGAGTTGTATGACGGTCCATCCTCTCTGCCTACCCCTGCTGTGAAACGGCATGATGGTAAGTGAGTTAGTTAGTTTACCACTGATACACTGATTTCAAAGAATTTAACAAAATAAAAAGGGACAATGAATCTTAAACGCCTTCGAGAATTCAATTTTCTTTGCAAGCAGGTTGAGAAAGTCTAGATATTCTGCTCAAAAACTAAGCAGCTTTCCTGAAAGGTTGGGGGTGCATTGTTGCTCGGACAACACAAAGCTAAATCTATAACCTTTGAAAATTTATTCTTTTGAAACATTATGTGATCTTTTGCTGGAGAATATGTGAATAGGGGAATAATGTCTTAGCACACTCTTTACACTGCACATTGCGGTGATCTGCAAAGTACAATTGATCGCATTATGGAATGTGTGTTTATAAAAATGTGGTTTTGAAAACAGTGCAAGCATAACTATGACAAAAGCACATATTTTTTCATCACATTTTTGTTTCATTCCAACAATGTTTGAAAAAAAACTTATTACAAAATGGGTTTTTTTTTTTTTTTTTACATGAACACCGCACAAGAGTCTCAACTGCTCCCAACCGTCTAGAGCCAGTGAGACTATGGCATCCCCAAATTGGGTATGTTGTGAGGGTGAAGGTAGTGGAGAGGGGAAGGATATCGGGAAGAGGAAGGTTATGAAGTACCTGGCTATTCAGATCTGGTCACCAAACACGGCTTAAGCCATTTCAAGCAACGTTTCGATTCTGAATGGTGGTCTTTCACCAGGGCGATACTTAGAGTATCTACCACTCTGGAACGTGCCGCAAATATACTTGTTATTATTTTTATATGAATTAAATGTGTTATGACACATATTAATTAAATAAAAGTTATTGGCGCACGCCGGGTTTGAACCCGCGACCTTTGGATTCGTAGTCGAGCGTCTTACCACTCGACCATGGAGGCCGTCAAATTTGGGGTTATTTCATTGTACTTCTTAAAGTTCAAGTTGCAGCGTATATAAACCATCCTGTAACTGGCTGATAGGTTTACACTCTTATCTGTGCACGCAACCAAAAGAGGAAGTGACGAGCGCCACTGTTTATTTAATCATCGATCAATATGTTTTTTCATATTTACAATACTCGGAAAAGCGATGCCCTCGCGACTGCACGCACAAATATATTTTTTATTTCTGTATACTTTATTTAAAACGAAAACTGAATATGCCAGACCGATGTTTTTATCGTTTATTCATTGGAAATAAATTATTAAAATATTATTTAAATGATTGTTACCCATCTTTTTTATATAGTAAATACCGCACAAGAGTCCCTACTGCTCCCAACCGTCTGAAGCTAGTGAAATAATGGCATTCCCAATCAAGGTATTTTGTGAGGCTGAAGGTGGTGAGGAGAAGAGGAGATGGGAAAGAGAAAGGTTGGGAAGAACGTGATTAGGTAATTGATGAATGAATGAATGACTAATATCTGGTCACCAAACGCGTCTAAAGCCATTTCAAGAAACGTTTCGATTCTGAATGCTGATCTTTCATCAGGGCGTTACTTAAAGTATCTACAACTCTGGATCGTACCACAAGCATACTTTTATATAGTACAAATTTTCTTCCGCTGTTTTATCCGAAATTTGAGGAAATTATTGTAAACACTGGGCTATACATTTTTGATTCAAAGTATTGTCCATCGCTGGCCACTACTTTCCCCCTATCTTTCAAGCAGCGTACGAATCCCACATTGAAAAAACTGGTTATCTTCGACGTCAAAATCATCGTTCTTGAAGCGTTGAAACCACTCACGACTCGTTCTTTCACAAATAACGGCCTCACCATAAGTATTTTAAAGTATTCGATGAGCCTCAGCTGCAGATTTCTCGATATTGAAGCAGAAAATTAAAACCTCCCGCAAATAACGAGAATTTTGCTCGTAAACTGTCGATTTCAATCGAGAACAAATTTATGACGCAGACACAAACCGACTAATGTTTCTATGGGATTATGTTGACAGATGCCTAAGTTTATTTGAGACGTCTATGATTAATTTATTTCGACCACTACTTGCCGCTAAAGCCATCTATAGGAAAACGGTAGAAGTTGCATACCTAATATTATTTTATATGAACTAAATGTGAAATAATATTGGATTCGTAGTCGAACGTATCAACCACTAGACCACGAAGGCTATCTGATGTAAGAAAACTTAATATCATGTTATTTGTTCCAGTAGTAAATTTTAAGCTAAAACATATTGTCACTCACTCCGTCTTACTCTTTTTTTTTTTTATCATCATTATTATTATTTTATTTTCATATATTTTTTATTTTTTATTTACTTATTTATTTATTTCTTATGAATTTCTGTTCATTATTATTTTGTTACTATTATTATTACAATGTATTGATATCAATTATGGAAGGTATTGCATTGCACTACTCCTGCATACCTTCCGGAATAAAACTTTTATTATTATTATTATTATTAGATTTTTACGCGCCGACTTAGCGTTGGTTTAGTTACACCGGACGTAGGCCATTAAATTAGACAAATAAGTCGTGGTTTTAAAGCAAGTTTATCGCTATTCCGACCTTATAACAGGCATAAAATTTACACCTCGTTTACAAGTAAGGGGGTCTTTCTTTAAGTAGATTCATAAAGGTTTTATTTTTTTATAAATATATTTTTATGTATTTAATTACGATGAATACTTTATTATTTTCTCAGAATATAGATTAGATACATCTCAAATATTATCGGCGTACGAATTCTGGGTGAATAATTTTCTACATAATATTTTTCTTTAACAAAACCTTCATAACTAAGCCCAGTCATTTGCCCGAGAATAGAATGATTCCAAAGGGCAATTTATTAGCAACAGAAACATTGGTAAATAACGAGCTGGCATACATTAAAACCAGAATAATTCCCGAGATCAATACCAAAATTCCGACCCATTCGACCTGTAACCCCCTAATTATAACCGGAACCCAGTTCCGGTTTCCGGTTCGGGCTACCGGATCGGGCTACCGGTTGGCTGCGGCAACCCGCCCAAAGTTTCGCCCAACCGGTCGGGTTTAGGGATAACCGGTAAGATGGCGAACCGCTATTATTACGTGGTTTATTTAATGATAAGGTCAGAGGTTGGATTTGTGTGATATCACACCGACTTGCTTTTGGCATGTTCATAATTTTGCTGTCATAAAATGTAAAACCTTTTTAAAAATATATATTTAACAGGACCGTTTATGCTAGACCGATTTACGATTTTCGTTTGTAAGTTGTCGAATTTCAGACTGTAGATAATATATATATATATATATATATTAATAATATATATTTCATATTAAAAAAAACTAAATGTTTATTTTTTAAATGTATTTTATTAAGGTTACTTATAATGAATTAAGTTGGAATGAGGTAGATTGAAGATGTTGAATAAAACATGGAATGTATCAGTGTAATAAATTTAGAAAACGCAGTTTTGAAAAAGAGTTCAATAAGAAAGATACTAATTTTTATATTCTGAGACCATGATGGTTTGATTTTTTTCTTTTATTTCGTCCTTACTCTTTTCAGCAAATAAATTACAACGGTATCAGAAATTAATGCATAATTATATCTGTGTGGAAAGGAAGAGAGAGATAATTCAATAAAATCGAATTTTAAGTTAAGTATGTAGAGTTTTTCCTTAGATACATATCTACCAAGGAAAAATTAGATGGGTAAGAAAATAAAATAATGTGCTATTATTTTTTTAAAAAAGGTCATGTGACATATGACATAATTATATACAAAAAAAACATGCGTTTATTTAATCATCCCTCTCTTCCTTTCGCACTCAGATATGTCGACTGTATTTGAACCGCTTTGGTGTAGGTGTATTTGAAATCGATTCGAATGATTGTGGGTTGAATTCCCGCACACGGCTACGAATATATATATATTAAAAAAATATATATCCAGGATTTTCCCATATAACAGCAAAAACGTGAATAATAAACAATGGTGAATAAATACAGCATAATAAAATGTATTACATGAATATTTCATTAGAATTACTTTTCTCTGGCTTTCAACGCTCTTTTTCTGATTGAATTTTCAAAAGCATCATAATTATGTTATAAATCGACTGTGCGTTTTGTTATTCTACATTTTTGTGCAAGCAAACTTAGGCCTAGTGGTTTGAACTACTGTCACATTTTCTCAAATCGATTAGCCCCCACTTATTAGTGACTACTTCAAATAACCGTCAACCACTGATCATCGTCCCGTTTCACAACTGATCTAATTGTGATCATGTGTCGAGCATAACAGCGTGACCGTTATATTACCACTAAGGCTCAAATTTCCTTGTGAAAAAATGGAATAAGGCTTTTGACCTGAACACAGTTAATATATATATACATATTTTTCAAATATATACAAGAATTCAAAGGACGGATCAAGCGGGTAGGAAAACAAGTGCAAAATCATCTCTTTTTTGTTTATACATAATCGGATGAAGGAAAATGTCATACCGCGAGAATGAAGGTGGAATTTAATAAATCCACCTATGTATTTTGGTTTTAACGGAACGAATATTTTTTTTAATTCATTATTTTCTCAGTTGAGAGCTGAGTGAGACCCGCACACGTGGCAACGAAGGGTCAGCTTTGGCGGTAAGATAATAATGTATCACGTGTGAAGGATATAATATATCGCGTATTATGGCGGGTATAATATAAAATATTACGGAGTATGGGTACAGCCACACAGGGGTCACTGCTAAATCTAAACAATACTAGCCAATGATGACTACGTTAAAAAAAATAGACATTTTATACATTAAATAAGTGGGTTGGAAGTACACATAGAGTTGGTAGAGTAGTATCTATCCAAGGCAGTGAAGTCAGTTTTTGACTTGTTTTTGATGATTTTAACCTGACTCGGCGCACCTGGGCGTGGCTAAGACTAAGGCTACGGTATTTATACATCCATTCATATCACATATCGACATCATATTTTTGTTTATTCGTAGAGCCACCTTTTCACAGTATTTTTATCAACAAAAATATAGCATATAACCTAAAAAACCGTTTGGTTGTGTCAAGTTTAGTGGCATAGTAAAAAATGTGGGCGGAGTCCCGCCGTGAACCAGGATCTTGAGATCATCATTACAGTATATAGAAGCGGTCTATGAAATTTCTTGTCTCTTTCTCCCTCATGGTGTAGGACGTGAAAACCCGCAGAAAGTGATTTATCGCAAGTTTGTGTAGGTTGGGTAAAAATAATTAGCTCTCCTTTCATATATTGTTACTTCAAGGAAGTACATAAGTACATAAAAAATTTCATATCGATGCTGGAAAGGCAAAAGGGCTTAAGCGACACTTTGGGCAAAAACGAGTTAAATGTGCAGTTTTTTTTTCTGCACCAAATACTCTGACTCTCGTTTGATTTTGAATACTTTTATAATCCTTCAGCCATTTAAAATATATTTGCTATTTGGGAGAAGGCTCGACTCAAGTAACACAAGTTTGGGACTTTTTGAACTTTTTATCGCTTCGGTTAACTGTTGCTCCGAAATGTAAAGAGAGGTTAAAGGAATCCCACATTTTTCGACAAAGGTTTCCTACAATCGCAACTATTACCTATTGATTGAGAAACTCGTCATAAAAGGGTCATTCCTTGTGATCAGCGATGTCGACCTTCTGCAAACATCGAAGAATCACTGCACTAACGCGGTAGTCCAAAAACCATCATTTATGCATTATTATAGTGCACTCGCAATTGGTTGTTTGAAGTTTGCTTGTATTTGGACTATAGAACACAGGTGTATATGATATATTCATACAGAAGGATAGAAGTAAGAAGAACAGGTGATTTTTAACAAAAACGACGCTTTACAAAGTATCCAAATATTATTATTATTAAGTAAGGTGATTTTCATTTCCTTACTGCGTCGAAAAAAGCGATGGAAGACAATATTCGCAAAAAATTTCAACATTCTTCTCTGCCGCTTGATGTCTTTGTTATCTCGTCCACCTTTTCTAAAAATATGGCCGAACATTTAGAAGTTCTAGGAATGTACCATTGATCAACACAGGGATAATCTTGTTGGGACTTTTATCAGACACAAGGAGCATGATTAAAGATTTTGTATCATTGTAGATCATACTAGCACGTACTTTGCAAGTCTTCAAAAGCTTCCTCGGTGCCTTTATGGATCTACTAACATCCTAAAACCGCCAGAGAAATGCAAGCATTGAGAGTAATTATGGCAAAAAGCGAGGCTTACAAAATCTGAACACGTTCAAAGGGGGAATAGAAGAAGAAAGGAATGTGTGTAGAATATATGACGTGAAAATAGATGGATAAAAAAATTGGGGCCATATGAAAAAGGATATTGCAACAATCAGATAAAAAACAAGTCTTGTCAGAAGAGGTAAGAAATTAGATGGACTAAAAAAATTGTGGCTTTCCATCCAATGCAATCAAACGAAATGATGCTTTTTTGTAAATCTGCGACAATTTTAAAACCAACTATCAGGCTCACACACCTATAAATCGACTGCATAGTCTTGTTAATACATTTGGTAATGTTGATGTATTTTGAGATTCAGTATTAGTGATAAAACGAACTCTTCACAAATACTTCACTGAAATATACGAGTCTACCACACAATAGTAAATACATTACATATGTTTTTTTTTCTTCTTTGCTTTTATGTATTATTATTTAAAAAATACATGTATATTGCATTTCGTATTTACCACTGGTTATATATATTTAATTATTTTTTTTATTTTTTCAACAAGTATGTACTTTTATTTTTTAATTTACTATCATATAATGCTCTATTTTTGTCAACAGAACTATATTGAACAAATTCGCTGTGAAAGTCTACTAGGGAGTGAATAAATAAATTTATTTTTGTAATCCTTCCTTGATTGCCAATTATTAGTTGTAGAGTTATGTTTTGGCAAAAATTACATCGAAATTTTGTTAAAATGACAACATTCATAATAGTGCAAATATTAGTGATTAATTAGACACCCTGGTTTAAAACTGAATTAATCCTTAACAATCATGTCAGGCTAACATGATTGTTAAGGATAAGTCTAAATCAGAAAATACATGTTTCTCAATCCATTTCTGCACTTTCAACTCCCATTTCTACTATTAAAACCAAATTAATTATTTATGTTTGAGTAAATCTAGTTATTGTTTTAGAATTAAATTTAATGCAAGGGTGCACTGCTTGTGAAATTCTATTCTCATGACAAACCGTTGTCAATCAATACGAAAAAACATCCACTTATCATCTCAGGTCACTGCGTGGATGACTCTCTGGGTGAATTGTAAATATTCGGAGAGTGTTTTAATATAATCATACTTTAAAAATTATTAAGCGGCTTTGAAGTGGTTTTTCACTAAGGTGTGAAATTTATATTGCCAGACACAAAAAAGATAACTTTGGTAAATTCAACAATTTACGAGTATAAGCACTGACTCAAATAGCAAGTGCGCGGTCAATGGACAGATATAAAGACATTTCGAGTAACAAGCAAGTTTTGAATCTAAATGTTGAACTCTTACCTAGGCATTAGAGAATACCGCACAAGAGTCCCAACTGCTCCCAAACGTCTAGAGCCAGTGAGAATATGGCATCCCCAATTGGGATATATTGCGAGGCAGAAAGGAAGCAGAAAGGAAGAAGAGGAAGGCGAGAAGTGATTAACTATTAAGATCTGGTCACCAAGCACGGCTCAAGCCATTTCATGCAACTTTTCGGATTCTGAATAGTGGTCTTTCACCGGGGCGATACTAAGAGTATCTACCGCTCTGTGAGGTGCCGCTAATATACTATGCTAAATAAATAGAATGTGAATAATTTATTTGCACACGCAGGGATTTGAATCCGTGACCTCTCGATTCGTAGTCGAGGGTATTAACCACTCAACCACGGAGGTCGTCAAACGCCCTAAACGCAGTGCAAACATAATATTTTTTCAATGAAAATTGAATTGTTGCAAAAAAAATTTTATTTTCTGAATAATTGTTTAACATAAATTGCATTCCTGCTACTAACTATCCGTCGTAACTCGAAATAAGTCAAACTGAAATAATGTACTTTGAAATTGAAAATCTTAACTGGAGTAGGTATTTCAATTAGAAAAAATGAATTTTATTATTATATTGTGTTTTGAGGTAATTAAGTGTAAACCTGTGAAAATTTAGCAGAATGCAAACGACTCAAGTTTGTTTATTGCAGTATCTGTCAGTGTGACATGTGGCATTTTCGCTCGGTGTTCTTTATGAGGTGCAACGCAGTTTTTAACTCATAAAACTCAACAAAATTCAGCTCATGCAAAATGCAAAGAATAATTAAATCTGTGCGCTTTGTAGCTGCAAAACATGTTTTTGTGTGTGTCGTAATTTTTCGGTTTTTGCGAGAGGCGGAATTTGTAATATTGTTTTGGCAAAAGTGAACTTCCGCGAAATTGCGATGGATTGTGTCAACAATGTTGAAAGTTTTGTGGATTATTCGTGTTTACTTCGGTGAAATCGATAATCTTTCAAAGCGATTCAGATGTCAGTGTGGCAAACCAAACAAACCTAATTATTAATTTGTCAAACCGATAAAATTATCAAAGTGGCAAAAATAGAATAAATAACCGCCCTTGAGATATTTTTTTAATTAAAAAAAAAAACAAGAACGATTTTTTAAAGTTTATTTTGTAGAACTCCATTAATTCTTTAATTTTTTTTTGGTAAAAATAATGGTTTTTCAAATTTAAAAAACGATTTTCTTAATAAAAAGGTCTGCTATTTGATTTTTTTTTATGTGTGACAGCTGTTTCGCCCGCCGAAAGAATTGTCCAACTGTAAAGCAATGTTAGTAAAAATCATCAAAATAAAATAAATAGCATTGAACTCTTCTTATTGTTTCTCTTAAAATATGAAAATTCGTGCAGTTGGCTCTTTAAATCTATGGCAGGAATTTATTTTTTTTCATGTTAATTAATATTTGTTCTTTTACGATTTTATTTGTATTCATTAAAAAGCGTTTATTCAATTCTAAAATCTTACAACGCTTTTGTGGCATTCGTGGAAACAAAATAAAGAAATTAACGGGCTTATATTTTTAATGGCTGTAATAAAGGTTTATTTTTTATTTGTAAGGGATAGAATCATTAAAAAAATCTTAAATAAGCATCATTTTTAGTTTTTGACATGTGTTATGTTTTAAGGACCTCCGAGTCAAAACCTCTGTGGTGAAGAGTTAAGCCTCTTCTCCCTCAACCCAAAGGTCCCAGTTTCTACACCTAGCGAGGTTAAATTTATTTTTAAAAGGTTCACTTATAATGCAAAGTATATTTGCACTTTGTAGCAGAGTAAAAGTTACTCCTAGTAATCGCCCCAGTTGAGAGACCGCCAATCTGAATTGAATCATTGCTTGAAACCGCTTAAACTATGTTTAGTGACCGGATTTGAACAGCCCAGTAACTACTTCCAAACCTTTCAGTAAGCGATTCGCCAAAAAAGAGAGGTTCCCGTTTTAAAAAAATACATTTTTTTTACCTTACAAATGTCACATTATATTTTGTTTATTAATAATCTTTGCTAAGGGATTTTTTACGTGAATACCGCACAAGAGTCTCAACTGCTCCCAACCGTCTAGAGCCAGTGAGACTATGGCATCCCCTGTAAGGTTGAAAGACGTGAGGAGAGGAAGGAGATGAGAAAGGGAAAGGTCGAGAAGTATCTGGTTATTCAGATCTGGTCACCAAATATGGCTGAAGACATTTCAAGAAACGTTTCAATTCTGAATGGTTGTCTTAAATATACTTTTTTATCAATTAAATGTGTTATGACACATATTTATTAAATAAAATGTATTTGCTCACGCCGGGCATGAACCCGCGACCTCTGGATTCGTAGTCGAGGGTCTTACCACTCGACCATACAGGCCGTTGAATGGGATACACTAAGTAATTTTGTTTTGAAGCAAACAAATGATTTTGTTAATGTTTCCACCAGAAATGGTTGGTAGAAAGGTGTTTAATTTTCAATTTGAAAATGCCTACAAAAATTTTATGTTAGTCAAAAACGTTACATATTTTCTGATAATTTCAGAAAATTGATAAATTTCATATAATTAGGTACAATTGGTCATTATTGAATAACGTGTGTAATTTTGAAAACATTAAATAATTTGTCATTTATCAAAATGACCGAAATGCATAAATATATAAATGAATCTTTTGTAATAAAGAACATATATTGAAACCAAATTTTTATGTTATGTAAATGATATTACATTATGGATAATGGTTTAATCATATAATTCAACATTAATGTGGTCAGTATTTGGTTTAGCGAATAATTGAAAAGTGATGCGTTTGTTTTTATTGTCCTATTTGTTTTTCCGTCGATTAAAATAATATAAACAGTTAATTTAATAATACGGTGTTAAAATTACACAATTATTTAGTATTATTAATATAACCTAATTACTTGGTTCGTAAAATGATAAAAAAGCTTTTTACTGATGGCAAATTTAAAGCTCATAATTATTTTTGAGCCTATTTCAATAACCTTTTGTACGGTTATAATTCAATTTGCAGCCTTTTTGAAATTGCGAAGTTCCATAAGATATAAAAAAAATATACTCCATTACTTTATCAAATTATTAGGATCGACAAATTAATAAAATTACAGCTGATAAAACGGGTTTTATTAACGTTCATTTCGCACAGGAGACTCTGAAGGAGATAGTGGCCTTTTTCATCTTTGGAGATGCTGTGTGGAGGGTCTTTTGAGGAAAGGAAGGAGTGCACCTGGGTGTTGAAGAGGCCCATGTTGCAAGAGGGAGGAAACATAAAGGCTGGTAAATTATTTTACAACCGAGCTGTTAAACATAAGAACAAGTCGTAGAAGCGATCTATTCTCACTAATCTAATGTCAACCGTGTACAAATGTAGGGCGCACGCTTGCATTTTTCGGTTATGCACTGGTGCCGAAGGAATCAATGACGCAAGATTCTCAGAGCATCTACCATTGAAATACTAGTAGATGGAAAAGACGCAATAAAACAAGACGCTGTTTATCTTTACTTTAAAACCTCAATAATCGGTACAAGTGTAGTTTTTGCAGTGTTATTCTAAACTGCAGCCAGTTAAGTGAAGATTGCAATGATGATATATTATAAATATACATAAAACGTTGTGTGCTTTGTTCTACTATTGTGAAATGCATTAAGTTTTTTCTTCCTAGATATACATCTAAATAAAAATACAAAAACAAATTAACAAACCACCAATTTTTCAAACTAAAAGTAAGCACACAAACCAATACGCCACAAACGTGTGTTTCTGTTTTTTGATTAATTAATTAAATAATAAATATACGACCAAATCATATGAATAACGTTTGTTTAATACGTGAAAGAAAATGAAACGTGCAGGTAGATACATGTTGAGTATGTATACGAAGGCTGTCTTTCGTTTGCCCTGCGTATTTACCCAGCGGCTGAGTAATTTCAGGGGTTAACCGCATAGCCCCAAGACGTTTTCTACCCTTAATCAAAACAATGATACTTACAATCCCAAAAACTCAAATGGCCTTCGCAAGTGTTGGGAATTATATTTATTTATCTAGCGCAAAGGTTTCGAAACTGGCAATTATTAAGGAAACCCCCTTTTCAGATTAAATAATAATACTAAGGTGAGCATTTTACTACTGAAGATATAGTTTTTTTTAGATAGTCGTACTCAGTTGAGTGCTGGAAAAAGGCTTTACACGCATTCATTTATTCTCAGGTATTGCTGAAAAGATTTTTTTTTTTTGTATTATAAATACAATTCTGATGTTGAGATAGAAGCCTTAAACAATACAAGCCTTTATAACATTCTAATACAAGTAGTACTACAAATTAATATTCTGTACATTTTATATGGGTATTTAGGAAAATTTATCTTTTCCAATGAATAAATTTGAGTTTTTGAGTTTACAGGAAATATACCTAATACTGGACTACTGGACAAATTTAACTGACATGTGTTATGATAAGAATATGACTATTAATTTTAATGACTTTCTTTATTTCTAGTGCTTCTAAATTACTTAATCTTTTGCCAAGATCATTTTTTGTGAAGAATATGAGCACTCATATGGTCTTGTACAAAGTTTTTTTTTCATTTCATTAAATATGTCAAACCACAAAGTAATTGCTTTCTAAGAAAATATTTAAAAAAAATAAAAATTAACTGCAGTCTTTTGAATTGTATGAAAAAAAAATCTATAATGTTACCAAAATTTGCAGTTTGGAAACCGGCGAAGGCATTTTTGAATGTTTACATAAAATTCTAGGGTGCATTTCACAAAGAATTTAAAAGACTATTAAAATGTATTCGCTGGAAATCTTAGAAATTTTCCTAACTACTCATACAAAATTAACAGATAATTCACTTATATCAAAATTTATTTTAGAAATCCAAAGATTGTGTAATTTTTATAGCAGCAGAGTTGGAGTGGAGGTTGTTTTTTTTTTTTAAATAAACCATAAATAAAAACAAATATTTTTTTATAACTATGTACATGGTAATAAAAAAATACTTAAAAAGAGCGTGCTTTAAGGCGGTCTCCGCATCATCTCGTCCATCGCTCGGTGAGAGGAGAGCCGAGCCACTCGAACGCAATAGCAACGATGACGTTGGTTGAGTTGTTAGTTGTTGTAATATTATGTTAGTTACCACTCTAATTAAACCGTTTTTCTACAGTCGACCTAACATCAATAAAATTAAATCCAGCGCCCAAGCACTGCAAGAGAAATGACATCAAACGAGTGCCCTGGTATGGATGTAAACCTTAAACCTTGTCGTTGAGGAACGCGTTGACAAAGAACCGGCAAGAGACTAAAAAAAACATATTGGCTTCTCACTTTCATCGTATCTTTTTATGTGAATTATGCAAAAGAGTCCCAATTGTGCGGTGGGACTATGGCATGTTGTGAGGCTGAAGGAAGTGAAAAAGAGGAGGAGATGGAAAAAAGGAAGATCAGACTCAGTGGTAAAGGTAAAAAAAATATAGTGGCGCGTTTCATCGATTTGCGACAGTGTAAAATGTGACAGTGGTTCATACCACTAGACTTTCGTTTGCTTGCGAAAAAATGTAGAATAACGCCTTTGACCTAAACACAATCGATATTTACAACATTTAGTGTTTTGAAAAATTCAATTAGAAAAAAGACCCTTAAAAGCCAGAGAAAAGTATTTATGATGAAATCGTAATGTAATACATTTTATTACGTTGTATTTATTCAGCATTATTTAACATATATTATGACGAAACCCTGGATTTAAAAAAATAAATATACATATATATTCATAGCCATGTGCGAGAGTCCAACCCACAATTCTTCGAATCGATTTCAAATACACCTACACCAAAGCGGTTCTCTATTTGATGTTAAACATTCCAAGAAATATTTTCATCGTTCTGAAGCACATTTTTACACAAAAATTGTTTTGTGAACATTTCCCATATTTTTTTTGGTTTTGTCAGGAATCAAATCACACTCCCTCAACGTGAAAATAAACACGTTTTCGAAAATCGAGGTTAACTATTATGGTAATTATTATTTCGCTTATATATCCACAAGAACGTATCGTATATCCGGTTTGGTTTCCAACATCCGCTTCCCCAGTTCTTCCGTCTACTCCCACGAAATTATTTATGTTCCCTGATTATTATTGCCTTTCCGCGCTTTATTGCCGGGTAACTTTTCAGCCACCCCCTCGTGTATTTGTGCTTTTATACTAACAGAAGTCGTAGCTCGTAGCGGCGTGGCGCGGTATGGGAGGCGCGGGTCAAAGGTGAGAAGAATATTATTGTTCGGTTGATATTGCTTTATTCTTTGTTTTTAATATACTATGGCACTAATTGGCAGAAAAAAATGGTCAATTTTATTGTTTTATTGTTGGGTTATGGGGGTAATTATTTCGTTATATTTTACACACATATATGGCACAAAAATGTGCCATAGATATACAAGTGAGTGGTTAAAGAAGCACAGTAAAAACATATACTGAGAACTTTGTACAGAATAGATAAAAAGAGAAAAAAGTTTTAAAAAAAAACATAATTCAATGTACTACTGAGTAGGAGTAAAGACGAATTTATAAAAAAATATGGTCAACTACCAGTAACATTGTATTTATTCCTGTAGAATAAACGACATTCAAGTAAATTATAAGTATCCCAAAAGATTCATATAAAGTAGAAATAAATTGGCTATATTTAACACAGTTATGGGGTAAAGATTGGTTTAAGCCTACTTTTGTATGACATAAACTACCACAGACACTTCCGTTCTAAGGAGGGGTTCTAATGTCACCCAGGACAAGAGTTTTGAATGATATCTTAGATAAAGGGTGGTAGATACTCTAAGTATCGCCCTGGTGGAGAGACCACCATTCAGAATCGAAACATTACTTGAAATTACTTTAACCGTGCTTAATGCCCAGATCTAAAAATCCAGGTACTTCTTAGCCTTCCTCTCCCCATGTTTTTCCTTCCTCACCACCAACCTCAAAAATTACCCTAATTGATGATGCCATAATTTTACTGGATTCCAAACGGTTAGGGATTATTGTGCGGTATTCACTAGGTAGGAAAAACATCATTAAAAAAAATATTACTGTAATATTAAGAATAAACTTCTCTCTAATTATTACCGAAAACAAATTACCGAAGATTATGTATGAGAAATGCTTTAATTAGCAAGATTAAATGGGACAACTACGTCAACCCACTTCGAATCGTACATTTGAATTTTAATTTTCAGGTAAAGATTAACTTTAAAAAAAATTATCTACATTTTGTATCTTGGAAAAATATTGCACTGCTAAGCAAACTGGGTTTTTTATTTTTATTTTACTGGTTTGAGGAATAATATTTGACCATTTTTTATTAGATTTCTAAAAGAAGCTGTTTAAAAAAACAATTAAGTTAGTTAATTGCGTGTTGTAATGTAAGTAAATAAATATATAAATTACAGACATAATTATTACAAATATAATTTAACTTTAAAATTTTATAAATTTTGGTATATTTGATTACAAAAATTAAAGATATCATAAACCAACATTAACGGTTAAATCAAACTTTTTCAAAATTAAAGAACATTGTCTATTGCAGTAACTTCTGTTGAGATTTTACTATATGGTTGGACGGCCTGGTACAAGAAAGATTTGTATGCTTGGTTTTTTCATTAAAAAAAAAGAAAGGGACGTTTAGATGGTTTGAGCACGTAGAGTGGATTGAACGTAGAGAGGAGTGTAAGTCGTGGACCCTGAGACATTACACAATCAAGTTAATAAACTTCTTAAGTCAACCCATGTCTAGAGTCAGAATAACAGAAGAATATGTATGAGACGATGTATGAATGTGAATAAAGCAAGGAGTGTGTGCTGAGACAGATTTGTATGGAGGTCCATCCTCTCTGCCTACTCTTTCAAGAGAAACGGCGTGATGGTTAATTAGTTTGTTAGTTTTTTTATACAGGTCTTAAAAAACCTTTACGTATTTTTTGGAGACATACTTTGAAAGCAAACAAAAAAAACGTATGTTTTTTAAATAGTTATGTTATATTACACATTCAATTTGAATAAAGGAGATATTTGGAATTGAAAAACAATGTAAATAAAATAAATCATTTACTCGGTCAGAAAAAACCGATTGTTTGGTGAATATTTTCGTGTTCATTCATTTGAAGTTTACTTCATTCATGTCTAATTTCTTAATTATCCGTTTTTGTATTCCGCGAAACAATCATCAAATTCAACCGCTTGAAAAGCGGTACCTCAGAATAATTAACAGTTTGTTATCATAATAAAATGTGATTTCGTAGGAGGATAATGGCAATAATTTACTTCTTCGCAACTACCCCAGTCAACAAACAAAAAAAATCTTCAGTTAAATCACTGGTGAATTATCTCCAAACACCGTTTTTGTGATAAACTAAATTGGACGTAGTTATGCAGAAAAGCATCCAACCTCAAAAAGATGAATCCGGAAAAAAGGCGTTTGAAAATATGACGGTATAAAAGCATTAATATGCGTATTCGGCACTTGTGAAGTGAATATCAGTGTTTTGTCTTAAAAAAAGGTAATGTAGAATTTATCAATATATTTTCCATGTTATCCTACATTTTTATGTTTTTAAACTTCAATTTCAAAATTTAGTCAAATATGTGCGATAGTAAAAAAATAATTACCAAAAATCTATTGCATTTGGAAGCTTGGATGTTTTCAGCAGATATAAATCTCATGTTTATTTACAGGGAAACGTGTAAAACTCGAGTTTGTTAAATTGTGGATTGGACGTTTTTTCCATAACTATGTCCAATTAAAGTTTCGAGACAACGGTATAATTTAAAATGAATCAGTGCCGGAAATTATGAATAAATATTAGGAACGCTCTGAATTTTAGTTTCCCATGGTTGTAACATAAGTGAAAAAACGAAAAAACGTTTCACTTTTTAATCAGACAAATTATTAGTTCTAGAAAAATAGTCCGCCGAAAAAAAAATAAAATGGCGCACGCTCAGCAGAAGCACAAAGCGGATGGCTTAAAAATAAGGGATTGTTTTTTCACAGAATTCGGGCGAGACTGCGTAAGGTTTTATGGGGACAAAGCGAATGAAGAAGAGCCTTAGGAAAAAAAGTTTTTATCAAATTGTCTTTCGGTAAAGACCTTGAGATTTTTTCACGGATTATTTGCAAGCGCTCGTTTTTATGCTTCCGTAAATAATGTGCTCTTGTGAAATTATTTCAGAGATAATGGACTGAAAATACACTTCCATCAAAGTTTTTTTTTTGTGTTCGGGCTTGAATACCGAGATCTTTCACAGATTATTAAAATATCGCGATGAAAAATATTCACTATCGCGTCAGGTCTTCGGCCAAACAGGTGTCTAAAATGTACACATATTTGGCATTTTCCGAAGGAAACAAGAGACGTTGTAGTGATTTTTTTATTGTGCTCACAGATTGTCTGTTAAATTATCTGCATATGTGTTTCCTCCTTCCTACAACACGTGTTTCATTGACAAATATATAACAAAATAATAATGCTTATATTCCTAAACTATACTTTTAATAAAAAGAAAAAAAAATAGAGAAATACTAGTTTAAGACTACAACAAAAGACCTAAAAGTTAACAACCGTTACCGTTACATGTTTAAATCTATGGTATAAGGCGCAAATAATTCAAAACTATGTACAAAACTAGAGAAAAATCATTTCTTTTGATCGTTTTAAGAATAAGATGGTAAACAGTATTCAAAAAGTTCTTCATTGTTTGTACCAATTCATATTACGTTGAAAACAAATTTGAAATTAAACGACGAAAAAAATTACAGTTTTATTTAAATTACCCTCGGAAAACCGCGGGATGTAACTTGACTTGCCAAGAAAAAAAAATAGTTGCTTTAATCCACCCATTTCAAATATTAAATATTGTCCTCTAAAATAAATTATAGGTAGGTACTTTATTTGTTAGGTAGGCATATGAAAAGATTATTTTTTTAAATTTGATAGTTAATTAAAGTTTCAAATTCGAAAGGTTACGTGCTCGTAAATTGTTTTTTTTTTCTAAAAATGATATTAAAAAAAAAACAGTGATGATAATATTTGTAAATTTACTACCAGCTAGTTTAGCAAGGGTTGAATAGTTCTTGGTTTTTGCTGGTGACAGTTATTGCGAATACTAGGTATGGTCTAGTAGAGGGCGGCGTAGAGTAGGAGGGGCAGGGTGGGAACGGATTAAACCGTATTTATGTGAATAAATCAACGCCCCATATAAAATTAAATTCTTTTGTAGAAATGTAGAAATTTCTTAAGATTTTTTTCCGAGATCGCATATTTAAATTTTCATCGCGTATAATTACGACCGTGATGATTATTCTGGGACTTGAAACGGAAGCCAAAAATTATTTATTTGTTTTCTCATGATTCGGAAAACGCTACAAAATAAAATATGCTTACAAGATATCGCCAAATAAATTTAAAAAAATCAGCACTTTCGATGAATAATCAAAAAAAATATGGAGCAAACAACATACCTTTACCGTTTTATTTGTATGACGGTTAAATGCGTATTTCTAAGTTCCAATGCTTATTATGGTATGATCTATTACGCATGTTGAGCTAATGAACGAAGAAAGGAGTGTGAAAAGGATATATGATGCAAAAGTAAATGTAAGAAGAAGTCGGGGATACTCGAGGAAGACAAGGCACGATCAAGTGAATCAAATTCTTGAGTCGAGCCATGTGAAGAGTCAGAATAACAGAAGAGTATGTATGAGACAAGGTATGAATGTGAATGAAGCAAGGAGTGTGTGTCAAGACAGAGTTGTATGGCAGTCCGTCCTCTCTCGCTACGCTTGCGGAGAAACGGCGTGATAGTTATCTAGTTAGTTGTTATGGGCTGAAATTAGTTGATCTAGAACGCCTAAACAAAAAAACTGTGCAAATTTCAAGACCCCGAGCTCACCGTTAAATGCTTCATAGTGCTCCGACACGTAAATTATCTGTTTATTTAGCTTTGCTGAAGGTAGAAATTTAATCAAAAAGCAACTTGACGGCCTCCGTGGTCGAGTGGTAAGTCGCTCGACTCTGAATCCATCGCGGGTTCAAACCCGGCGTGCGCAGATAAATTCTAATCGATTGATACGTGTCATAACACATTGCTATTCGTATTAAATAATATATGATCTGTTTGCGGCACGTTTCAGATTGTTAGAAACTCTAAACGTTGCTTGAAATGGCTTTAGCCGTATTTGGATTTTTTTTCCCAACCTTCCTCTTGCCCATCTCCTTCCCTTCCTCAATACCTTCAGCCTCACAACATACTCCAATTGGGGATGCCATAGTCTCACTGGCTCTAGACGGTTGGGAGCAGTTGGAACTCTTGTGCGGAATTATCATAATTTTTTTTTTACATATAAATATTTCACCATCATCTCAACTCACCAGTATTGGGTGAAAACTTTCCCAATTACAATCATCTCCGTTTCTTTACTCTGCCACATTCTTTATCCACCTCTTTGTTTATCTCGTACATCTTCTGGTCTAAGGGTTGCTTTAGATCCTCTTGAATTCTAACTAAGTCTCCACTGAATGCCTTCATTGGTTCATCTTTTGGGCATTATGTTCTTTCCACCCACCGCTGTCATTTGCTTTTTATCGCGTATTCAATTAAATGAACCACTTTGTTTGCTGTCTTATCCATTTGCTTATTTTTCGATCTCTCTGATCTTTTAAACGATCACGTTTCACACCCTACGTTCATCCCACGTTATGTTACTTTTAGTTTTCGGACCTAATTTTGTACCAACTGTAGACGAAATTGGGAGATTAAAGTTTGTTTCGTGGACACCACAATATACGAAAAAATACACCTGTGGTGTGTACAATGATATTATATAATTGCATGTGTGATTGGATTTTTGTAAAAAAAATTAAACGTGCTTAGCGCCTATGTTAGATGATTTATTTTTGTTTTTGTTGTACATTAACTCCACACAGTAGTCTCTTTGACGACCTCCTTGGTCGAGTAGTAAAACGTTTGACTACGAATCCAGAGGTCACAGGTTCAAACCCGGTATGCTCTAATAATTTTTATTTCATTTAATATGTGTCATAACTCATACAATTAATATGAAATAATATTTTTTATATTTGCGGCACGTTCCAGAGCGTTAAATAGATACTGTATTGTCCTGGTGAAATACCACTATTCAGAATTGAAACGTTGCTTGAAATTGCTTTGGCTGTGTTTGGTGACCAGATCTGAATATCCAGGTACTTTTTAACTTTCCTCTTCCCATCTCTTTCTCTTTCTTACTACCTTCAGCCTCATGACATACCTCAATTAGGGATGCCATAGTCCAGCTGGCTCTAGACGGTTGGAAGCAGTTGGGACTCTTGTACGACTTTTGATTATAAAAAAATAAATTTATTTAATTACAATTCCCTCAAGGCTTTTGTCATCTTTGGAGATGCTGTGTGTAGTTGTATTGAAGAAGCCCATATTATAGGAGAGAGGAAAACACAGAGGCTGGTAAATCATTCTACAGCCGAGCTGTTGAACATAAAATAGAAGTCATACACACAGTCAAAGAAGCGACTCGTTCTCATGATCGAATGTCAACCATGTACAAAATAAATGTAAGCCGCGCGTGCGGCGAGATTCCCGGCTATACACGGGTGCCGAAAGGATCAATGACATAAGTTGCTCGGAGCATCTCTCATTGAAATACGGTAAAATAAAATAGCATTTTCACCTGACGTCTGTGCTCAAAATATTGCAATCCGTTTGTTAAGAAGAGAGAATATTTCAAATGGACCGTTCGTTTCTGCGCAGAAGTTTTTTTCGTATATTTCGGGGTTCCAGACAATGGATGGCTCCCATATTCAACAGTGGGGCGCACAGAATTTGAAATAATTTTACACTCAGCTTTATTTATACTCTAAATTGAGTAAAAAATTGGTTTTATCTTATCGGCTTTGCAGTTGAGGTTGGCTTTCACAAAATTGCGCTTTATAAATTAACCGTTATTATTATTAGTTGGTATAAAAAATCAGGACAGTTGTTATAAATAAGAATATAGTAGCTTGATTGATCGTCTCTATCAATACCGTTGATTACAGTTGTTTTATGTTAGACAGTGAATCTTGTAACGGTTATTTAAACAAGAATTTTCAGTTGTGATGTGAGTACGTTACATTCTTAAATTAAAAATTCTAAATAATATATATTTATATATATAAATATATATATATTTAATAAATTAATACCACCGTCCTCGCAATAGTTGACGCTGTAGTGGTTAGTATACTTGTCTTTCATGCAGTTGAGCAGGGATCGATTCTCACCCGTCTCAATTTTAATATTAAATTTATAATAACGAAAAAAAATTTTTTGTTTTTTATTAAATTAGAATTTTACTTTTGAGCTTTTACGCTTATTATTTTTTTATATTAATTATTGAAATTATATCATTAATCTTCAACTATGGCCGCGATCGAGACATCTCATTTATTAGACCGTTTTTTTTTCTGATTATTGGTATTATTTCAATAATTAATTAAAAAACTTTTTTTAGTAAAAAGCTTTTTTTTTGTAATATTCTGCCTGGAAAGAAGGGGTCAAGCATTCAGCTTCGCGTTTCTTACAATCATAATAACCCGTGGTTTTTCCCGGGTCTTAGCTAGTAATCTAACATTTTTCCTAGAAATATTATTTGGCATCGGGCAGTGGGTACCTACATGAATCGTGCAGTAGCAATATAATTTTTAATTTTACCGAAGACACATCGTTCCACAGTCTGCCACGTGTGGCGCTAGCAGCCATGACACATGGCGTGGCACTTATTATATTTCTATTTTCAAAAATATTTCACTTTTCCCACTCACCACAGTTTTGTTTTCTTTATTGTGACAATTTGTTCTTACGTAGCATTTATTCTGCTATACTGCGCGCTTTAATATCACTCGACAGTAAGTTGAACGACTATGTGCATGGTGAATGCATAGTGACCTCTTGTAAGTTAGTAAATTAACTATCACAAAACTGCGATGTGTCAATTTACTGGAATAATTATCAACCTCTCAAAAAAAGATAATTGTCAATAAATAAAAAGCCTAGGGATTACTTACTAACTAACCACCACGCCGTTTTCCCGCAAAGTTGGGCAGATAAGATGGACCGCCATACAACTCTGTCTTGACACAAACTCCTCTTCTATTATTCTGACTCTCGACATGGCTCGACTCAAGTATTTGGTTCACTTGATCGTGCCATGTCTTCCTCAAGCGTCCCTTGACTTTTACTACCATTCGCTTTCGCGTTACAAATTTTTTTCAGACTTCTTACTTTGTTCATCCACTCTACATGGCCAAACCATCTAAGCGTCTCTTTATTAATCATATTCATTACGCTTACATCAGCTTTTTTTCGGATATCCACATTTTTAACACGGTCACACGTGATTACCGCACATACACCTCAAGGATCTCATTTTTACAGCATTCAATCTACTTTCGTCCTTCCTCTATCTGTGTCACGCCTCACCGCCATACATCAGGGTTGGTATAAGGGCTCCATTGTGGACTAATACCTTCTTTAGACACATTTTTTAAAAATTAAATGATAACAATTGACTGCTTAAAAAGTTTCAAGCAAAAAAAATCTTTGTTCACGTCGGTAGTGTAAACTGATTTTGCAGCTTCAAAAAACAGCTCTTCCTATAAAGTTTAGATCATGTACCACCCTTCTAGTCAAACTACTTGTAATCCTAGAAAACAATGTGAATATGTAATTTGTTGATACCACAACACAACCATATAACGACTTGAGTCTTGTGTCAAGTATAAGAATCGGTTATTATATATATTAAATATTTTCTCACTATCGAAGGCGTAAAGTTGTCTCTACGGATTCTGAACAAACCTCGTTGTTTTCCTTAGACGATTTCCGTTGTGATGTTGCTGGTATCGAACGAGAATGTGTGCCGGAGAATTTCTGAAAGAGCCAAGAATGATAGAATTCTAGCTATTTCCGTGTAGAATTTTCTCGACATATTTTCAGAATGGAGAGTGGATTTTTATTTTTCCTTTTAGAGCAGTTTTACATCTTTGATGTTTTAAAACTCCAGTCAATTCTTGTATAAAAAATCTTGTATACAATATATTTTCATTGTTTCATCATCTTTTCGTAAAAGGTTTCGTACTTATCGTTTTCATAAGGCTTTTTTTTATCTCTGAATGTTCTCGATGTATTTCATCCGGAAATTTAAATATATGGCATTTTTCGATACAATATGTGCACCATGAGCTTAAATTGTATTACAATGATCTATTTTGTCAAGCTGTGATACCCTTTTCTGTCATTTTTTTCTCGTTCGGTTTCCTTATAAAAACTGCAAAAAAAAATTGTATTTTTTTTTTCACGGTAAAAAGGATTTTTAGAAGCCTGTGATGAAATTAACGTTATAATTTGAGAACAGGTCGTTTTCAACGCCCTGATAAGTTTTCACAAAATTATTTAACGTAAAGTAAGTGCATGATACAATGAAAAACAACTTTATATAAAAAAAACCGAGTGGCGAAAAACAATTATTTCATTGATTAATTAATTGTTAATGAATTAATTATTTATTTAATAATAAGTTAAATTTGTCAAGTAGTCCAATATAAGGAACATTTTCCATATACTCATAAAACTTCCCACTATCATTTTATTACTTTCTAAGTATTTTGCCTCTTTCATTTCATATTATCTGTCTATTTCTCTCTGTTCCTTTGTTATAATTTAAATGAAATTCTTTTGTTTTCTTACAATTATCTTATTTAATTAAATATCATGTTTTCCCTCTGTATGAACGAGTATATATAACCACATACTATGTATTTTTTGTTAAGTTCAATTTTGTACTCTGACGATGTTTAAGGCTAAGTGAAACCAGTCGATCACAAAAAATAATATAAAATCTGTGATTTTTTCCAAAATTATTATTTCATTTTTATGAAAACAATTTATTTCGAATTTATTATAAATAACAAGAAATTAAACTAACGCCACAAATTCAATCATTCATAAGGTGTAGAAATATAACTAAAGTATCTTTTAGATATTGGTGTGTACCTCTCACGATTCAAAAGCTCACTGCGGGAGAGTTTTTTCTGTGATAAAAGACAGATATTTTTACTTCAAAGTTATGATATAACAGACTCAGGGGACAGTATTCTTTTTTTTTTGTTTCAGAATGCACCAGGTAGACCGATATTTTAACTGATTTAATCAGCTTCAACTTGCAGTACTCACGAATTGAACTTATAGAAGGAATTTCCCATCGGAATTGGTACGATTTTGACTGCAGTTTTTATTGAAATTTTGAACCATTATTCTAAATAAGGTAATGAATGAACGCGAATAATATTTATAATACACCAATAGTTGATTGTTTTAAAGTGAACAGTTTTTTTTACTAAGTACTTGTTATGTTAATATAATAATTTCGTACCCACAGGCGATTCATTTGCTGAGAAGTCTTTTCACTTTTCAATAGATTTTGAAAAAATGTGAAAAGTTATGGAACATAAAGATGAAATTTCTTTAAAAAAATCATACGTGTTAAAACATGTACTTTGTTCTCTCTGCCAGAAAAAAACGTATTAAAATAGAGAAAATAAAAAGGAAAAAAAGACTTTGGCTATAACTGGGAGATATTCTCTTCTTTCTTGTTTTAGTCAATGCAATACACCCTCTTTTATATGTAGATTAGAATTTTCTTTGAAGTTTTATTATTGTTGATCAAAGCATTTAATATTTTCCGGTTTTTACAGAATAAGTGTTAATAAAAGCTTCCGTGAAATTTCTTCAATCACCTATTTAAACTGGTTGTAGGATACATTATAACTTATAAAGGATCAGTTATACTTATGTGTTCCGCGAAACAATGCTAACAATACCACTTCACAGCAGGATCCAAGCGAAATCTTACAAACAAATAGGCTCTTTCATGTTGAGGATTTTCTTTATTTATTTCCGTGTAACAAAACAAACTTTTTTGCGAAAGAAGGCTGGCGAAGTTCTTGGCGAAATGCCTTAGTTTCGTGGGAATTTTTATTTTTAATCATATTTTATTGAAATTACTCCTTGCAAGAATAACAACATGTGTTTTAGAGCATTCTCAACTCGGTCCTAGAATATTTCAATCAAAGTGTTTTACTTTCGTTCCGAGATTCACGGGGGTTCATGAAAAGATTTAGAATTATTAATTAGAATTTAAATTAATTTTCTGAACCTACTTTAGATAATTATTTCCTTGAAAATTGTTTTTTAAATTGCAAATTAACGAACTTTGGTAAATTGTTAAATTATTTTTGGTTGAAAAAGTTTGATACTTATATTGATAAATTTAACAATATTTTAAATGAACGTATCTGAGCCAAGTCTATATTTGTTATGAAAAACTGCTATCTAGATAACAGGTTTCTTTGCGTTAATATTATATTTTAAAAAACATCATATTTGAGCAAAACACAAATGGAGAAAGAAACATAAAAAAAAAAATTTTTTCATCAAAATTATCGGGATAAATATCTACTAATAAATTATTTTTATTTTGAAATATTTCATCCAAAAAGTGGTAGACCGATAGGTTAGATTAGAAGATCAAATGATTATTCGAAAATAATAAATATATTTCAAATTTTATTCTTCGGACATTCAGGCGGGGGGGGGGGGATTTTGTAATGCGATGTTAACTATACTAGCTAGCATAATAGCAAACATAAAAAAAAAAACTATCTCCAATCATTCTGGCACATCATTAGGAAAGGAAATTTTAAAGCTTCCTCTAGTCTTCATCGGAAATCAGCAGAGTGTCACAGGTAATTAAGACGGTAAACTTAAGATGGACCTGGAATGGAAATGAAAGCCTGCGGCTTCTGACATCATATTTTGTCATCAAAATCGCAGCGCATGCGAAATAAAATGCATTTTTGCGCATTAGCATGAGCGCGGTGTCAAATCTGATAATTTTATTTCTTTCAACTGATATTGTTTTTAGTTTTTTCGTTGGCATGCACAGTTTATGAGATTTTTTTGATTCATCAATGACAGATTTAAAATTTTGAGATTTCAAGTCCTTGCAAGAGATTTTCATTGGATAAATTAGTCGTGTATTATGTTGTATGAAAAATTGTATTTTTTTAGTTAGTATATTATTAATTAAAAATCACTCACCGATAACATTCAGCCGAATCTGGAAATTCCTAGTTGGGGCATTCTTATAGTCCACCCTGCATCTGTAACTGCCTTCGTCGTCGAGCTGAACGGATTCTATCGTCAGAGCCGCGGGCTTCGAGACGGTCACAAAATAGGCTCTGGGCCCGAATATGCCTGGGTCGGACCAGTACAAGGCCTTGTTGAAGGCGCGGCCTCGCACATCAAAACTGGAAAAAACAAGAAAAAAGATTTTTAATTAAATGATTATAAATATGTGATCTTATCACGCATGAACAAAGGAAGAAATAATTATTTTGCAAATGCAATGGCAATTATCAATTGATCCGCTGTACTGCCTACCCTGATTAAAAAAAACTGTGCATGTTACTGGAGCCAGGATACCGAAGAAATCCCATTTAGGGAATATTCTGAGACTGAATGAAGGGTGGAGGCAAAGGAGAAGGAAAATATGAAGTATCTTATTCAATAATTTGGTGAGTAAACATGGCTTAAGATATTTCAAGCAATGACACGTTTCAACTCAGAATGATGGTTTTCTATGGTGACATTGAGAGAGTCTAAGTTTTAATGCACACAAAACTAAAAGATTGTTTTTTTTAAACCATTACCACAAAAATTTTGTGCATATTAAATTTTTCCTTTTCAAAAAACTCTAAGGTAGGAATCAAATTCCCATCTTGCATACATTGTATTCAATTTGTTGACCACTACAATAAGAAAGTCTTAATAGTTTATTAATGCTATCATATATTTGGTAATATACAGAATAGATTTGTATTAAAACATCACAAAAATAATTTGATTATATCTTCGATTCGATCATTTTTCCCCTCACATTGTGGCAAACTGCATTTTTGGGAAAATGATAAAACCCGAAAACAAAATATCCGACCACTAAAAAATAAATTACCAACGGACGCATTCACCGACTCCATTGAATATCGTGACCATATATTTCAATTTGAAACCTTAACGACTCTTGCAAAGCAAAACACAATTTAAGTCGTTTGTGAATTGTTCAACCTAAAGATGTCAAATCAGAGTACTTATTATTACAAGGTAAAATATAAATTCTGAAGAAAAACGACTGTTTTGAAAAAAAAGTACCAAAAGAAATGTGTCCTGGTAACTCAATTACTATCGCATTTAGGAAAAATGTTAACGATTTTGAAGTGACATTAAGTAATTTGTTTTATTATTTTTATATTGTGTTTTCCCTCGGTATGTATAACAACCGCACACTTTGTATATTTTTAAAAATTAATTTTAACACTGATAATGCTTAAGCTAAGCAAAGCCGGTCGGTCATAATAATTAAATCTGTATTATTTCTAATTTTGAAACTGTTAATTCGTGGTGGAATTCCATTTTAATGATTTAATAAAACAAATTTGTAACTTTATTCCACTTTTATTGTTGTTATTATTGTTATATTAATAAAAGTGGAATAAAGTTACAAATTTGTTTTATTAAAATAATTAAATCTGTGGTCTTATACAAAATTATAATTTCATTGTCATTAAGTAAATTTTGGTAGTTACCATGTAAACTAAATTACAGTTCTAACATGCATTTGTTTGCCAAGACGTAATATTAACCGTGTAAAACAATTTTTGTATTTATTTATTCCGAATTTAATATCCACTAAAAATGACCGAAGGGTATTATCTATATAAGATTATTTCTAAACTTCGATTATTAAAATTTCGATATTGAAATTTCGCGTTGACGTTGGAAAAATGCTTCGGCAGCTATAAAAATAAACAAAATCGAAACGGGTGGGAAACAACACGCCATAGTACAATTAAAAATTGCAGCTTTTCGTATTATGATCAATTAATGAATTGCTTGAATTTGCTTTGGTTTCATTTTCTTTTCATTCACCTTTTTTGTCAGGGAAACAAATGATTATCGGATTTCTTAAAGGGTGAATTGAAACAAATTTAGTTTGGAACTCTTCAGAGATTCAAGTCAATAAATATTATATTTCAACAATTGATGATAAATTGCATTTTTTATGACTTTTACTATGATTGCTTCTGTTTTGGTTTTTTGAACTGGATAACTTTTAAAATATGTAAACTCTTTATATGAAAAATAAAATAACCTGATGTTTTAAAAAAACCCTTTTGTGAACATATGTGTAATTTATATTTGAAAAAAAAGAAAAACAGGTAACGAATAACAATATAAACAATATTTGAAAAAAAAACTCCTACTGCCATCTTAATAAGCGGAAGATGTTGCTTGTGCAATGATGGAAGACTTAGCTAGCAGAGGAATTGAACCCACGACGTCCGGGTGGGAATTTGACGCATCTGTCCACTAGGTTGTTGACCGGAAAAAAAGTACGATAGAACAGGAACATGGGCAAATGAATTTGATCTTTATCCATAACTCTGCCCATTTTTTTGGACAAACGTCCCTCATCCATTTATTTCTTGTGTACTTTGTCCTCTTAAAGAAAATTTAGAATTACCCGGGTCACAGGCTCTAAGGAAGGTCTAGGAGAAATAACATGTTTTATTTTAGTATGCGCCCGCCCTCCCCATCTCCCCATAACCGTACGAATGTAACCATATTAAATCAGTTCCACTATTTTATATTCTCGGAGGGTAAATACCGTTCTTGAAAACTATTCTCGAATGTGACTATACATGTCTCGGTCAGTCGCCCACGTACATTTCTTACGCGTTCTGTGGGAAATGAATGGGACTGGCGAAATTGCGTAATGAAGTTTGTATAATTTTTTTATTTTATTTAAATATGCTTCATCGAACTTTCATCAACCAAAACACATTATTTATCAAGTCAATATTATAATACGAGCACTTTTTTATACCAGCTTTAACGATTTCCGTGGCAAAGCGGTCAGCTGCTTGGGTCAGGCCACAAAGGTCGCGAGTTTGACACCCGGCGTAGATAAAAAAAAGTGTATTTAAGTATGTTATATTATCATGTTTTTTTAAAAACCAATAAATACTTTATAAACAACACGCACAAGAGCGATACATACTCTCAATATTACTGGTGGAAGACCACAATTATGAAAAGAAAAAATAAGCTTGAAATGAGTTTAACTGTGTTAGTCCCCTCAGCTAGTAACCGGTCAAGTTTTTCTTAGTCTTCCAATTTTCCATATTAATCCCCTTCCTATTCACATAACCTCACTTTTTTCGAAAGAGGGATGTCATAGTACTTACGATCAGGGTCAGTTCCGCGACATCTCGCGTCTTGTGTTGTAAGTACCGATCGCCCCCCCCCTCACTATCATTTTTTTTAAATTTTATTTGACTCAATTAAACAAACTTTTTAAAATTACTCTGCAATTTTAAGTTTTGTAACAAATGACTCCAATATACAATCCTGAACTAGCCAAAGCACTATTACTAGGCACAAAAAATAATTTACCATAAAAACAAATAAGCTTATCTAATGTTTTAAAGAATAAATAAGCCAAAACCTATTGTATTTCTTCTCCATTTGAACGTGTTTTATTATAGTACTTCAAAATATTATTTTTCATTTGTTAATAACAGAAAAATTATAATGTTTTGGTAACTGTTTGGGACGTTCGTGAACTAATAAGCCGATTGTATTTTGACATAACTTTAATCAACTTCCGGATCCAATTTAATCTTTTCATACCGTTTTAAATAATCTTCACTATTATTTATAAATTCCAGTTCAACCGAAGGTTTTTCTGATTCTATTAGAATATATGTGCGTGCAAAAGGAAGAATGGAATGTTTTTGAGTTGCAGGTATGCAGAATTGTTCCAAATTATTCTCTCATCATCAATCAATAAAGTCACGTGAAAATTTTATAACTTATTCGAAGGAGTGTTTTTTCTAAGTTAGTTGAAAGTTTCACTATGGAAATTATTTCATTAAATGTTATCCACAATGTAACTGCCTTTTATGAACAATGTGTCAATATCCATAATAACTCAAATCAAGAAAGAAATGTTAACATTTAATAACATATAAAGAGGAGTGTCCTTTCGAATTCGGTTAAAAGTTTCACCATGGATACTGTGTAATTTTATGTTAGTATGGCAAGCCACAGTATAACTGCCTTCTATGAACAATGTTTCAATACATATATTCAATACATAATAATTATTAATCAAGAAAGTAACGTGAAAATTTTTTACATATCCAATCTTGTGTCTTTTCGAAGTCGGTTGAATGTTTCACCATTGAAATTGTGTAATTTAATGTTAGCATGGCAAGACACAGTGTAACTGTCTTCTATGAATAATGTTTCAATACCTATAATAACCAAAATCAAGAAAGTAATGTGAACATTTTATAACATATCCGAAGGAGTGTTTTTTCCTAGTTAGTTGAAAGTTTCACAATAGAAATTGTTTCATTTGACATTAGCCACAATGTAACTTCCTTTTATGAGTAATGTTTCAATACCTATAATAACCAATATCAAGAAAGTAATGTGAACATTTTATAACATACTAAAAAGAGTGTCCTTTCGAAGTCGGTTGAAAATTTGACTTAAGAAATTGTTTCATTTAATGTTAGCATGGCAAGCCACAACGTGACTCTCTTCTATGAACAATGTTTCAATACCTATAATGACCGTATATTGGTCATGTCGTACTTGTGGTCTGATGCATGCAGTTCGTATCCCGTGGCGGCAGCTAATACCGTCTTGCGCCAACAAAGTGCCGGTTCCCGTTGCATATTATGAACGATCGTCATATTATTCATAGCTCCGGCCGCAATTATGAAAAGGTCCGTTCTGCGCCCCATTCTGTTCTAGCCTCCATTATATCGGTCGTCTGCAATTTTGAGCTTCTGTGTATTCCAGCCTATCCAGCGATGAAAGAACATTATTTGCTACGGATATATTTTCCAGTAGCTGTTTAAGCAGGTTATTCTTCTGCAATCCTCGGTATTAAACAAAATGTATTTTATAAAATTTAAAATAATTCAACCAAATTTCTGAATCGCACTATTTTGTCATTGGGTACTAATCCTATGTTCCAAAGATATTAATAAATATAAAATAAAAACATCACAACAAAAGTAATGTACGCTTGTCTACCATGTCAAATTACATTGTCAGTCTGCGAGGTCGAGTAGTTAGGACACTCGACTACGAATGCAAAGGTCGCGGGTTCAATTTTTTAGAGGATTGTGTCTCAATAGACAATATTCTTCAATTTAAAAAAGAATTGAGAAAATTTATTTGCCATAACCATTCATGTCGGTGTATTACATGTCTAATTTTTGTAATACAATATTTGTAATTTTTTCAATCCATGAAATGTCATTTTCTTCGTGTCATTCGTTTGAAATATTCGTGTCTATATATATGTCTATATATTAAAACCCACAGTGTTGTGATTTAACTTAAGATAAATAAATAAATATCGCAAAGTTCAAATTTTTTGATTCTCTTTGTATCGCTCTGGTGAAAGACCAACATTCAGAATCTAAAATTTGCTTGAAATAGCTTAAGCCGTATTTGGTGACCATATACGAATAACCAGGTACTTCCTTACCTTCCTCTTTCCCATCTCCTTTCCCTCTCTACTACCTTAAGCCTCACAACATACCCTGATTAAGAATTCCATAGTCCCACTGGCTTCAGATGAATGAAAGTAGTTGGGATTCTTGTGCAGTATTCACTTAAATCAAGAAAGGGACGCTTAGATGGTTTGGGCATGTAGAGCAAATGAACGATGAAAGGAGTGTGAAATGAATGTATGATGCGAAAGTGAATAGAAGAAGAAACCGGGGATGCCCGATGAAGACATGGTACGATCAAGAGAATCTCATACTAGAATCGGGCCACGTGAAGAGTCAGAATAACAAAATAGTATGTATGAGACGATGAATGAATGTGAACGAAGCAAGGAGTGTGCGCAAAGACAGAGTTGTATGGCGGTCCATCCTCTCTGCCTACCCCTGCGGGGAAACAGTTAGACTGGCTGGAAATTGACGCCTTGACCAATTTATTTCAGACAGTAAATGCTTTATAAAATTTAACGACATCATAGCTTATAATATTAATAATTCTAGAATATGTTAATCAAAAAGGTTGTATTTATTATTTATTTTTAGGAAAATAAAATAAGGTTTTATTGTTACTTTTATTAGAATAACTGCTACCCTATCCCTATCTTCATCAAACACTTTCATCATTCTTTTGCATCCCTTTGGCTAAGCAGTCGAGGTGTAATCTGAGCGTGTCGTAACATCGTAAGCCGTATTTGTACAAACTATTATAGGATTAATAGGGCGGGCCATATTACGTAGCTCAGTTTCTCGGACCTTATTTGCATGTAATATTACACTGAAAGCTTCGTATTGGCCACACATGAAGGTGGAGTTACGTGTGGAAGCCCATCTCTCAGATATATCCTATACGGCCTGAGCGGTCGAGTGGTTAAGTTAAGCTCGACCACGAATGCAGGGGTTGCGAGTTCAAATCCCGGCGTGTGTAAATAAATATCATATAATAATATGTGTTATTTCACAATGAATGAATGTAAAATAATAATATCATATTTGCGGCACGTTCCAGATTGGTAGATACTCCAAATATCGCCTGGGTGAAAGACCACTATTCAGAGTAGGCACGTACTTCCTAACCTTATTTTTCTTCATCTCCTTCCCCTCCATATTACCTACAGCCTCACAATATACCCCCATTGAATATGCCACAGTCCCAATGGCTCCAGCAGTGTACAAAATATAGAAAAAAAGCATGGCTCTGGAAGGAAAACTTTTAAAAAATGTTACATGATTCTACAATAAGGCTAGGTTGTAATTAATCCTTTCGTGTTGAATAACAATTATATTTTGACGGAAATCAAAATTTTCAACATATAAAATAAACCATCAACTAGAAAATCTAATTCAACATGAAATCATTGCGGTAAAAGACCACCATTGAGAATGGAAACGTTGCTTTAAATGCATAAAGCCGTGTTTAATAACGAGGTACTTTCCAACCATCCTCTTTCCCATCTCCTTCCCGTCCTCACGCCCTTTACGCCAATTGAAAATGCCGTAGTCCTACTAGATCCGGACAGTCAGAAGCAGTTAGGACTTTTAATTTTATTTAAACAATAATTATTATTATTTTAAATTTAAAAAAAAACAATTTTTAGTTCAATTGTTTTAGTCAATTTTTCAATTTTTAATCAATTTTTAGTCAATTAAAAAAAATAAAAAATAAAATAATAAAAATATTAATAATAATAATAATAATATTAATAATAAAAATAACAGTTAGGTCTTTTTGCGGTATTCGCATTTAAGATAATGTTTTTTTTTTAGGTTTCAACGACTGCGGTTGGACCTTGTCACGTACAAGTCTACCACGAGGGTAGCTCAGTGAAAACGACCAAGTGGTGGACAGAGGAAGAAGTAGACCAACAAAATGAAAATAACTCTTAATTGGAGTTTGGAGACAGGAGAAGATTGGGTAGGGATCGCAGACGGTGGAAAATATTTCTGAAAAATGCCAAATTCCACCTTTGGATTTTGCGCAGTGATTATGTGGTACCAATAAACCCAGCAAATAGACTACAGCCCTATCCTATCGGGGATTGGCTATCATCAGGACGATAGTGACTTTTAGAAAGAGAAACTGCACTCGGACCAGTAACTTATGTTAAGACGCCACGAGATATGGCGTTTTTGTCTCCCATCTTCCCCTGAATTATTATCCTTGTTTTTTTTTCATGATGATTGACATTAAGATATTGGCATTAGATTATTTTTTAAAGCTGGCACACTTTCGTATGTGATGAAGAATCTTTACATTGTTTACTCTACCTGTTTAGTGTAAGGAAAGCATGCGCTAGTATTTTTCATTAAAAAAAACATGTTCGAATCGTAGGTGGGCGGAAATATGTACACTAATATCTTTAAAGCTATTTCTCGATCCGCCCATTTTTTTTAATTTATCATAATTAATTGAACGAAAAAATATGAATTAATCATAATTCGAAATTTGTAACTAATAAAATCCATGATTTTAATCTGGCCATAAATCGCGAGGCACGGAATGCCGTGTCTGAAATATGAAATTTATATGTTTATGTATTCGAAGGCGGCCGGTGTTTACAGGCGATTTTGCTCCTAATGCCTTAAATTTTGTAATTTCCTGAATCGAGCGCACTGTAATAAAGAGTAAGCGAGGGCTTCGTTGATTTACTTCACACGTTTTCTTCGGACTTTACAAAGTCGGTTGCTGTTGGTTGTTTGAATACATTATTTTTATACAATGTTGGAAAATAAGAAAAATTAAAAAAAAAGTATTCAACTTTTCGAGCTTCCTTTATAAAAGGTTAATAAAAAGGATTTTTATGCTTTTTATCAAACATATTTTTAACCCTGACATAAATTTTTTGTCTTTTGTTAATATGGATCGGTTGGAAAAAAATGCCATCAAACAATAAATTTACTTTTACACAACAATCAAAATATTTAGTATGTACACACATGGTTCAACGAAATCGTCTACCATTGTATTTAAAGTGAACATTTAAAACAAACACTCACATATTTATTCAAAATTCTTGCCTGGAAGAAAAAAAGTCGCGGGACTAGCTGCAAGAAAACAAATAAATATGCCAACAGGCTCACAAAGGCGAGAAACTTTATTCTGATAGCTCTTTATCTCTCCCTTTCTTAGAATATGGCAAATCTACCCCCCCCCCCTTTAAATAATCCACTAGATAGAGACTACTAGCCCTCCTCCTTTTGATTTAAATTACATATAGATTCCAGATAAAAAAAACAATCAATACTTATTATTTAAAAACGATAAAGATTCTAGATAAAAATCAATCCATACTTATTATTAAAAAACGTTAACCACAGCCTTCACTTTGAATATTCCGCTATAACCTTATTTCTGTTTCTTACGCGGGTCGTTTATGGAAAAGAGGTTCTGATTACTGAGCAACAGCACAGCGGTACGACCATACTGTTCATAATTATTTTGACCACTCATTTTTTGCATTCAATAGTGAAGTCAACAAAATTACTTCAATTTTAAAACTATATTAGTGAATTGCAGAAATATAACCGATCTTTTTTTGCGTTCAATAGTGAAGTCAACAAGATTACTTCAATTTTAAAACTATATTAGTGAATTGCAGAAATATAACCGATCATTTTTTGCATTCAATAAGGAAGTCAACAAGAATACTTCAAGTTTAAAACCATATTAGTGAATTGCAGAAATATAACCGATCATTTTATGCATTCAATAGTGATTTCAACAAGATTACTTCAATTTTAAAGCTATATTAGTGAATTACAGAAATATAACCGATCATTTTTTGCATTCAATGGTGAAGTCAACAAGATTACTTCAATTTTAAAACTATATTAGTGAATTGGAGAAATATAACCGAACATTTTTTGCATTTAATAGTGAAGTCAACAAGAATAATCCAATTCTTAAAAATGGCAATTCTTACTTTCGTGCACAGCAAGCCTCAGTTTTTGACGAGATCAGAATAAAATCTGTTGACTCTGGTGTCTTTGGTATAAAAGTATGGTACGCGCAAAAGGTTTTTATAATTAATGTAAGGTAGTTCTTACTCACGGTATTTGAAGACATGGATGGTGAAGTTCTGTGAGTACAATTTATAATGAAGCCGAATTAAATTTATTATTACAAATTCGTCTTTTAAATTTTGCTCTTAATCCAATTAATGAGAAGCTCAAAGCTTAAAAAATACGTTGTTTGTCATATAGAAAGGTACAACAGTATAAAATGTTAACTATTAAAAACATTGTGCTTGTTGTAAAAATAACTAATTGTATATCAATAAATATTGAATAAGTTCGAAAACATGTTTCGTTTTAAGTAAAGTTCTGAGTGGTTACATCAAATGACTTCGATGTTGGTTGTTTTAATAATTTAAAGCTTTCAATGAAAAGTTTTCAAAATATGTATTTACAAAGAGAAACAATACAAATATACGTGACGTAAGTAGGTTCTAGGTACCTAGACGGATATTGGAAATTATAATGGAAAAGTTTTCCGCTTTTGATAAATGGTTGTCTTTACTTCGTTTTCGATTTCATTTTCGCAAAGAAAGTCCATTAACAAATTTATCGTAAGCTGATATCAACAATGAATGATAAATATACAACACGAAGTCATTAAGTTTGTTTAAATTCTTCTTTTTATTTAGCGATTGGAAATAAAAAGCATTTTTCATTCGGTTTAAATTCGGTATTAAGGGATTAAGTAAGAATGTTAACAACATGATAAAAGTAAAAGTTTGAAGGCAAAAACAAAAAACATTTTCATGGACATTTATTCAAGTATTTTAGGTTCTAATATGAATACAACCTCAGAGCAATAACATAAAAGAGAGAGCGCTGCTGTAGTCAGTTTTTTTGAGTTTTGCCGGACTCAGCTAGACTTGGACGTGGCTAGGACTAGAGTATTTATACATCCGTTCATAGCACATGTCGACATAATGTTTTTATTTTTCGTAAAACCACTTTTTCACAGTATCGTTATAAACAAAAATATGGCATATAACCTAAAAAACCCGTTGAGTTATGTCCATTTATGTCGCATATCAAAACGTATGGGTGGAGTCAACGGAGACGCGGGACACGAATAATATTCTTACAATACTTGAAAGCGGTGTGATAATTTGGGAAATTTTGTTGTCTATTTCTTTCATGGTGTATGACGTAAAAACCCGGAGAATAAGATTTATGCAAAATTTGTATAGGTTGGGTAAATAGAATTGGCTCTCTCTCCATATATTTTGACTCCAAGAATACAGCAAATCCTAAAAAAACAATCGTGTTTTGAAATAGCAATCGGACACTATAATTATTATTTTCGATGAGTCATTTGAAGCATAATGCTTTGGAATTTGAGAGTTTTAGCATTATAATTTCTGTCAAAGATATATTGTAGGAAACTAAGCAGAATTAAAAAATATTAAAACGTATTATTTTTGAAAAGTTATTATGGCTAAAGACGAAAGCAAACTTTGCGAATCAACATAACAAAATACCTTTTAGGAATAAAACAGACCCTGGAATTAGGATAATAGTTCGAAAACAGGTGGATGAAAAAAAAAAAATAAAAAAGGGTACAAAGAAGAAAATAGGGTAGAACAGGAAAGGAAAGAGGAAAAAAGAATGTAGAGGTATAGACAGAAAGGAAGGAAATAAGGTTGATTAAAGTTAGTTAAAAGGAAATGAAAAATGGTTTGGTCATCAAAAGCTCAATTCATGCCATATTTATGTATATCTTCCAATCGTAAATTGGCTCATTGGAACATACTGTCCTATTATAACCCTAGCTTATTCCCATCTTCAGAACGGGTATTCAACGAGTTCAACATACAGTTGTCCTCTGGAGAACCGGTGGCACACGAACAGGAGTACTCCAGGTTCGTGTAATACAAACCGATCGTATCGTATTACTTACTCTTCGACACTTTATTTGCAAAAATTTGAAGGTCTTATTTTTATAAGAGAATATAAACTGATGCTAATTAAAAAACTTGAGAATAGAAAGAAATAAAGGAAAGGAAAAAGTTGAGAGTAAAGTAGGTTAAAGGAAAAGGAAACAAATGATTACATGAACAACAAAAAAGCAAATAAAGGGTTATTATTTTATGTTGACATTACAATACTAATGATTAATCTGACCAAGAGTTCATTTAAGGGGTTATATGTGGATTTTAAAATTTCAAAAAAAAAATTTTTTTGCATCTAATAGTACAATTTCAAGTGTAGAATATTTTCCCAAGGTTTCAAGTCGATCGGAGTAAAAGTCTAGGTGAGAAAGCCATTGGAAGTTTCTCTCATTAGCTTAGACCGGTCGAGAACAATGCAGGTATATTGACTTTAATTGCTTTTTTCTAAAAACACTATTTTTCGAAGTCGGTGAAAACAATTTCTCAAAAACCCGATCCTATTGAAATTTTAGCTTTTCCCACCGGCTAAATTTTCCAAATTTTTTGATGGAAACCGTATAAAACATTGTTTAAATGTTGCATTTTTATATGCTAAAAATGTTGAAAAACATTATTTTTTTAAATAGAGTAAATCTGCTTTTTTCAACCTTCGAAACCGATGTAACCCTTTAAAGTAAGGATTAAAGTGTGCGTGTGAAATGGTTTTTTTTAATGGTGGAATTAATTCAATTCTTTACTGTGTTAATGGGTGTCATAAAACTTATTTGTACTAATGTGGAGATACTGGGTGAGCATGTTGATAAACCTAACAAAAACATCTTTACAAACTTTATTGAGGAACATTGAAAGAGAGAGCGCTGCTGTAGTTAGTTTTGATGAGTTTTGCCGGACTCGGCTAGACCTGGGCGTGGCTAGGACTAGGGCAAGGGTATTTATACATCTTTTCATAGCACATATCGACATAATGTTTTTGTTTATTCGTATAACCACTTTTTCACAGTATTGTTATAAACCAAAACATAGCATATAACCTAAAAAACCGTCGAGTTATGTCCATTTATGTCGCATATCAAAACATGACACGAAGAACATTCTTACAATACTTTAAAGCGGTGTGATAATCTGGGAAATTTTGTTGTCTACTTCTTTCTCATAGTGTACGACATAATAATCCGAAGAAAGTGATTTATTCCAAGTCTGTAGAGGTTGGATAAAAAAAATTAGCTCTCTCTCCATATATTGTTACTCCAAGTATAGAGCTGTAGTTTGACACATCTCCCTTCTTTGGACATCTCTCCATTGTCATGACCTTATAGAGAAAGCATTGTCAAGGAAGACTGGTAACTAAAAAAAATCCTGTTTCGTAATGTAAATAGAGTTAACATGGCTCGGAATTTATTTTAGAGTTGTGATAATGCATATTTAATTATTACTTGCGATAGTTGTACGGCCATTAAAAAAAGTATTACCAAAAATCTTCACAGAACTGGTTGGCCGATATATCTAAAAAGTGTACATATTTGTAACATGAGTGAAATCGAAACAGCTACAAGGATTTTTTTCTTGTTGGCTCGTCATCAATGTATTTGCTTGTGTTCTTATACACGCCTTTACATGTGATAGTTTTCCTTTGTGATACGCTTGGAATGTACACCCAGAACAGTTCATGGCTTAGAATTATTATTTAAAAAAACAACTCTAAAGTAATCTGCATTGAAGTACATAATGTACATCTTAAATCGTTTTATCGATTGGAAATATCGCCCACGACTTTTAACTAAAAGTGTTATTCGTATTTGTACATACATTTCAATTTTTAGGTTTTTTAATTTTATTTAAACAATAATTATTATTATTTTAATTTTTTTAAAACAATTTTTAGTTAACAGCTGTCACGCGTAAAAATAATAACACCGCAGAGCTTTTAACTAAAAATTGTTGTAAAAAAAATTTTAAAATAATAATAATTATTGTTTAAATAAAATTAAAAAACCTAAAAATTAAAATGGAGTTCTACAAAATAAACTTTAAAACCATAAATACATACATTTCATCTGGATTTTTTACACCCTTAGCTTTTAATAAATTGTTTTTAATCTGTTGATGTACACATGCACTTTGTACCCATATCTGAACATTTTTTCTTGATTTACGATAACGATCATGATTCTAGATAGTTTCAATTCGAATACCTGCCTGTCTTATATTATTTTATCGTTGTTATATTAGTTGAGGTAATTTATTGGGAAGCGCACTTGAGGTGAACTATCACAAACCTGCGCTATAATAATAATAATAATAAAAAGTTTTATTATAGAAGGTATGCAGAAGTAGTGCAATGCAGTACATTCCATAATTGAAAATTACACATAATAATAATAATAATAAAATAAAAGTTGTAATACATACAATAATAATAATAAATTCAAATAAATTCATGAAAAAAATTAAAATAATACATGAAAAAATTATTAATGGAGGATATTAGGTCCCATGTCTGCAAAAGGGGATCAAGAGGGAGTCCATCCTGGCAGCGTTAAGATTGATGGGGCCAATAATTTACTCCAATGAGCTTCTATGCTTGAATTCGGGATCTCACCATGGTGAGGTCATTTCTAGAGTTGTTGTATGTTAATTCAATATTATTATTAGTAGGGTCTACGCCGTAGACTGTGATATTCTTGATTCGTTGTTTTAAAGTTAAGCCTTGTCAGACTATGCGACGGTTTACCAGTGAACTCCTTACATTGGGAGCTTCATTGTAACTTTGGCATTTCCATTAGACGCGTAGTTTATGAGAAAGAGTTTACAATGAATATATTAAATTATGAATTGCTTTTCCTCAATCAACTTTTCTAATGATGGGAATCATTCTTCACTGTCCAGAATGTCGAGACTTGTTAACTCAAGTCATGGTCTTGAAATTTTTGGTACCAGTCGAAATGATTTTTGTCATTCTTTAGAACTCTACCAAAACCTTAATAATAATAATATTTGGATGATTTGTATAGCGCCGTTTTTGTGAAAAGTCGCCTCAAGGGCGCTGTACAGATATTATTTTCTATTATTAGTTTAAATTAATTTAATTCCTTGTTCAGGCTTTGACTTGAATATTCTATGAAACATATTTTTTGTGATGACTTTATTTAAACATTATGTATGTGCTGTTATTTCTCTGTTGCTCTTTTTTCCCATTTTGTGTTATGGATTTTTTTGTATTTAGACAATTTTTTTATTTACTCAACTTAATGTTTTTACAATATTATACATACATGGTCCTACACGCTAATTCACCTGTGATGTGGAGGTCCGTTGGTGACTAACTAACTAACCATTACGCCGTTTCCCCGCAGAGGTAGGCAGAGAAGACGGACCGCCATTTAACTCTGTCTTGGCACACACTCCTTGCTTCATTCACATTCATTTACCGTCTCATACATGCTTTTCTGTTATTCTGACTCTTCACATGACCCGATTCAAGTATTTGATTTACTTAATCATGTCATGTTTTTCTCGGGCGTCCTCGACTGATTCTTCCATTCACTTTCGCATCATATATGCTTTTCACACTCCTTTCTTCGTTCATTTGCTCAACATGCCCAAACTATTTAAGAATCCCTTTCTTGATCCTATTCATTACGCGCACATTAGTCTTGCATTCATTCCGGATATCCACATTTTAAATACGGTCATACATGGTTTTTCCGCAAATTTATTTTTATTTTTTTTATATGAATATCGCACAAGAGTCTCAACTGCTCTCAACCGTCTAGAGCCAGTGAGACTATGGCATTCCTAAATAGGGTATGTTGTGAGGCTGAAGGTACTGGGGAGGTGAAGGATATTGGGAAGAAGAAGGTCGGGAAGTACCTGGCTATTCAGATCTGGTCACCAAACACGGCTAAAGCCATTTCAAGCAACGTATCAATTCAGAATGGTGGTCTTTCACCAGGGCGATACTTAGAGTATCTACCACTCTGGAACGTGCCGCAAATATACTTTTTATTGTTTTTATATGAATTAAATGTGTTATGACACATATTAATTAAATAAAAGCTATTGGCGCACGCCGGGTTCGAACCCGCGACCTTGGGATTCGTAGTCGAGCGTCTTACCACTCGACTATAGAGGTCGTCAATGGAGGACTATGGAGAACTACGTCACAGCGATCTCATTTTCACAGCATTCAGTCTACTTTCATCCTTCCCTTGCCAGTTTCATGCCTCACTGCCATACATCAGGGTTGGTATAAGCACTCCATTGTGGACTGCCAACTAGGTCCGTTGGTATAAAAATAAATCAGCAGTATGCCTGTTCGTTCGCCAGGCTAACGCACCCCTGATCACGCCTGTATTGCGATATTTCTCCTGCATAAGATTATATTGCAGCTAATGCGTTTTGACACGGAGCTATCGTGTCTGCTTGGCCGTAAATATACAAAACGTGAACCCTTCAAACCACCGTAATGGCGGATCCGATTAAAGTTATGCATTAAACTTCGAAAATTATAATTTAACAGATATGAAATTAAATGCATTGGGCAAAATGATTCCTAGAAGCAACATTAAAACTAAAATTTATGAGGTTAAATTATTCGCTTTTGTAGTCTCGACTACGAATCCAGAGGTCACGGTTCAAGCCCGCCATGCTCAAATACATTTTATTGAATTAACATGTCTCATAACACATTTAATTTATATTAAATAATTTATTATATATTTGCGGTTCGTTCCAGAGTAGTAGATACTCTAAGTATCGCTCTGGTGAAAGACCACCATTTCGAATTGAAACTTTGTTTGAAATGGGTTAAGCCGTGTTTAATGACCAGATCTGAATAGCCAGGTACTTCCCAACCTTCCTTTTACTCATCTCCTTCCCCTTCCCACTACTTTCAACCTCACAACATATCCCGATTGAGGATGCCATAGTCTCACTGGCTCTGGAGAGTTGGGACTCGAAGGTATTCAGAGTACCTACAATTTTTGAAATTGAGATTTTATTTTTTGTGTATTTGAAATGAACCATGTTTCAGGTTTTATTAAAAAATATGTTTTTGAAATGATCATTGGAAAATATGTCGGAAAACATTTTCATCATAAATATTTTTTTAGGCAATTTTCTTCAAATCTTAGGTTTGTTTTTGACATCGAAACACGTTGGCCCAAAAGCTCTTAATTGTCATATTCATAAACGGGTAGTTAAACAATTTCGTACTTTTCTTATCGAACAGTCGAAGAATATGAAAAATATAACACGGCATTTTGTCTTAATTTTTGACAGATGTGTCGATATTTTAAAGAAAAAAAACGACCTAAAAAACTAAGAATAGTTGCGTTGGCTAATAAAATCCAGATAGCGAAGGCTTTGGACCTTAGTTTACCTTAAAACCAGGGTTTACCGTTCCAGAGTTTTGTTGCCTCAGCACACAAATGTTCTGCTTTATATCTAAGATGTATGAACTCGCTTTAAGAAATATAGATAAGTAACCCACATTTTTACACGCCTTAAAGTGAATTCGTGTAATAATAATAATAATACTTGGCTAATTTATATAGCGCCATTTTTGTTAGGTGTTACCTCAAGAGCGTTTTACAAAACTTATAAAACTATCGCAAAATTAATCAAAGAACTATCGAAATTTCTAAAGCTTTAGCCAAAATTACCTTATTGATTTATAAATATATCGCAGGCTGTGAAAAGTTTTGAATTTCCTACACAGCCTATTGTATAAAAATCTATCCACAGTTCCAAAGGTAAAATATCAAATAATTCAAAAGAAAGTACATGCGGATTTTCTGGACCGGCAAGAGTACGAAAACGGGATGCATTATTCCTACGAAGTGTAGTCGAAATAATGGCCCTTGCACCGATAGAAATGTGTGATAAAAATAATAATGATGGTTGATTTCACCTAAGAGACAAATTAAGAATTGACTACCTTACATATTTAACCTAGATGAGTAATTTCATAGATATTTTAATGAGAAAATTTCGTTACAGCTTATGATTATTGTTACAAAACAAGTATTAGAAAAAAATGGTAGTTTTTTTTAAGTAGTAAGTATTTTGAAAAGTCTGCCTTTTAAACATTATTTTAAGAAGTATTTATGTTGGATTTCAAGTGATAATTCGTAAAATTTGTGTTTTTTATCCAGTTCCTACCTATCCGACCATTTTACAATATTCGATTTTTGTATTCGAAACAATTGACAATCAAAAACAGTAGAGTTTGATGTGAAAAAACGTATTGCTCGTTGGTTTTCTCGCTTTTTCGTCGGTTTTGCTGTTATTCTCAAAATATTATAATGTGGTTTTGCGAATTAAGAAGTTTTAAATCAGTATGGTGTATTCGTGTTTGTCAAAAACACCCTTTTTTAGAAGATTTTAAGAACTTATAACTTCAACATCATCAGTGAGTGAATGGTTTCCCATTTTTCTTTCATTTCATAATCTTTTCACGTCTATAAAAATACACTTCCATCAAGTAGTATAGTTTATCGTTCACGGTCCACTGTTTCCCAAATTCACCTGAAGCTGAAAACACATTCGGTGTTTTATCACAGCTTCGGATCCCACAGTATGATTTTAAAAATAAATCCAATCAATTGATAAACCAAAGGTAAAATATTCATTAAGTCAAAACTTTAATTTAACAACACTAATGGTTTGTAGTACAATTTAAATCCAACCCAAACAAACAGAATGAGATCCCCCGCACTAACTAGCAATTAATATTCTTCCAGTGGATTGGCCCAAAGCAAACAAATCGGAAAGTTAAAGTTAACGGATACAAATGTTGCACCGAACATGGGCGTGTGTGGAGGTCGGGCAATTGAGGCTGCCGGAAAAAAAAGGTAAAGCTTAAAAAAATATACATTAAAAACCTATACTTAAATTGGTAATTAGTTTTTTTGGTAATCTTGTACCATTGTTAGACTTAATCAATTGATTGTACAGCATCACTTTTAGGAACAAGTGCAGGTCAAAATAAATAACTAGGCGAACTCAGTCATGAAAACCTTTTAGAGAAGTCACAAATCCAGTCAAATCGAAATATTCACATCGAGAATAACTTAATGAACCAGATATTAATCATTATTTTACTTATTTACAAAAGAAAGGGTCTTTTTAAAAAAATATTGTCAAAATCCTCCATTAAGGGAACTTACGATGAATAATTTTTGCAAAAAAAAAAAACGTGTTTTTTCACTTTCACTCTAACTCTTTATGGTGATTACAACTCTGTACCTCACTTATTATATTTATTTTTACGGTTTACTTTGAGTTTCTTTAATTTTATTGTTATTAACATTGTTTTATGAAGATTTTTATTTCCTTTTCTATATATTTTATGTACGTATGTATATGCTATGATACGATTAATAAACCAGATAAACTTTATTAAAGACCTTGAAGGGTAGTTATAAAACCAAACAAAACAATTTTAATAACTTAAGTTTAATTTTCAATTACTTAAATAACGAGTTTATTAATATCAAGTAATTATTGTCAGTTGTCAAACCTACTGTACGACGTACGTGGGTTTTTCTCATTTATGTTAAAATGGACAGCGAACTTCTTTTTTAATTTTTCATAAAATGGACTGAACTTTTTTTCGCACGCACTTAATAGATTGATAAAACATCAATGGAACGAGCAAGTCAGAACTACAGGAGTAAGAATAATTATATATATATATATCAGATTGAGAAAAATCCTATCATTAAATATGATCAAAACCATATATTTCTCACTTGCTTAATCTATTCTTTAATATGGTATAATCGGATGAGGAAGGACTTTCAAAACTAACCCCTCGCCTGTGAAAAAAGCACAAATATTAATTATTAAAGTGATACTAGGCAAACCATCGTTGTTTCCTACTATGGAACTGTTTAACGAATTTAAAGTTCTTAGTTTAAATAATATTTTCAAAAAGAATGCTTTATAAAAAAATGTTATAGTTTAACGAACTTTATATACTGTTTATTTAATTTTTTTTTTTAAATGTCCAGACAAAGTCAATTTTAAGAAAAGGAATTGTAAAACCCTCTCCGAATGAATATACAATGGCTAATGATTTTGAACTCGCCTCATATTCGATTATTTTGTTTATATTATGACAGCTGTTCTATTATTGAATAAGCTAGTTATAGAGACATACACGACAGAATATAAATTTGTTCAAACGTATTACGAAAATTTGCGTTAATATACAAATTGATGTATGAAATTACGATTTCCAACTGTCTCTCGAAATTTCGATGTCAATTATCTGCCACCTAGCTCACAGAAAACCATTAAATTTTATTTGTGAGGGGAAAAGTATTTCCTAATGATCACAAGCGACGCAATAGCCAAAAGACAATATTGAAAACGATTTTCATTTTCGTGAAATAGTGCCTCAATTATGCGAAAATTTCACACCATCAACTTGGGTATTTTACTAGTGGCGGAGAATCGCCCGATATTGTATACAAATTATAAGTTTTTATTATGATTTGAAGAAACAATGATGCTTGTAGTATTTATTAATGAAATGCTTTTACAAATGCAAGCAGAGTACATATTTTGTAGCATTATGTGCGTGCGGTTGTGCAGTAGGATTAACAAACTTTTTGGAGCTTTATTCATATTTTTATGATGAAAATTGTTGATAATCATTGAAATATGTGTGTTTTAATAATGTATATTTTGTCGTATTTTTGTAATTGCTTAATTTTAATATTATGTATGTGCTTTTCTTTCTCTGTTGCTCTTTTTTCCCATTTCGTGTTATGTTTAGTATGTTAGTTTATAAATAAATAACACGGACCCTCAAACGACAGTGGAAAAATGACCCCCATTGATCAAAAATAATCTGTATATTTTCACTTCCAGGTATCAGTATTATGTTTTCTTTATTCACCTTATTTAGAGTGAGCATAATGAAGCACGATGGAGTTCTGATACCAATGATGAGGCAAATTACCCATTAAAAAAGGCAGAAGTAAAGGAAATACACTAGAAATGTGAACTTTAATGTAATAGTGTAAACCAGTTACGTAAGAAGATGTCCGAAAAGAATACTAAATAAATAAGTGTAATAAACAAGATGAGGAAGGGGTTCGTTGATAAGTTGGACATGTAGAACAGACATACCAAAAATAAAAATAAAAACGTGAGGGGAGAGGTATGTCAATGCAAGAAGATGAAAAAAAAGTCGGTAACGTGCCTGTAAGACATGGATTAAAAGAATATTATGAATGAAGCAAACAGTATGTGCCAAAACAGAGTTATGTGACAGTTAAAAATCTTCGCCTACCCCTGCGGAGAAGTGGCGTGATGACTAAATGGTTCCTTGTTAATTTTAATATGTACTGATTTGAAAGAAGACAAAAGTCACCAGTTCACACAGCATCTTCCAACTCATAGACCACAGACAGGCCAATGAAATCGAGTTCTTAAGTATCGCCCTGGCGTAAGACATTCAGAATAGAAACGTTGCTTGAAATGGCTTTATTCACGTTTGGTAACTAGATCCGAATAACCAGGTGCTTTCCAACCTTCCTTTACCCATCTTCTTCCCTCTTTACCACCTACAGTCTCATAAAATACCCCAATTGGGGATGCCAAAGTCTCACTGGCTCCAGACGATTGTTGCAGTCGGGACTCTAGTGCGGTATTCACTGTTCAAATAAATAAACGGTTAAAGCTATTTCAAGCAAGCTTGGAATTTGAATAGTGTTATTTCACCAGGGCGATACTAAGAGTATATACCGCTCAGAAACGCACAACGAATTATTTGAATTAGCTTAATTAAACGAAAATCAAAATGCAGTAGTCCAAAAACAGTATGCATACAATTTTAGAGATTTAAAAAAGTTGTAATTTTTCCCAAAAGGAAGGATAAATGAGGCTTAATTATAGCACATAAACGCCCATACAACACTTCTATAATTCATTATCAGTGTTTTAATAATGTGAGCTATGCAGACGATATGGTACTCATATAAGAGGGCTACGTATCCTCCCCTAAATATCTGCGAAGAGTTTGCTCAGAAACAAACATGATTTTTAAAAACGATGATTATTAGATACGGGCAGGGTCCGAAAACATTTCTCAAAACGGTGGAAGGAGTAAAGAAACCAAATATCTAGGGCACATCATCAATTATGACGAACACATTGAAACGCCTCAGTGTGAAATCAAACATGCTCATAAGTTTATATCTTCAGTGATTTCACTAAACACGATCTGGACCAATTTTAAGAAAAGCATGGAAAGGCTTCGGGTCCAGTACAACAACGCCTACCGGATGAAAATTAATCTAACTGCAAGTTTGTATCACCGAGGGGCGACCACAGCCCTTATGAGAACCAGGGTACCAGGTTTCGGTTAGCAACTCAGTAAGCATAATAAGATCCCGAACTCAAAGCATACAACATTGAATTAAACGAAAATACATATTGTTTTGGTTAATATACTCCATTACATATAGAGAGAGAACACAAAATTTATTTAAGATGAATTTCTGTTCATTTTTTATTTTGTTTCTAGCTTAATTACAAAAAAATAAGATTTTATACCTTCCGGAATAACAAAGGAAATGATAGAAAAAAAAAATAACATATTTAATTAAAACAAAAATAATAAAAATTGTGAGAAAAACATATTTGTGGTTATAAAAGAGGAATAGAACAGTGAAAAACAAAAAATAAAATTTAGATTATAACAAAGGAATAGATAAAAAGAGACAGAAAATATGAAATGAAACGTCAACTGAGAACGTGACAAAAGAAAAATGAGAAATTTTGTGACTTACCCAACCTATATTAAACCTATACATTAACGATAAATGACTTTTTCAGGATTCCACCGTAAAACGTGGGAGAGAAAGAGACAAGACAAGTTGTCACATGATATTGCACCACTTTTAGGTATGTAAGCATATCTTTCGTCTCCCGGGTCTAATGCGACTCCGCCCATTACGTTTTGTTAAGCGGCATAACTCAGCGGTTTTTGAGGTTATATCCTATATTTTTGTTGATAACAATACTGTGAAAAAGTGGTAATACTTTGGAGTAACAATATATGGAAAGAGAGCTAATTATTTTCACACAACATATAAAAACTTGGGATAAATCATTTTTTCCGGGTTTTTACGTCGTACACCATGAGAAAGAAAAAGACAGCAAAAATTATCAAATTATCGCACCGCTTTAAAGTATTGTAAGAGTATTCTTCGTGTCCGGCGTCTCCGTTTAGTCCACCCACACGTTTTGATATTCGACATAAATTGACATAACTCAACGGTTTTTTAGGTTATACGCTATATTTTCGATTGTGACAATACTGTGAAAAAGTGGTTGTACGAATAAAAAAAAACGTTACGTTGACATGTGTTATGAATGGATGTATAAATATGCTAGCCCTAGTCCTAGCCACGCTCAGGTCTATCCGAGTCTGGCAAAACTCAACAAAACTGACTACAGCAGCGCTTTCTCTTTTATATTATTGCTCTGATGGTAATACAAATAAACAAAACATGTGCTATCCATGGATGTAAAAAGGTGTGTCCATGAAAACCCTAGCCACGCCCTAGTCAGGAAAATATGAGCACCGGTGCTTTAATTAATAAAAGAGTTTTACCTTGGAGTAACAATGTAAGGAGAGAGAGCTAATTATTTTTACCCAACCTATACAAACTTGCGATAAATCACTTTCTCCGGGTTTTTACGTCGTACACCATGAGAGAGAAAGAGACCACAACTATAATACACCGCTTCTATGTACTGTCACAGTGATCTTGGGCTCCTGGGTCACCGCAGGACTCCGCCCACATTTTTTATTATGCCACTTAACTTGACACAAACAGTTATTTAGGTTATATGCTAAATTTTTGTTGATAACAATACTGCTAAAAAGTGGTATACAAATTAACAAAAACATTATGTCGATATGTGGTATGAATGGATGTATAAATACCCTTGCCTTAGTCTTAGCCACGTCCAGGTCCGCCGAGTCCGGTAAAAATCATAAAAAACTGACTACACTGCCTTGGATAGATACCACTCTATATACTCTAAGAGTATTGCACACTAATTTCAAATCATCTAGCGATTTATCATAATTTGGACGTGCGATCTTACTGCAGCGCGCGATTGATTCGTGTTTGCGTACAAGATCCCGCTCGGCGCTTCCTACTGGCAGGGAGGGTTGCCTACGGTTGCCGAGCAAATATGTAAATCGGCCATATTGTGTGTTTTCTTGTGTGCCTATTAAAACTAGATTGGTGATAATACCGCTCGCTGTAACTTGTGTTTGTTCAACTGTAGCGCGCTAATTTATGGCCCGAGATCAGGGATATAGAAAACACGAGATTGGTATATTTCTATATACGTTACATATTTACACGCACTGATGCACATAATCAAGTATCTAGATTTTTTACATGCATAGATTAAATATTAAACATAAAGGTTGACTTGCATTTCATTTATATCATATGATTGTATTAATACATGCTTTTCATAATAAAAATAACAGTTTACTTATTTAGCGCAGTTCTGTGATATTTCACATCAAATTACCTAACCTAATGTAACAAGGAGAAAATAAAATATTAAATAAAACAATAAACTTTGTAAAACACCACTTTATTAGAGTTAATCACCAACCAGGTTTCGCTTTTCTCAAGCTTCTTCAGGGCTTTTACATCAACTAAACAACATTACATGCAGACAGGATATATATAGGAAAGTGATGAAAGAGAGAGATACAAGAAATAGTAGAGAGAGACACCATTACATATAGAGAGGTACATATAAGACAGTAATGAATGGCAGAGAGAGATACAAGATATAGTAGAGTGAGACAGAGATATAGGTATAATAAAGGTAATTATAAACAAATCAAATTGGTTTTTTAAATTTGGTTTGTTCAGGTAAAAATAAAACAAAAAACCCACTTCCCTGTACTCGTTCCACCTCTAATTACCTTTATTATACCTATATCTATCTGTCTCACTCTACTATATCTTGTATCTCTCTCTGCCATTCATTACTGTCTTATATGTACCTCTCTATATGTAATGGTGTCTCTCTCTACTATGTCTTGTATCTCTCTCTTTCATCACTTTCCTATATATATCCTGTCTGTATGTAATGTTGTTTAGTTGATGTGAAAGCCCTAAAGAAGCTTGAGAAAAGCGAAACCTGGTTGGTGATTAACTCTAATGAACTGGTGTTTTACAAAGTTTATTGATTCATTTAATATACAATGTCACACCCCCAAGTTTTTGCTTCCTTCGAAAAAAAAGAAAGAAAATAAAATGTTATTTAGTATAATATCTTCGCTGGAAAGGTAAAACGGTTTAAGCGACACTTTGGCTAAAAATAAGTTAAACATGCAGTTTTGACCAGTTTTTTCTTCTGCATCAAATGCGACTCTCATTTGGTTCTGAAGACTTTTGTGGCTCTTCAGCCATCTAAAATATATTTATTGTGAGAAGACTTGACTCAAGCTACACAAGTTTGAAACTTTTTTAGCTTTTTGTCGCTTCAGGTAACTCAGTGAGAGCATTGAGTTACATGAGTTATCATTTTTCCCAAAATTCAACCAGGTACTGAAGACTGGATGAATTTTATTGTAAAGCAAAAAAAACTTTAAAATGCACTGGTGTAAGCTTCTCAAAATGGCGCTTCAGCCCTTTTGCTTTCCGGCGACCATATGTATATAAATTGAAACTATGTATATAATCTAAAACCATGATCGTTATCATAAATCACTTGAGAAAAAGGTTCAGATATTGGTATAACAGTACATGTGTACATCAACAGATTGAAAAAAAAACAATATACTAAAAGCTAAGGGTGTAAAAATCCAGATGAAAAGAGTGTATTTACATTAATAAATTTGCTGAAGCAAAGAATAGGAATTTATATTAAGAACAATAAACATGTTGTTACTTAAAAACATCAGATCAACTAAGGAGAAAAAAAGTAAATTAAGGACGTTTTTAAAGAAATACGACTGCAAATTTTAATTCTACGTACATGAAGTTTTGTTTTGTATGTAGGATTTTTAAAACAATTTTGGTTTTAAAGACCCGTTTGAACTCCGCTAGGTTCTTTATATTAGCAAGATTTGGAGGTAGCTTATTCCAGATGACTGGGCTGGATATACCAAAAAGCGCGTCTTATAATACACCGGTTTATTTAGGTTCAACTAATCGATTAGCAGTATCAACATCTGCTAACCTCAATTTAAGCTGTCTATAATTTAAGGCTTGTCGGACACACATTTCCGATATATGGGCTGGTGCCATTCCCCGCAGTGCTTTGAAGATCGTTAGGCAAATCTTGAACTATCTTCTTTCAGGGCATCGAAGCCAATAGAAGGCAATTCAGAAGAAGTGTTAATATTTGTACTCACTTTAATAAAATCATTCTCACCGCTGCATTGAAGACGGACTGTATCCTGTTGGAGTTGTTTTTGAGGAAGGCCAGCATATGCACTATTGTAATAGTCCATATGATACGACAAACGAATTTATAAATTTTGTTCCATCAGACGGAAGGCATCTTCTGATTAATTTTAATCTAAAAACCAAGAACTCACAGCCTTTTGAGATTTTGCGACTCAAAATATAGACATTTCATTTACATTTTCTACACCCTTAGCCTTTAGTAAATTGTTTTTCGATTTGTTAACCTACAAATGCACTGCTGTAACCATATCTGAATATTTTTAAATTATTAATGACAACGATCATGATTTTAGATTTATATATATTTTTTTTATTTGCATAGTTTTCTGTTATAAATAATTTTCTAGTTGTTAATTAGGCTAGGTAATTTTGTGTGTAGCGTATTTGAGGTAAACTGACACTAAAAACTGCGCTATAAATATTCACTGATATTATATAATTATTCATGGTATCTTATGGGAGCGTACTCGATACTCTCAGTATCACCCTGGTGAAACATCAACATTTGGAATCAAAGCTATATTTTGAAATGGCTTTAATGACCAGAGATAAATATACAGGTACCTTTTAACCCTCATATTCGTCATATATTTCATCACAACATTCACGAATCGGAAATTCTGTTGTCCTACTGGAGGCAGTTCGGACTCTTATGCGGTATTAACATAAAAAATAAGCATTGTCAGCTTGTGATTTGTTATCTCGAGGGGCAAGTTCAAAAGTTATCATATACATACATCATTGCAGTCGATATATTTTTCATTTTCAAATAATTCAAGAAACTATTTTTCACTCGGAATAAGCCAAGGGATTTTGAAAATAGATGGCATGTGTTGAACTTTGGTACCCGGTTGCATTATAACGGGTCGAATTTACGACTCGTTCTTTTGCTAAACAGTTCGGCTGATTTGTGGGCCATTGTGTTTCCTCTGACCAAAACACAGGCAAAATCAGTAACAAGAGTGAAGCTCCAAGTCCTTGATTAACTTCTTTCCCTCATTAGATAAACCGGAAAACCTGATGCACTGCACAACAAATGATAATATAGATTCTGCGGAAACAATACGAAAAACAACCTATTGTGTAGAAATAATAAACACTTTTTGAAAGAATAAGAGCCGTAATAAGTTTCGACACAAGAACTGGTTCTAGTGAGAAAACAAAAAGGAGTATGTAGGAATAATTAATGAATTTTAATGAAGGAAAGATGGAGTATACCAGGATTCATTTTACCTTTGAAATGTACTCTCGACACTAAACTATTCTATACCTTAAGTAATAAAATAAATGCAACAATTTGAGAAAAGCATTATTTCATAAATATGGCCTGCCCTATGCACACAAACACATTCCTTCACCACCAAACACCACTTCTCACACCTCACACTACTAACACACTCATACATACCTTTACACTACAAAGCACACACGTCACCGTTTAACGTGAAATAAATAAATAAGATAATACAGTGAAACATATTATAGGTACCTATATTTTAGTGAATCTGTAAAATATATTCTTACTCTATAACCAGCTTACTCTTTGTTTCTTCAATAGAAAATAAAAATTAAGCTAGTGGTGTTTCATACTTTTTTACCCAGCATGATGGGTACTTCTTTGATTTCTTACATATTCGAAACAACCGCATTAATTATTTAAATACAATATCCTTACAAAGACTTTTACAAAACGTTAACTATAATACAAATTAAATTAAAACTTTGTATGAGACCACAGATTTTATTTTATATTTTATGACCGTCTGGTTTCGCTTAGCCAAAGCATCATTGGGATAAAAAATAAAACAATAAAAAAATACATTGCGTGTGTAAAAATATAAATAAAAATAAGAGAACAGTAAGAAAACAGAGAAAGATTTAAATTTTAACAAAGGAACAGAGAGAAAGAGACAGATAATATCAAATAAAAGTGGCAAAACGTCAACTGAGAAGGTGATAAAAGAGTAATGAGAAATGTTACGATTTCACGGGAAATAAACCTAATATTGGACTACTAGACAATTTTAACTGATTAATAATAATATGCATATTAATTTAAATGGCTTTCTTTATTTCTAGTTCTTCTAAATTATTAAATATGTTGCCATAGCCGTTTTTATGGAGAATATGAGCAGTAGTGTTTTTATTGAAGGTGTGATCGTTTTCAATAATATGATTGGCGAAACTTTAACTGTCCACGAATCTAGCTTACAGTGAGGAAATTTAAAAACATAAGATTATATCGGTCAGCAAGGTACGTTTTGTGAAGAAAACAAATAATACCGTATCGCTGTTTACTTCAAGCCAACGGCTTACTGTAAAAAAAGCTTACTTGGTTCCTTCGATTATTGTGTCATAAAGGTATTTATTTATTATTTATTGAATAACTAAAGTCCAGTTACAATAGAAAAACACGAAACACGAAATGGGAAAAAAGTAACAGAGAAAGAACAGCACATATTAAATAAAGCAATGACAAAAATAGGACAAAATATACAAAAGAAAGAATATTCAAGCCACGATCAATTCAAAGTTTTGGTAGAGTCGTGAAGAATGAAAAAAAATTAGACTGCTTTTAAAAATTTTAAGACCATGGCTTGAGTTAACAATTCTCGACATTCTGGAAAGAGGAGAATGACACTCATAATTAGTAGAGTGATGAAAGAGGAACAGCAATTAATTGTTTCTGCGTCTACGGTAAATATATATTAATATAATATACTATCTATCTAACTAGTCTATTTATGTGTTTAACTTCCTGCAATAAAACTACGATTCGAAACTATGGCCTTCCTAGTATATCGCTTTTCATAAAATAGCTTTCGTTGTATCATTCAGAGTTACAGATTGGTGAACATTATTTCATTTTGTTACTTGAAGGTTTTGTAAGACAAATGTCAAGCTTCGGCAGTGAAACATTAAGACACAATCGTAAATAATGACGCTGTGGGCTCCAGAAAACATAGTTTTGTAGCGGAGGGATAATCTATTCAATTTTATATCAGTTTGGGCATTTGGGTGATCGTAAATTAAGCAGCGCTCCGCAGAATGAAGCCAGTAAACAAAATTCACATACCTACACATTTTGCGTTCAACGGTCATAATTTTTTTTTGTTGGTTCATGTTTGAGCAGCTAAGAACCAAGTGAACTAAAGAAAACACTAGGATATTTCACTGAATTCTAAATAAGCTATTTACAATTTGTAAATAATAATCAAAATGGTAGGTATATTTTAATAAATTGAGATTATGTATATAAAAGGAGTAAAATATTTCCATCATAAGTTGGTATTTATCTACATTTAGGTACATGATTCTCACGCCAGACAGCTGTCCAGAATGTCAAGACTTGTTAACTCAAGCCATGGTCTTGAAAATCTTGGTTGCAGTCTAAATGACTTTTGTCATTGCTTTATTATAATATTATGTATTTTTTGTTCTTTTCTCTAATAGTTCGTTAGTTTATAAATAAATAAACCAAAAATGAATAAATAAACCACTGCTATTTTTAAAAAAAAAATAACAATTATGGTATTCTACACTAGTGTATATACCAATTATATTTTTAATCGTGAATACTGCACAAGAGTCCCAAGTGCTTCCGACCTAGAGCCAGTGAGAGTATGGCATCCCAAATTGAGTTATGTTGTGAGGTTGAAGCTAGCGGGGAGGGAAGAGGAAAGTTGGAAACCTGGCTATTCAGATCCGGTCACCAAACACGGCTCAAGTCATTTTAAGCAACGTTTTAATTCTGAATGGTGGTCTTTCACCAGGGCGATACCATGAGTATTTTCCACTCTGGAACGTACCGCAAATATGCTATATATTATTATACATGAATTAAATGTGCCATTTTATTTACACATAAATCAAAAAAAAATATTATTTGCGCACGCCGGGCTTAAAACCGCAACATTTGGATTCGTAGGCGACCGTATTACCATTCTACTACGTAGGACGTCAGACAATTAATATCCGAGAATGATTTTTTCATGTCAAATCTAACTTATAAACGTATTCAGTTCATCTTATTTAGTTAAACTCTATAACCATACCGAAAAAATTGTTCACAAAAAATGTGGGAAAATGTGCCTGGTTGAATTTTGAAAAAAAAAGTTAACTCAATGCTCTCACTGAGTTACCTGAAGCGAAAAAAAACTAGGTCCCAAACTTGTGTCGCTTGAGTCAAGCCTTCTTCCAAATGGTGAAATATTTTAGATAGCTAAAGGGCCACAAAAGTCTTTGGAATCAAGCAAGAGTCAGAGCATTTGATGCAGAAAAAAAACTGATCAATACTGCATAATTAACTCGAAGTGTTGATTAAGCCCTTTTGCCTTTCCAGCGATGATATGCTTCGAGCAAGTACGTGGAGAAAAATCATTTTAGTGTTTTTTTTTCTTTTTATAATAAATGTTTTTCACAAAAGTGTTTGTTTCGTGTTGACTAGCTTTATTCGGCAGAACTAGGCCTCATTTTAAATTCGGACGACTACGTACATGGAAACGAATAAATCTTCATAAATAATGGCGGCTGAAGATAGAAGGCAACGTAATTATTGCTTGTCAGGGAATTTTACGTTCGGGCATCATAAATGAATGTACGATAATACATCAATCAAATGTAGGTATTTAGGTTAAACACAATATCAAGGGCTGCAGTTGCTTTAATTTCAATTTAATTTCTTATATTATTAATGTTTCCCTAGACAATGTCTGAGATGGTACCCAAGGTTAAACAAATACTATGTTTTAACTTATTCAGCTAACGCAATATATATAACTAACCTAAAGTTACTTAACCTAATTACTAATTAATAATAATATACTTTAGTCTGTTTTCTCTATTATTTTGTACGGCACGAAAACCTAAAAAAATAACCAAACATTGACACGGGCGAAAGAAGCCATTGAATTTTGGATACTCAAAATACACTGGAAAACTAGAGAAGCCAATTTATGTTATTTATTATTTTAAAAACAATACAAAAATTTTATTGTAATGCGTTTTTAAATAGAGCGAGTAAGTGTATTAATACACAATATTCATAAATATAAAACAATTAATGATTTAATAAAACAAATTTTTAACTTTATTCCACTTTTATTTATTGACTGGACCGGTTTCAGCCTATGACAGCCATCTTCAGACTAGTACAAGTTGTTGTTAACCTATGGCTTATATACTATTTTTGGTCATAGGCTGAAACGTCACAGGCTGAAACCGGTCCAGTCAAAAAATAAAAGTGGAATAAAGTTAAAAAATTGTTTTATTAAATCATTAAAATGGAATTCCACCACGAATTTACAGTTTCAAAATTAGAAATAATAAAACAATTAATTCTAAGAAAATGTAAATTGCAATGAATGCAAAGTAAAGACAGTAAAAAATAAAACAATAAAAAATAAGACAATTCAAACATAATTTTTCATCCAAATGGTGTATAAAAAATAAAAAAATAAAAAATGAAACCATGGAATAATTACATAAATAGCAGGAATGCTTGTCGTTTGAACGAAGCTTCATTTATGCAAAATATATCGACATCCGAAGCAGTGGCGGCTCGTGAGTTTTTAGTGTGCTAGAGTGCTGAGATTGAAAAATACGACATTGTTAGTGATGTTGTAGCCGAAAATGATTTTTTTTTTTTTTCAAGATTTAATTTTTTGTATGAAGATTTTCAGGATTTTTCAGTTTTGGTGGTGCACTGCACGGATTTCTGAAAAATCTTCATACAAAAGTTGAAATTTCGAAAAAAAATAAAAAATGTTTTCGGCTTCTAACAACATCAATGATGACGTTTTTTCCAATCTTACCACTCTAGCACACTAAAAAGTCACGAGCCGCCACTTATCCGATTCAATTCGATTCAACAACAAGATTGCCCTCCCCACCGGCATGACCATTGGCAAGTTGGTCCTGCAGGCCGGGAGATAAAACAATCTATGCTGCCGATGGCGAAGATAACCATCAGAAACATAAAAATGAATGCTCTCTATGATAGCTGAGTTTTTAGACCATCCACGAATCAATCTGAAGAAATGTGTTGCAATGTACACATCCCTTCTGACCTCTAGATGGTATATTCCGAGCATACCCAAGAGAAAGTCGGTAGGATAGAGCCACGGGTAGTAACCGTACTCCCTCAAGTAAAGAAATCTCAGAAATTTCTTCTGAACCTTCTCCAACGTGAGGGAGTACTTGACCTCGTGTGGACTCAAAACGATCGAGCCGCTCTCAAGTCCACTCCTTACTAATGAGTTAAATAAAATGTTTGAGAACCCGGGTGTCTCTGAACTTCCTTGCGGTGCGTAAAACAAAACCCAGCATTCTCAATGAATTGCCACAAGCCATCTCAATGTAAGCATGAAATGTCAGCCTACTATCAAACATGATTCCGAGATCCTTCATAGTGGAGACACGTTTTAAACTTAGATCGTCCATCGGATACCGGTAGTACCAGGTATGACACGCCCTAGTGAATGACAAAATTAAACATTTAGATATATTGAACTTAATCTTATTCTTTTTACTCCAGTCAACAATTCTATCTATGTCTGACTGAAGTCGATTGCAGTCTTGTCTGATGGCTGAAGGTTGCTTTCATGATAACACTGGTTATACACAATATTGTTCCTGCGAAGAACTTTGTTCAGATTAACTAAGTGACCATCACACCGTTTCCCCACAGGGGTACGCAGAGAGGACGGACCACCAAACAACTCTGTCTTGGCACATACTCCTTGCTTCATTCCCATTCATGCATCGTCTCATACATACTATTCTATTATTCTGACTTTTTACATGGCCCGATCAAGTGAATCAAATGAGAACTTGAGTATTTGATTCACTTGATCGCGCCATGTCTTCCTCGGGCGTCCGCGACATCTTCTTCAGATCAACTATTTTTAAACAAACACCACTAAAGCACACATCCATTTGTTTTCATCGATGATATCGGTTTTACTCTTCACACATTTAGATGGTATATTCAAAACTTTAAGTGGAAATTTATAACAGGCAAAGGTAAATACTAATTGTATTGATCTTTCTAAAATAGTACTCTGTATTGCTACCCATATCGAAATCGCAAATCGTCGCCTTTATTGTCTTATTTTCCTCTAAAATGATTTTATTATTTATGATTGCGCATTGAACATATTTTCAAATTTCAGGAAAACATGTTATTAATTTCGAGTTTGTGACACACAAAACATTTTTCAATTTGACAAAATATGTTTTCGCTGCTATGTAAAGTCTGGTTTGAAGCCTCTTTGTGACATTGTTTAAAAAAATTTGCGTAGGTTTTATTAAAATTGATACCGAAAACATATTGTCAAAAATAACAATGAATAACTATTTTCATAATAACATTAATTAATGGAAAGTCAAATAGAGTTGTTATTCAAACCAACGTTTCATATTATTTTTTATTTATATTTTTACAAGCCGTTCAGTTTTGACACGCGCTGTCAGTTTAAGCAGCCAGGATAGTTATCACGATATGTCAGCTCACACTCGAGCAGTATAGCCTAGAAAAGTTGATTGCATAAAGGCTTGAAAAATAAAAGCCTCTGTTGTCGAGTGGTTTAGACGCTCGACTGCAAATTCGTATCAGAGGTCACCGGCTCTAATCCCGGCGTGAGTAAATAATTTGTATTTAGTTAATATGTGTCATTCCACATTTAATTCATTCAAAAATATAATCACATTTATTTGCGGCGTGTTCCAGAGTGGTAGATGATCTCAGATTCGATCTGGAGAAAGTCCACCATTAAGAATCAAAGCGTTGCTTGAAATGGCTTTGGCCGTATTTGGTGACAATTTGTGAATAATCAGGTACTTCTTAATCTTCCTATTCCCTATCTCCTTTCCCTCTTCACAAACTTCAGCGTCACATATGGCCTTTCACCAGGGAGATACTTAGAGTACTACCATTCTGAAACGTGCCGTAAATACAGTTTATATTATTTTATGACAAAAACCAATTGAATAAAACTTATTAGCGCGCGCTGGGTTTGAACCTGCAATCTTTGAATTCGTAGTCGAGCGTCTTACCACTCGACCATGGAGGCCGTCAGAGTAGTAATCAGTAGTTTTAGATTAGGCTTTCGGAGGAATGTCAGCCACTGTCTTTGGACAGTTGAGTGAGTATAGTTTGTTTGATATTTTCCAACTCAAAACCTACATATTCCCCATCTCCTTCCTCTTCCTACTACCTTCAACCAAACAACATACCCGATCGGGGATGCCATAGCCTAAGTGGCTCTAGACGGTTGGTAGCAGTTGGGACTCTTGTGCGGTATTCACTGTAAAAAAAAGTTCTGAAAAGACTTCCCAACCTTCTTCTTGCCCATCTCATTCCCCTCCCCCTTTTTTCAGCCTCGCAACTTTAGTTTTAGTTTAGGCTTTTGGCGTAATTTCAGTTCACTGTTTTGGACAGTTGACAATTTTCCAATTGTGCGATGCACAAAAAAGTTTAAAACTTGGGCGAAACCGGGTAGTAACTCCTTAGAGAAATCATATTTTGTTGTTTCTCAAAATGGAAAAAAAAAGAGAAGATTTCGTTAAAAATATTTTTCAACGCCTATTTAAGCGTATTATAATATGTATTTACATGGCCAGCAACGGGGCGCACCTAACAGCCTAGCAATATGTTTATATTTTTTTTATTTATTTACACAAAAGAAAAAAGTTTAAAGATGTTTAAAGCTGATACTTCGGTTTACCTTTCGCGACGAAAAACTCCTCTTGTTTTGTGATAACTTACGTCAGCGTGTTTTAATTCGTAAATAAACGTGATCTACCTAACCTTAAAGACTATCATTTGACTATTACCTACTACGTTTCTTCATTTTGGTTCCTTAGTTCTACAATATATATATATATATATTTTTTTTTTATTTATTTACAAAAAAGAAAAAAAGTTTACATATATATAGAAATTATATCAATGTTACACAATATGGATAGTTACTTTAATATATAAAAAAAAAAATAATATTGAAGAAAAGTAATTCGATTAAATAATAAAAGCATATATATATATATTAAACACAAATACATATTGTAATTTAGAGATATAAAGGTTGATAGTACATTTGATATGTTTATAACTTCTTTTTTTTGTATTACTACGCCAAAGAAGAGAACTAGCTCTTGAGCTTGGCGTAGGAGTATTAAAAAAGAAATAGGATATTTTTAGAAAAATGTGTCTTTAATAGTCGTTGGAGGTTACATTGTTAATAATTCAACTTGGTAATTAGTTTCCAATAGAAACAAGTTATGGCTTTCTAGTTTAATAAATTGTTAGAAAAAAAAGATTTTAGTTTTTTTTTGAAAGTTGGTGAATTTTTTATTTTTTTTATTTCGTCGGGAAGGCTATTAAAATTCTTTATCCCCTTGAAAAGATAGTTATTATGCATTTGTTGAGTGGTATATATAATGCTAACGACGATCAACTTGTAAAATTAGTCAGCAGAGTTTATTGAGTACCAAAAAAACACGTGCGAGTAAAAAAATCATAAAATGAAAAGAAAAATGAGAACAAGGGAATGCATGAGAATGAGTGAACGTTCACAAAGCACGTTAGGGCGTGACTATGCACTTTGTTCCTCGAAATTGTTTTCTCATTATACTGAACTAAATACAATACACGTCCCTCCCGAGCGTGCGAAAATGACTAGCGGTTCGAAAGCAACAGAAGAATAATCAAATTAAAATTATTTCAGGTTGAAAGGTGATTAAAATCTAAAAAAATATATATGTTACGTTAAAGTGACGCATTTTCTAACACTTTCATTTATAGGTAAATATCCGTCGAAAGTGCTAAGTATGATTGAAAACTTTCAAAAGAAAACTTTTTATAAGACCACGAATATTATTTTAATTTTTATGACCGTCCGGTTTCGCTTAGCCTTAGCCCTATCAGAGTACAAAATCAAACTGAAAAAATACCAAGTATGCGGTGATACAAACATACAGAGGGAGAACAAATTACAAAATAAGATAACAAAACAATGAGAAAACAAAAGATAAGAAAGTGATGGATTTCCACAAAAAAAACATTACTTGCATAAAAAGGCTGGGCACTCCAAGAAAATAAATTGACGAAATAGCCCAAATTTCCTGACAACAGAGCTCAATGCGTGTGGGTTTCATAGATTTCTACTTTTAAATTGTGTAATTACCTTCACAATTTTTTTTTTTTAAAGATTATTGAGAAACGTATTTTTTTCAAAGAAATTTTATGACTAATATAATTATGAATATTCAAATAATATCAATAATCTAAAATACAAATATGAAACAGAAAATAAAAAGACAATAGTCACAACCGAGACTCGAACTCAGATCCTTTACTCTACCCAGAAAAAACGCCTTAGCCAATTCGGCCATTGGGACCTTATTAGAAAGTGGCATTTTAATCGATCTTATATTTTCATTGAAAATTATGAAAATTGTTTTTAGTTTCTTCCGATTTTCGGCAGCCATCTTTAATTACTTCCGGATAGAGTAGAGGATCCGAGTACGAGCCTCGGTTGTGACCATTGTCTTCTTATTTTCAGGCTTTTACTGTTTCATATTTGTGTTTTAGATTATTGATATTATTTTAATATTTTAAAAACATAAGCAATTATTAAAGAATTATTGCTCTTAAGTTATTTCCGATTTCAATAAAATGATGGTGTGCACCTTATCTACTTTTTTGCATTTAATTTTCGCAATGCTCCTTTGAACTTAGAATTTATTTTGAGTCATTTTGATTTAACAGGTTTATTACCCGTGGATGAACATAAATGAGCAAGTGCTTTTAATAAATATTATTTTTTTTATTTTCCAATCAAACCATTAAAGGTGTGGCAAATCCCAACACTGCGTAATTCTGCTCGTCATCAGTCCGGGACAGCACAATAGATTCAATATTTCACAGCATCGTCAATAGATGGCAGCTTCTTCGGACTGAATTTCAACAATACTCGGGGAAATAGAAATCTGTGGGGGATGAATGGCTATTGTCACAACGTGGACAGAAGATGTTTTCAGCGGAATCTAGACCTGTTTTGTGAGATGAAAATACCTTCGTCATTTTGAGAGACACCGATAGAATACCCGTGATTGCATATTGTTTCGCCAGCAAAATGTTTATCTAGTTCAGAGATCGAATTTCTAAATCGAATACGTATTGAAGTTATAGTCGGAGTAATTTTCGTAGTGCCGTGGCATATGGGTAAGACTTTTGATCATGAGCTGGTGGTCTTTGGTTTAATTTCAGTTGAATTAAGACAACATATTCATCATGTTGTGTTGTTGATAGTGCAACAGTATAAATACTTTTTGTTGTTGTAGAATTGTTTGCTTATTATTATATTTATTTATTTATATATCAACGGACCATTGTCCAATTACAAAAAAAAATACATAACACGATATGGAAAAAAAAGAACAACAGAGAAAGAACAGCATGTTAATGAAGCAATCAGAAAAATAAGACTCAAATATATAATTAAGAGAATAAGAGAACATTCAAGTCAAGGCATGAATAAGGTTTTGGTAGAGTCGTAAAGAATGACAAAAATCATTTACACTGGAATCAAAAATTCCAAAAATTTCAAAACCATGGCTTAAGTTAACAAGTCTCGACATTCTGAACAGTGGAAAATGATACCCATAATTATTGATGATTGAGGAACAGCAATTCATAAATATATATGTATTTTTGTACGCATAAAAAAAACAACTTTCAAAAATTTTCTTGGAATTTTTAAATGATTTTTTTAATAAAAGATAATCTGTATTTTCATTGTATTTCGTATGTCTAATGTATTTAAAATCCTGTTGCCAAACTACTTAATTATAGTTTAACGGAATAGAACGGAAAGAACAAGAAGAATTATTATTTTTCCAAATAAAGAAATGCTAAGAAAGGTCCGTCGAGTGAATACTTTGATAGTCAAGTAAATGGAAAAGGTGTCGGGGTTGTCTAAAGGAAGACATGACACTATACAGTTATTAAAATAATTGGATAAGTGGATTTGGATTCAATCGAGTCTATCATGACATCCCCGGTCTGACAAGATGATGGTTATTTTTTGTTATTGTTTTGATTTTGTTTCTGAGCTGTTCTGTGTTTTAACAGATTTTTAGTTTTAAAACAGAATAGAGACCACCCTAATACAAGCATATGCCTAGTTTGGAGGGTAACACACAATGTGTAAAAAAAAACTGTGGCCAATTTAATAATTGTGTAAAATATTTTCGACCGGACGGTAGCTGAGTGGACAAACGCGTCGGAATACCACCCGGGCGTCGTATGTTCAATTATTTTGCTGGCGCCTTTTTGTCCTCCATCATTGCACAAGCAAAATTTTCCCGCCTATTATGATGCAGTAGGAGTTTTTAAAATATTGTCAGGTTATTCGTAACCCGGGAACGTGTCTTTCTAAAAAAAAAAAATGAACCCATAATACTTGATGTAGATAAAAAAAGGCAACATCAACATTTTCTAAGCGTTTTATTCTACATTTTTAACTCTGCAGGAGGATGGTTTGATGATAAGATGTGATAGGTGACGACTTACTACCCGTCTAACCCATCGGGTATTCTCGTGTGACATATCTTTAAATTATTACATTTGCCCATTATTTAGGTAATATCTCATGTAATCAAAAATACTTACAAAACCTCCGCAGCTAGCTCACTCGGAGAGTTCTAATCGTGTTTTCAGTTCGTTTTAGGCGGACTAGAGAAAACCCGCTTATTCAGAATAAGGGAATTACATACACAAATAATACAGTCAGGAAAATATAGAAATAAAACTAGTTCTCTTTTGCTTTTAAAATGGCTTTCCGTAGAAAGTTTATATTTGTACAATTGATTCTACGCTCTAGGAAAAGCTTATAACCTTCTTTGTGGACTCAGTTAGAATTTACATTACTGAATTTAGTGGTATTGTATCAAAAATAGATTAACCTAAGACTCTAAACGAAATTATAAAACATGAACGATACCCCTGGCCCATACATGGCCCTCTGGATGTGCTGGATATGCGACATCTGCAATTCAGAGAGGAAACGAGCAAGACACTCGATCTGCAAGCTCGTCCATCCAGGCAAGAAGCGGTAATAATCACTGAATTGATTACTTAAATAAGATTGAGTTTATATTAAACTATACTTTCATAGATTATGTAAACAAATGATTTGAATCCAAATTCCAACAACACTGAAATTAGCAGGTCAGACACGACCTTATCGCTCGATGCTCTCCTCCAGAAGAAGGTACTGGCCTCTCCCGAGATTATCGGTAGTCCCCGTATGTGATAAGGACCGCCTTTTAGACATTACCGAAGTTGCCAGTAGATGTAAAGAAAATAAAAATTGGGTAATCACCGTAAGAATTATCGGGGTTAAAAGCAAAACTCCACCTACACAAACGTACATGTTTTGCCCATTAAAAATAGCCTTGAATGGATTTAAAACTAAAATGGCGTGCAATCTTTTGAAGTTAGCAACTACTGATTTGAAACACAAAATTTCCCTGTATTTTCTACCGGACACGCCACAAGAAATATCCGTCAACTGCTTTGTAATTTAAGAAAGCTTACTGCAGATTTAAATAGAGTAAAATGTTTTGAATTAGTTAATTTTTGCTACGCAGAAAAAAAAACCACCTTGAAAGAACGTTCAGATCCATTATTATACGAAATACTGCTTTTAACCGTCTGGAGCCAGCGGGACTATGGCATTGCCAATTGGAGGTTAGTTTTTCAGAAAACATCGAACCCCAAAAAGATAAAACTGAGAAAAGGGCGTTTGAAAATATGACGATACAAAAGCACATAAGGGCATTTTTAAAGTGAATATCAGTGTCTTTATGAGAATTATTATAAGGAGGGTCATTTAGAATCTATCAATGTATTTATTGAAAAATTGTATTTCCTATGTTGTTTTACATTTGAATGTTTTTACACTTATATTAAAGTCAAATAAAAGCCCATAAAGGCGTTTATAATTAAATAAATATCGGCTAAATGAACTCCATTACCAAATATCTGCAATCCGGGTAAGTACAAAATTGAATTACCAAAAATGTATTGCATTTGGAGCGTGGATGTTTTTAGCAGGTATACATATCTAGGAATTTATCAATCGGAAAACATATAAAACTCGATTTTGGCAAATTTTAGGTTAGACGCTTTCTGCATAACTACGTACAATTAGGGTATGTTGTGAAATTGAAGGTAGTAGGGAGAGGAAGGATATTGGAAAGAGGAAGGTGAAAAAATACCCGGCCAACCAGATCTGGTCGTCAAACACAGCTAAAGCCATTTCAAGTAACATTTCAATTCTGAATGGTCTTTCGTCTTTCACCAGAGTGATACTGAGAGTATTTTTTAAATTAATTTATATGAATTCCGCACAAGAGTCTCAACTGCTCCCAACCGTCTAGAGCCAGTGAGACTATGGCATCCCCAAATGGGGTATGTTGTGAGGCTGAAGGTAGTGATGAGGGGAAGGAGATTGGAAAGAGGAAGGTCGGTAAGTACCTGGTTATTCAGATCTGGTCACCAAACACGACTAAAGCCATTTCAAGCAACGTTTGGATTATGAATGGTGGTCTTTCACCAGGGCGATACTTAGAGTATCTACCACTCTGGAACGTGCCACAAATATACTTTTTTTATTATTTTTATATGAATTAAATGTGTTATGACACATATTAATCAATAAAAGTTATTGGCGCACGCCGGGCTCAAACCACGGCCTTTGGATTCGTAGTCGAGCGTCTTACCACTCGACCATGGAGGCTGTCAGCGAGAGTATCTACCACTCTAGACATGCCAAAAATATCGGCCCAATCACAACTAAGCAATGCAAAACAATTTTCTGTAGATCAAATAAAAATAATGTTATCTTTTGCTTTGTTCCAAAAAGGAAGAATTTCAGCAGAGTAAGGCGAGTACAGAACTTTCAGAATCTAAATTATGATTGAAATTACCTGAACAACCGGCATTTCCCAACATTTTCAAAAGCTCTATGTTTTAACAGACTCCGATCATTAAGTGTTATAAGCCTATTTTTCCATAAACACTAACAGTTTTTTTGACCACCAATTGGACGTCTTCCATCAGGAATCACCGGTTCATTATGGTGATCATTCTACCGGTAACTGAGCGCATACCCAAACCACCTCATCTGGGATTATAATATATTTGGATAAATTTTATAGCGCCGTTTTTGTGAAAAATCACCCCAAGGGCGCTGTAGGTACAAAGTAGCAAGTGTGTAATGGCGAAAGTTTTTACTTTTCTTAAAAGCGTAGATTTAAACTCGCTGTAGTCTCTCCTAACGCAACTCAACAGAATCCAAACGTTGTTTGAAATGGCTTTAGCCGTGTTTGGTGACTAGATCTGAATAGCCAGGTACTCCCAATCATTAGTCTCGCAACGTGCTCTGATCGGGGATGCCATAGTATCACTGGCTCTAGACGGTTGGGAGCAGCTAGGACTCTTGTGTGGTATTCACTTTTTTTTTTACATTAAATTTTAACATTCGCTGTCGCAGACTTAGAAACAATGAATCGCTGTTCCTCAATCATCATTCTACTAATTATGGGTATCATTTGCCACTATCCAAAATGTCGAGACTTGTTAACTTAGGCCATGGTTTTGAAATTTTTGAAATCAGTCTAAATGATTTTTGTCATTCTTCACGACTCTACCAAAACCTTAACTTGACCTGGGCTTCGACTTGAATGTTCTTTTCAATGTATATCTTTGTAATTGCTTCATTAAAATATTATGCATGCGCTGTTCTTTCTCTGTTGCTCTTTTTCCTATTTCATTTTTTTTTTGTAACTGGACATCCGTTAGTACATAAATAAATGAATAACATCGTTGTGATTTAAATAGTGAATATATTTTTTTATATCTCTGAAATATTTGTAAAACACTAACTAAAACTAACTAACTAACCATCACGCCGTTTCCCCTCATGGGTAGGCAGAGAGGACGGACCGCCATATAACTCTGTCTTGGCACACACTCCTTGCTTCATTTACATACATACATCGTCTCATACATACTCTTCTGTTATTCTGACTCTTCACATGACCCGATTCAAGTATTTGATTTACTTGATCGTGCCATGTCTTTCTCGGGCGTCCTCGACTTCTTTTTCCATTCACTTTCGCACCATATATTCTTTTTACACTCCTCTCTTCGTTCATTCGCTCTACATGCCCAAACCATCTAAGTGTCCCTTTTTTGATCCTATTCATTACGCACACATCAGCCTTGCATTCTTTCCGGATATCCACATTTTTAATACGATCACACATGGTTTTACCGCACATACGTCTCAAAGATCTAATTTCCACAGCATTCAGTCTACTTTCATCCTTCCTCTGCCAGTTCCATGCCTCATTGCCATACATAAGGGTTGGAATAAGTACTCCATTGTGGACTGCTAGCTTCGCTTCTTTGGACAATTTCTTATTTGCGCCAACAGCGTTCAGTCCTCCATTAATGGAGTTTCCTGCATTCACCCTTCTTGCAATATCCTTATCAGCCTTTCCACCGTGATGCAAAACTAAAGCAATCACTTTTAAAAAGCCGTGAGATGTACATAAATTTATTTTGATATTAATGAAATGTAACTTTCCCGAATAAAACGAGATGAAGCCACAAAAGAGTTACAAATTAAATTCATTGCGGGTCCGAAGCGGTTTCGTATTTGGGAAATATTTCGCCAATAGCATTTTCTTTTTACCGGATTCCTCCGCGAGAAACTGAATAGAATAGAATGGAAGATATAGTGGCGGGGAAAGAAGTGTATGCGATAAAGAAAAGCAATTGAGAAATTCGACACGAAGAGGTACAAAAAGCGGTATTTTCCAGCCAAAGAATCCGCAGATCCGGAGAGGGTACAAAAATGTGACGAAAATTGGGCAAACTCATAACAAAGGGCCCGTAATACTGGCGCTGCGGTGGAAATACTGTATTTGATTATCTCTCGATCCTCGATACCATTTCTTCGTAAGGTCCTAGAAGAATGATCACATCAATTTCCTAAAGTATCTTTTTTAATATTTTGCAGTGAAAAACATACGAAAAATGCCGATTACTTTTTTGCATGGAGTTATGGAGAATTATCGTGATTATGTAATAAATAATTTTAATTTGAAATTTATTTACTGTAATTGAATACTGTTTATTTATTTATTTTATTGCTATAGATACTATTGATTTGTTTTAGTATACCCACGCACTGGTTTTACCAATGTGGGATTTTTCGTTATACCTACATTGTTTTTCCTTTTTTTTTCTTTATGCTTTAAAATAAGTATGTTTTTTTTCTTGTAAATTAATGTTCATTATTTTGTAATTTTTTAAAAAATTTTTTAAATGAATGTAACTAAAAATCAAATAAAAAATATACATATATTGTAGTGATTGCCAAATCTTAAAAAAAAACAACATCTTTTGCCTAAAAAGTAAGAGTATGAGTTGAGTAATAAATTTCCGCTTGTGGTAGTCACGTAATGGAACCGATTTTAAGGTTCTACAATTCGAGAATCTCTCGGTATTCTACATATTCTACTCTTTTTAGCGAAATTCCAGACAAGGATGCTAGGCATGTGCTTAGAATGCCGTAAGAACAAACCGTAGTACATGAATATACTGTTCTTTCAAGAGGAAAGACGTTCATTTGGTCACCACAGATTGATTTAGAGGAAACAGATGTACAAGATAAAAATGGACCAAAGCTCGAGGCGCCCAGCCAAATAACCAACTTTAAACTGACTAGGAAAAATAGATGCACACTGTGATGGCAATAATGTTGATGATTAGAGTATTTGTGTAGATAGCAAAAATTGACACTAAAATTATTTTAATTAATCCAACAAAGTGTCACTCAATTAAGTAATATTTCATCGATGTTTCAAAATATGAAGAAGCCCTGTGAACTGAAAATATAAATATTACATAATTAAATTCATAAGCAAACCAACCATTTATAAGATATATACAATACAATATTATACCTCTCAGAATACCGAATGATTCTTGGAAAATAGTAATCATTATTGTAGCCTGTTAGTGAAATTCTACGGCATGCCATTTAAGGTAAATGCTTGTCCTACAAAAACATGAAGGCAAAATATCAAACTTTATACAGTTTCAAATGAAATTCCTTAAACCGAGCCTTCTTTGTAGGAGAATTCCCAAAGACGAATATAGAAGTTTTCAAAATATTTCAAATATTTTGACGAATTTTATGGTATTCGGCGAAACAAACTTCAAAGAAACGCTAAAAAAATAAAACATGTTTAAAAAATGTTTTGAACCCTTTTTTTTAATCACAAAAATATATTAATTTCGTTTGTTTTTGAAGGGCTTAAGATATTAACGGTAAATACTGTACTTAGTATACTCGAACACGTGCCCTCGCAGTCCAAACAGGAATTTTACGCTGACCGAAAAAAAAAAAAAATATTTTATACAGGGTGACGAATGAGTTATTTTGATGGAAGGATAATATTTAAAAACGTGAAACGCGAGACAAGACAAACTTAATCAAAAAACGTCAAAGCTACATTCCATTTTATTAAGCTAATCAAACCTTAATTGTGGGGTTATAATGCAAAACTGCCTATTTCCAAAAATTGATTTGTTCAGTAGAGCCAAAAAACTGTACCGACTCTCACAAGCATAGCACTTTTTGTTTTAATAATTGATAAAAAAATTGTTATCATTGTTGGGATCTTTTAACTTGGAATTCGATGAATACTATTTTAAATTTTAAATTTAAATTATTTTATTTTACGAACATGACAATTTTCAGCAAATAGTGCGTTTTGTAGTTAAACAATGTGACAAATAAACATTTTAGAATTATTCAAGTAAAAAATATAAAAAAAGACACTTGTGGGTTAATTTTGTTCAAATATCGTTGAAAAATAAAATAGATTTGATTATTATTCAAAAAAAAAAATTCTTATCATACATCATCGTAATATTTTATTAGCTTTTTCGGGATCTGTAAAAAAATTCATCAATTTAATTATGTTTTCTCGCCTTGTAAGTTTCACATAATTAGTCATTTGTTGCAGCAAGGCAAAGGTGTCTTTTAAATTTCCACGTCACCCCTATAAATGTTGGTGTAGCATTATAAGTTGAGGCAACACCTACAGTAATTTTTCCCTTTCAAAACGACTAACACAACTTGCAGCTGTCAATTAACGAAAAAATATTGCGGTCACCCTCAAATTTACCCCCCCCCTACCGGAAATAGTACACATTGCCATAATATGAAATAAGTAACTTTTTCAGAGAAAAATTCATTATTTTAAGCTGTAAATAGTACGTTTTGCAAAAAAGGTTATTTTAAATTTAAAAAATGAAGAGATTTTTTTACATTTTTTCGTAAAAATAATGATGTTAGTCGATCCCTTGACCTCAAATGACTCTGTATGTATATATAACTCAATTTCGCCCATTTTGGAAATAGGCAGTTTTGCATTACAATTCCACAATTGTACAAATTACTAAAAATCAGAGACATTTTTAGTGAAACAATACTATGTTGAAAATCTTTTCCTAATGAACTAAACCATAGATTGGTTTAGTTCATTATGTTTATATTATAGATGTCCACCTACTAGATCAATACGATGTGTATATAATAGATAGCTGCCTAAGCCTCCAATGATTATGATTTATCCTAAATATTTAACACAACAATTGAAAAAGAATAAGTTTTTACTTTATCAATAAAATAATATCTGGAAAAATAAATACTTTACTTATCATTAATCATAATTGAAAAAAAAACTCATTGAATATTATATGATACAGCTATTGGGAATAAAAGTTACCAGAATAATATTTTAAAATTTTCTAATAAAAAGATAAGTATCATTTTTTCAATAAAGTGATCTGATATTAGTAGGTTCGCAACAAAAAACGATAATTTGAGCTCTTTAAACTAAATACAAATACACGAATCTTAGATATTTAAAAAAATATATTTTGCTAAAAAACCTTGTGATGTTTAAAAAAAACAGCCTTAAAACTTAAGTGGTATATTCAAATTATCATTTAGAGAAGATTTGACATGATTAGGTATACTAGAATAAAATATTATGATCTATTTTTATAATCATATCTTGAAGTGGTTCTTGAAGGTAAACGAATATTAATATTGAACACTGTTTTTTGTACAATTACATGTGTCAGACTAATTATGTCCAATTGGGTGAAGAGATTGACGCCCGGTTTAGGAAATAACCTATTTTCATGTATGGTAGACAATAATCAGGATAATCTTCATCCAAAACTGCACTCGCACCAGTCACATAAGTTTTGAAGCTGACATTTTGGGGAGTCTTAATTTACCAGGTTTATTTGGGTTATGCGTTGGATAACCTTGAATCAATCACTTCTCAGTATAATAATATTTGGATAATTTGTATAGCGCCGTTTTTGTGAAAAATCACCTCAAGGGCGTTGTATATGACAAATACATTTGCGGTTTATTATTATAACCTAAACAGCCTTTACCCTTAAAGTGATTTTTTATCGAAAACGGCGCTATACAAATCATCCAAATATTATTATATGTTCAAAACATATTTTTGTATGTTGGCTGTTCATTAAAGTTAGTCGCCAAATCTGTTCAGCGAATTTCGTGGACATGCCATAAATTTACATTTCAAAATAATGGCTCTAATAATGTTTTTATTGTGAAATGTTGAGAGCTAAGTGTAATTCCACATATCACATAAAATCTTCCCTTTTTCATGTTTTTACTTGATTTAGTATCCAGGTTTGGATCCCGAACTGGTAGATGGTCAAAGTATCACTCGGGTGAAAGACCATCATTCAGAATTAAAACGTTGCTTGAAATGGATTTAACCGTGTTTCGTGACAATGTCTAAATAGACAGATACTTTCCAACTTTTATCTTTCCCATCTTTTTCCTCTATTCACTAATTTCAACTTCACAACATACTACAATTGGGGATCTCATAGTTTCGCTGGCTCCAGACGGTTGGGAGTAGTAACGACTCTTATGCGTTAAAATATATATATAGAAACATAGAACACGAACCATGTTGACTCAACAATTTTTGTAGCTTATTTAAAAAGATTGAAAATTATTAAGTCGTGTTGAAAATTCCAATCTTATTCCTAGAAACAATTTCTATTTAAATTTGTTATTTTAACTATTGTCTTGATAAAGGCAAGGTTTTCGTGAAATAGGTCAATGCAACAAGGATATTAAGCTTAAAGCTTTTAAACAAAGTAATCGTTTCATTTCAAAATAATTATAAATTTTTATATGTATACGTTTGCGCGTCTACTTGAACAAAGGAAGAAAAAAACTAATTTATTCTTCAAGCAACCTCAATGAAACATCATAAATATAACTGTGCCTAGAAACTTCAGTAAAAATAGCAAAAAAGTCTTTGTTTTCGGAAGGTTTTTTGATAGGGTTGCTTTTAATATTTCGACCCCGTGAAATTTGATTCATTGTGTACTTGTGTTGGCGAGCCAGGCTCTAATGAAAGACTGTCAGAACAAACGCAACAAAATAAATTATTCATTTATTTTGAACCACCATTTTAATTAAAGTAAAAGCCTGTGATTGATGGAATCATTCTAAAGCCTCCCCGGACGGCTTTTAAATATTTTTGTTTTTGTTTCCGTTGGTTTTATTTTCACGTCTCAATGTTGGCCGAATCGAATATTATTTTAACAAATTGACACGCCGTTTATTTTGCGAGCATTTTTGTCGTTTAAATTGGATTTGCCTATGCGTTTTGTAAATAATATTGCTGTTGTTTTTAACTTTTGTAGGACTCACGTTTTGATTGTTTTGAGGTTCTTTGTAAAATTATAAAGATTTTTTTGAAGGACTCCCAAGATTGAAAAACATTATTATTTCTTAGTATCCGAATGTGTGAAGGCTTTTCGATTATTTTTTTTGTGAGGTTTTAATGGTTTTAAGGGTTTATGAAACAGTAATTATTTTTGTAGAAATAATCTATTCACGCTCGTAATTCGTTGATAAGATCGATACATGTAATGGTATCATATCGTTGCTGAGAAGGCAAAAGATCTTAAGCGACACTTTGGTCAAAAATGAGTAAAATATGCAGTTTAATTTTTTTTTAAATCTGCATCTAATACTCTAACTTTTGTTTGATTATAAAGACTTTTGTGCGCCTTCAGCCATCTAAAATATGTTTACCATTCAAGAGAAGGTTTGACTCAAATGAGATAAGCTTGGGACATTTTTAGCTTTTTGTTACTTCGGGTAACTCAGTGGCATTACTTTACCTGAGTCAATTTTTTTCCAATATCCAACCAAGTGCTGAAGACTTATGAATTTTATTGTAAAACATAAAAAAAAAGTGATCTGATATAAACTTCCCAAAATGGCGCTTCAGCCGTTTTGCCTTTCCGGCGGACGATACGTCTTTATTACTTTGAGTGAAATTGAAAATATGAACAAAATTTAAAAAAAATTGTTGTTTTAAAATTAAATTTGAACAAAAAAACCGTAAAAAAATAATATAGGAAGATATAAACTATTTTTAATTAAATTTTATTTTGAGATTATTCACTTACAATTGAATGATCGAAAAAATAATTCCATTAGCTAGCAAACCTTCAGCTTTTCCTGAAAGCCAATAAGTGGTTTAATAAATTTATCATCGTTTTAATATTTTGCTCGAGCATACAGTAAATTGTAATTTGTTTAGTAGTTTTAAAAAATTACTTTACATCTCGACTGTATTAACGGAAGCTTCTTAATAATGACGGGATTTTAATATTCCATCTCAAAAACAGTGTTGCCAGCGGATAATTAGATTAAAAACTCTTGTAATTAAGTTTGTGTTTTCTAACAGGCGGACGTTATGGTCCAGGCGAGGCGCAGGACGTTAGTCTGCCTCCTTGCTCTCTGCGCTCCAGGCAGTGCTGCTTGCTACGGCTACCGCAGACTACCTACTTGTCTGCCACGAGATAATAATTTATCTCGGATGGAGCTCGGAGGCTGGGCTCAAGGAGATATATGGATAGAGCCATCGGAACAGGTGGTGTTTTCAACGTTCACAGGGCCAAAACGAACCTTTTTTAACGAGTTCATGATTTGAAATATTGGTTAAGGTATGTATTTCAAATGAAAATTTTACACTGAACACAAAATCCATAGAAGTGTGATCTAAACTGATTAAATAGAAAACTGATGCCACCAATTTATATGCCAATAAAATGAATTATTTGTTTAAGAAGATACAGAGTAGTAGATACTCTATGTATCGCCCTTGTGAAAGACCACCATTCAGAATTGAAACGTTGCTTGAAATGGCTTAAGCCATGTTTGATGACTAGATCTGAATATCCAAGTACATCCCAACCTTACCTTTATTCATCTCCTTCCTCTCCCCAATACCTTCTGCTTAACAACATACCTTGATTGTGGATGCCATAGTCTCACTGGTTCTAGACTGTTGGGAGCAGTTGAGACTTTTGTGCGGTATTCACGTTAAACAAAAACAAAAAGGTTTTAAAATTTTCAATCAACTTTACCCGAAGTTATGTAAAATTAACCTTACTCCGAGCACACAGACCCACCCTAAAAACACTTCTTTCGGTTTATCTTTTCAGCGGAATTTTCGAAGTTTTTCGGTGACACATTGACACGTTCCTTTGTACATCAGAAAACGAATGTTTTTATTTCACAAATTTGTAATTTGCTTCTTGCAAGAATATTTTATTTTCGTTATTTAAGAGCACAAACATAAACTAGTTTGATACGTTTGTATTGGTACTTAATGACAATGGTTTACATGTCTTACAAACTTCATTACTACCTAAATGTCCACAGAATATGGTTTAAAATACATTTATCTGTTTTTAATAGTATTTAGTTCGTTTGAACAGGCAATATCTAGTTAGGAACTAACATCGGCCGACCAAGCATCATAATAATTGTACTCATTTCATCAAATGGTTAATTTCCTACTGGAATGATGACCATCTCTAAATTTCAATAATGAGTTGGTATTCGTAGATCATTTATTGAAGTATGACCATACGTTTGATATTGATATGTAGTTGAAAATATTACATATAGGCTATAAGGCGTTGCAGATAAAAAAAAAAAGAAATATAAGGAATTAAACAAGTGTTAAAAATAACAACTAAAATACAATTAATAATCAGACAAAAATTGTCAGCAATTGCATTTTAAATATGTTTCCAGCTAACCGAATTTCCCTTCTAACAAACACTCCTTAATTAACTCCCTCCACTACTACGTTATCTCTTCCCTCTTACTCTCTCGCATAATCATTATTTAAACATACACAAATAGTACACCATTCTCCAAGATGAAGTGAACATTGGTCACGAAACATATTGATTCTGTATTAAATAAAGTGACATAAACTAAGTTATTTGTAGAAATAAAAAAAAAACTTTGTGTTAGACCATGGATATTATTTTAATTTTTATGACTGACCGGTTTCGCTTAGCCTAAGTATCTTCATGGTGCAAAATTAAACTAAAATACAAAGAGTACCAAGTGTGCAGTTATCTATGCATACAGAGGAAGAAAAAAATACAAAAAAAACAATGATAAAATAGAAGAATAATATTTTAATTATAACAAAGGAACAGAGAAAAAGATACAAAAATAATGTGCCATGACCATTTTTGTGAAGAATATGAGCACCGGTGCTTTTATTGAAGGTGTGATCTTTATCAATAAAATGATTGGAGAATTCAGAAAAACCGTGGTTGTTTAAACATCTCAGATGTTCTTTGATTATAATATTGACATAACGAGTTGTTGTATCAATATGATGATATACTGAAACCGTGCGGTCATAAAAAAATAAAATAATATCCGTGGTCTCATACAAAGTTCTTTTTTTCATTTCTTTAAATATGTCAAACCACAGAGTGATAACTTTCGACGAAAATCAAATTTATTTGTCTTTAAAAAAATAAGTATGCAATCACATTGTAAAAACCTTAATTAAGAAAAACTATTCTGTGAAAAATTAAAATATGTTACCATGATATAATTTCATTTTGCTTTAGTCATGGGTATAAAACATGATAAAGTGAAAGAAAAGCTTTTTTTATTTTATTATTATTCACTATAATTATTCATTTAGATTATTTTCCATTACAGTGTTGCAACTGGCATCATTGTAATTCGTTTCTTGTTTGGATAATAGTTAGCGCACAGAGAAATTTACTGGCAACTGTCAATAAATGCTACAAACTGTCACAGCACACAACGCTCGCCCCAGCACATGACATTGGACAGTTGGGCGGCGAGAGGTACTGTGACAAATAGAATACAATGAATATCAAATGCTTATAATGATTACTAGAAAGTTTGTTTAAATAGGTGTACTCGTATTTACAATATTATGACGTTAATCGAGTTTAACAATATCAATTTTAAAAAAAAACCGTTCATATTTTATTTGGGTTGTAAATTTGCGTAAATGGTAATCTCAGCTTTTACTTTTTAATTCATTTTTATTTTTTATAGTGAATACTACACCAATGTCACAACTGCTCTCAACTGTCTAGAGCCAGTGAGACTATGGCATCCCCGATTGGGGTATGTTGAGAGGCTGAAGATAGTAGGGAGGGAAGGAGATGGGAAAGAGAAAGGTTGGGAAGTACTTGGCAATTCAGATCTGATCACCAAACACGGCTAAAGCCATTCCAAGCATCGTTTTGGTTCTGAATGGTGGTCTTTCACCAGGGCGATTCTTAGAGTATCTACCACTCTGTAACGTGCCGCAAATATACTTTATATTATTTTATATGAATTTATTGTGCTATGACACATATTAATTAAATAAAAGTTGTTTGCGCACGTCTGTTTTAAACCCGTGACTTTTAGATTCGTAGTCGAGCGTCTTACCTCTCTACCATAGAGGCAGTCATCATAATGTGTATTTTTTTATTGAGCGACAAATCACTTTAAGATATATAAATTTTAACTAAATCAGAAAACCCACTTTGAAATTTGTTTCCCTATAACAAACAACATTCTTTTTTTAAATAACAAATCATTTTAATAAATATAAAGAAAACAGATAAAAATTCTTTAAAACCACTTTCATGTATATATATACATGAAAGTGGTATATGATTATTATATAATGCCGATTGCATGTTTTTATTTTTATATATATATGTATATATATATATATATATATATATATATATATATATATATATATATATATATATATATATATATATATATATATATATATATATATATATACATATATACATGCGATCGGCCAAAACGGACGAATATTTAAAGAAATGGAAATAATACGAAATAAGTGTTCTCCCTCTGTATGTATGAGTATGTATAACCGTACACCACGTATTTTTTGTTTAGTTTAATTTTGTACCCTGATGATGCATAGGCTACGCGAAACCAGTCAGTCACAAAATTAAAATAAAATCTGATGGTCCTTTACAAAGTTCTTATTTCATTTTCATTATACATGGCAAATCACAAAGTGATTGATTTCTACGAAAATGTTTTAGTTATTATTATTCTTTAATCACCTCCTCAGATGACGTTTTGTCTCTTTCAATTCACATTATTTGTATCATTCTCTTTGTTCTTTTGTTATAGTTTAAATGTTATTGTTTTGCTATTTAGTTTTGTAGTTTGTTCTTCCTTTGTATGTATATATAACCGCACAATCTGTATTTTTTGTTTATTTAATTTTGTACTCTGATGATGATGCTTAAGCTAAGCAAAACTGTTCGATCATAAAAAATAAAATAATATCCGTGGTCTTATATAAAGTTATTTTTTCATTTCTCCAAATATGTCAAACCACAAAGTGAGTGCTTTCTACAAAAGTATAAGTGTTTCTTAATTCCTAATACCTTTGTTTATTTTCGACGGGCTACAACAATTGATATTACGGAAGATTTAATTTGAAGTGTCAATTTTAACGCCTGCCAAATAGGCCCCATTTAGATGGTACATGTATTTCGTAAATGGAAAGTTTATGTTCTTTGTACCTTGACGCCCGAGTGACAAAGATGTAAAAACGAAGAAGGAAATCTCAGCGAAAAGCATCATTAGGACCGGAACTCGAGCTAAATCCACTTAATAAAACGGTCCAAAGTTCCGAAGAGATAACTTTCCTAGGAGCTTTATCCGAGCCGGAGACGGTAAGTAACAAAAGTTTGACAGGCTTTTTCTTGGCACGCCCAGTACATTTTAGATATGTCGAATTTTGTCAATATCTTACTATGTAAACTATACAGTTCACGTGTAGAGATGGGATGAAACACAGGGTGCTGCGAAAAACTATTCGTTTTGTTAAAACGGTTATATTCGGAAACATGTCAAGAGCCTTAAACGTAAATATTTGTTGATAGATATAGAAATAAAACCAGAATCACTAGTACGATTGTAATATTGCCAAGTTTTTTTTTGGTCATAGTATATGGGATGAAGACAGTGCTGTTAAATGCTAACCACCGGTATCATAAGTAAAAAAATGGCCTTTCTTCTTGAAGGAAATTTTATATTGAAAACTCACAAAAAAACAAAAACTTGAATCCTATTATCCTCAAACAACACTAATAACAACTATTGAAACAGTACTAAAAAATTTTCAACGAAAAATGAAACGGAAGAAAGCACAGAAAATAAAAAGATTAGGTTGCGACCGAGACTTGAACTCAAAACCTCTACTCTATCCGGGAGGAATGTCTCTGCCGATTGAGCTACTGGAACTTTTTTTGTCAGCTTAATTGGCAGACACGCTAATCTATAAATATGTTTTTATCATTTGAATAATTAATATTAAAATAAAACGTTAACTTTTGAAAAGTTAATATTAATTTGAAAACTAAGATCATTTTAACCTTGGTTTTTATCCGCTTTTCCCTTTGTGATTGTTTATTTTTAAACATTTAATTCATCAACAAAACCTTATTCAGGCTTTGATTTGACATTATTATTGTAATGTAATTTTTGTCTTATTAGACATTACTTCATTCATGTGTATATGTTTTCTTTTCTTTGTAATTTCTGTTTTTTTTTTTTCATTTCGTGTGTTGTGGAAAATCCTCGATTAAAAAAAACGGATCTAGGCAAACGTTTTTAATCTTGTTATTTTGACAATAGAAGACCTTAAAATACAAAGCAGGTACCTACCTGAATTTTGTTAAAACAGTATCGTAAATCTCACTTTTCAAGGAAACATTTTGAAAGATCCAACAAATTATTTTAATTAATTCGCAAAGTTTTAGATCCAATCGCCAATTTTTTTCTTTTAAAGATAATCCGTAATAAAGTTCCTCTCTTTATATAAATTCACAAGTTTTGGAATAAATAATAAATATAACCGGCGTCCTGCAAAATCTTGAAATACTTTCTTTTTACGCAAGTCCGAAGCCATATTGGGTCAGATACTTTGGAACGAAATACTGGAAGATCAAAAATTAAAAAGATGTTTTTTTTTAGTGTTGACTGTATTACACTTTTGACTGTACACACTGTGAGCCAATGATGCAAACGTGTTTGAATAATATTTTTATTTGAGAATTTTAGAACAAATAAAGATATGTTTTACTTTGGATACAAGGTTTTGACAGTTTTTTTAAAGTTTCAAAGCTAATTATGAAGTGAAACTGTGACTTTCTCAAGATTACTTGGTTTTCAGGGACTTTTATAATTAAATTGTTTTGTCCTAAAATGATAAAATAGAGAAATAAGTAGATGGGGGATATTAAACAGTAATTTAGGTAAAGAAAAACCGTTTGAGACTTGGGGTTCATAACGTTTAAAAATTTATTAAATGAGAAGGTTTTTAAAAAATATATATATTAATTAAATATCTTGCTAACATACATAGCAATCTCGATGAATTATAAAAACTCACTCTGGGACAAGGGAAATTAAAGGACATGAGTTACAATAAAATACAAAGTAATAAAACTAACATAAACCGAAAAATATAATACAAAATAACGTAATAAGAAATACAGTATAAAAAGTTGGTAATTAATATAAATATAAGATACAACTAAATTATAAATAGAATCGAACGGAGAAAAAAACAACAAAAAACCCTGAAGTGCAGTAAATGATAATGTTTTTACTCTACCGGGATTATTTATGAAATAAAATAAATTTGAAGTTCTATAGAGTGATATCGGATGTATATGCTAATTGATGCAAAAGATAGACATAAAAAGGAAGTTAATTATTCAAAGAGAACAATATGTAATTATTGTCTAATCTTGTACTTATCTACTAGCGACATCATCTGCTATCGGAAGATTGAAAGAACCTAAACGCAATCCGAACACTAAGTTTGGTGATCATATATTCAGAGAATCCAGCCCTAAGGTTTGGAATAAACTTCCTAAGGGATTGAGATGCATAACCAGCCCAACAGAATTTAGATCTAAAGTAAAAAAATAATTTTTCAGGCATTATGTTCTATACATTTGTCATTTTGCTCATACTGGCCAATGATTCCTTTAAAATTATTTATGTCATTAGTTTTTAAGTCACTAGATTATACACAAGTATTAGTTGTAGTCACTAACTATAGGTCTTAGATTTTAGTCACCAGTTATAAGTCTCAGTAGTTAGTTAGTATATTTATAGCTAGTTAGTTACTAGCTATACGTCCTAATTGTAAGTCCCTAGTTGAAAATCATAGTTGGCTTAGTTCTATTATTAGTGATAATTCTTAGCTGTAAGTTATCAGTTGTAAGTCTACGTGACAAGTTATACAAATTATGTTGTTAAGCGCTATTAAGGTGATTTTCCCAAGAAAACGGCGCTATAGAAGTAATCCATTTATTATTATTATTGATAATCGAAGCCATTGAATGTATGAGAGCTTTCTATACGAGAAAAAGATCACGTTATAAAACCGCTTCCATCTAGAAAATAATGCAGGAAAACAATGCAGGTACACAATGGTTGTTTGTTTAGCGACGTTTGGTATCACCTATAATGGTTGTTTTCAGTCATGCTTTAAAATAATCATTTTTAAACAAATGTTCCTTTATTGAAAATATGTTTGAACGGCATTTTTCTAAAAATCGTTACATTTCATCATCTTACATTTCTTTTCATCTTTCAACCATACAGTGCCATAAGTTATAAAAAAATACTTGTAATATATTAATGTCAAGTCTTTGTACTTCTAGTTATGAAGATAAAATATCCATAAGCAGGTCTTGCGACCAAGTTTGCGATGGAAACGGAAAACTAAGGGATGATCTACGACTAAATTTCAACCCCAAATGGCTGAAGATGCCGGTGATTATAATTTATTTATAAAGCACAGGATTCAAATGAAATGAAAATCTTAGAATCGCGCAGCTTGTCGGTGTATCAAATATATTCCGGCGGGCGAATTTCAAACACAAAACAGAAATGCAGATTAATAAAGACACATTAGGAAAGTAACGCTTAAATGATGACTTCAAACAGAGGCAGTGTTGTAGGGGACAAGACGTTAGGGCATATTAAATGGATGATGACGTAAAGAAGACGAAACAAGGAACAATAATACGGTATTTGTATAAGTCGCGCGCATTCCCTTTGCCTCGCAAGATGGATCGGCTAATTTTGATTCGTTCAAGATGTTAATTTGAGCGAACAATGTAATAGCGACGCTACCAAAGCTGTACTGATAAATCATTAGAAGAAGAGGAAAATAGAGGGAAGAAAAAACGAAGATATTAAAAAGGGTTATTTAAAAATGTGGTAAATAATGGAATGCCTTCAATGTTGGTTAATAATGTGGATGTACTAAAAATAAAATAAACTTATATAAAAATAATAAGTAGAATTGAAAAAAAATCAAAAAAAAGAACGGGTAACAGATTTGACGGCCTGCATGGTTGAGTGGTAAGATGCTCGACAACGGATCCAGAGATCGCGGGTTCGAACCCGGCGTGCGCAAATAAATTTGATTTAATTAATATGTGTCATTACCCATTTAATTGGTATAAAATTAAAATAAAGTATATTTGAAGTAAGTTTCTGAGTGGTAGGTACTCTAAGTATCGCCCTGGTGAAAGACCACCATTCAGAATTGAAACGTTGCTTGAAATGGCTTTAGCCGTGTTTGGTGATCAGATCTGAATAACCAGGTACTTCCCAACCTTCCCCTACCTCATTTACTTCCCCGCCACACTACCTTTAGACTCACAACATACCCCTATTGGGGATGCCATAGTCTCACTGGCTCTAGACGGTTGGGAGCAGTTGAGACTCTTGTTCGGTATTCATGTAACGTGAAAAAAACGTTAATTATTTCCCTCTGGGCCTATGTCATCTTTGGGAGAGATGTGTGGGGGGTTTTTTTAGGAAAAAAAGGAGTAAACAAAAAGTCTTAAGAAATCCCGTGTTGTAAGAGGAAGAAAACACATAAGCTGGTAAATCATTCCGCAGCTGAGCTGCTTAACACAAACGATTCGTAGTAGCGACCCATTCTCATGTGTCGAATGTCAACCGTGTACAAATGTTGGACGCGCGTTTGTCTGTTCCCGGCAGTGCACTGGTGCCGAAAGATCAGTGACGCAATTTCCTCGAAGCATGTTTCCTTGAAATACCGATAGAATAAAGATAGCCATCCCACCTGACGTCTTTTCCCCAAAGATTGCAATCCGTCTGTTAAGATAGGGGAATTTATCAAATAAACAGTCCGTAAGCATAGAATCAACTGTTCACCAAACTAAGCTTGTGTTTAAATTTCTCGGTTAACGCTATTATATTCTGGTTGGAAACTGAATTTTCATCTTGAGTTATAAAGCTTGGAAAAATCTATTTAAAAAACAAAACAAAACGTCATATCGTTTGTTCCGTATTTTTTAAACAATGTTACTGGTCGAGCGAGTGCTAAAAAGGGAAGGCTTATTTCATTAAAATATGTAAAACGAATGTTAAAAAAGTCTAGCCTGTAAACGTCCATCCACGTTTCACATTTAGATTCCCTACAATGTTTCAGTGTTTATCTTGTATTGCTCTTTCTTGTTTATATGAATTGAGTTAAGAATTCATTAAAACGGAATGTGTTTACCTTTTTGAGTACCTGCCTTATTAAAAATAAAAAAAAACCTGTCTTACAAAACTATGGATAATTAGAAAATATCATAATTTTTAATTAACAATACATAACGATAAAATACTTATATGGTTCTCGTTAACAATTTATAAGGAATTTTGTCTACCATTTTAATAAACTTCAGTAGAGTAAAAGCCTATGATAACCCTCTACGTAAATAGATAATTTTATTTCGACCACTTTTCGTAAATTCATGGAAATGTGGTTTTGTTTTAGAAAATCAAGACCAAAATTAAATTAACGTAGGCAAACCACGTGTCGTTTTTCAGAAGCTTTGCTTGAAATAATTAGTTTTACGTGAGCTGTAACGTTTTTTGTACAACTTTGATTCATATCATAATAAAAGCTTAGAGTATACTAAAGGTAGCCCAAGCCAAGGCAGTGAAGTCAGTTTTGGACTTGTTTTTGATGATTTTAACATGACTCGGCGCATTTGGGCGCGGCTAAGACTAAGGCTACGGTATTTATACATCCATTCATATCACATATCGACATAATGTTTTTGTGTATTCGTATAGCCACTTTTTCACAGTATTTTTATCAACAAAAATATAGCATCTAACCTAAAAAACCGTTTAGTTGTGTCAAGTTTGGTGGCAAAATAAGAAATGTGGGCGGAGTCCCGCCGTTAACCAGCGAAAATAGCCAGCTTAAGATCATTACGACAGCATATAGAAGCGGTCCAAGAAATTTGTTGTCTCTTTCTCTCTCATGGTGTACGATGTAAAAACTCGGAAAAAGTGATTTATTACAATTTCGGATGGGTTGGGTAAAACAAATTAGCTATCCCTCCATATATTGTTACTTCAAGAATAAAACTCTTATTATTTAGTTCATACAAAAGGTAAAATGGAAGGTAAAGAATTTTAAAATTTATATTTATGTAACGACATTGAATGAAAGATAACTGAAAAGAGGTGCTGCAGACGTAAAGTACTAGAAAAATAATAAAAGTACTACAAAAATGCCAAACGAAGAGAGGTTAGCAGTCCACAATGGAGTTCTGATGACATCCCTGATATATTATGCTGATGATTTATAACACATTTCTTTAAAATGCAAAGTAAAGACATCGAAAACAATATAACATCTTAGCATAATTAACAAGATTATCAAAGGAAGCCTTGACGGTTTAGATATGTAAAGTGGATGGATTAAGAAAAGAGTGTCAGCACAATGCATAGCGCGTAAGTGTGTGGAAGAAGTAAAATATGCGTCAGCAAGGCAAATAAATCGGAATAACAGAAGAGGACCTTAATGTAAGAAGATGTATGCATGTAGGTGAAGCAAAAAATATCTGAGAGGAGAGTTTTTTTAACCTTTCATTGACCCTTATTAAGTTACACAGTAACGGGTAATATTTTATGACTTAAGGGAAAAAAAAAGTTCTTTCAACATTTTTTTCTGATTTACAAAAAGCCTCAAACCGGAACATTTTGTGCTCTGTAAAAATGTACCGAAAAACTAAGGTTGTATTTGACTTTGATAAAATCACGTCATATTGTATATTATATACATATCAATAAAACTTCAACGTGAGTTCGAACAATACCGTTTTCTTTATAACTTCCGAATTTTCTGTAACTAAATAATAAATAACAAAACGAGTTGTTCCTTTTTAATACAATCTGTCAATTTCGTAAAAAGTAAATCTTGACAAAATCCAATTACAGCTATGCAAACTTTGATTAAATTTCATTGCCTATCTAACGGAGATACTTCTCCTTTGCAGCGTACAGACCGGAATTTTGATATTTTAATTTCGAGATGTCTTCCGATGTATTTTGCATTCTATCGAAAACAGGAAATGATAAATGAAGTCAATAATCAAGTTTGTAAGCCTATTCGCAAAAGATACTAATTTTAAGTGATGATTTTGGTATTTAAACATTCAGTGCCTTTTAGGAAGAAAAATTTCATCGATAATCCATGCAAGAATTTGAAATAAAAGGTCAGATTATTTTTGATATATCTACAATAATAAAGTATGAAAAATTTATAAATATATCTTCGTAGAAAGCAATCAATTTGTGATTTGACATATTTAATGAAAAGAAGTTTTGTTTTGACACACGTCAAAAGGGACATAGTGAGTGAATCGTGAAGAAGAGTAGTCGGAATAAAATGTTGGACTTTTTTACATATGAGCGAAAATTATCAGTATTGTTTTCGCAGATGTTAGCGCCCACACGGCAATCCAACGAATCATGTACAGAAGATGGCTTAGCGTATTAATACTATCAGATGAACTAAGAAGTTTGTATAGGACCAAAGTTTAATTTTAATTTTTATGACCGACCGGTTTCACTGAGCCTAAGCATCATCAGGGTATAAAATTAAACTAAACAAAAAATACATAGTGTGCGTATATATCCTCATAAATATAGAGGGAGAACACAATACAAAATTAAACAAGTGAACAGTAAGAAAACAAAATAATAACATTTCGATTATAATAACTGACGGCCTCCATGGTCGAGTGGTAAGACACTCGTATACGAATCCAAAGATCGCGGATTCAAACCCGGCGTGCGCCAATAGCTTTTATTTAATTAATGTGTGGAATGTGTACGACGTATTATGCTTGTAGTCAAAGTACATAAATGTCGTACGGAAGAGTAAGGCTCCAGGGGGTAAGCCGCTCTCCCAATTATGTGTATTTTGAAGCTAAACAAAAATGTTATTGCTGGTAAATTATGATAATGTTACTAGATCGAGTTTATGACATAAAAACACTATATTCTGGGAAAAGCCATTCAGCATAAAAAACCCAATTTAGTAATTTAAGAACAAGAAAGAATGAAAAGTGAGGTACAATCCAAAACAAAATGTGTTATATGTAGATGTGTGTGTGTGTGTGTGTGAATAAAGATACTTGCGTGAATGTCTAGGACCACCGAGGCGATGGAAAAAGACGTGAGTGCGAGCAAAGGCTGCTCGACTTTCAGGACGTGGTGTCCACGGATCGGTTGACCAAACCAACCGCGTTTCTCGTCGCTACGAGTGTATTTCTAGGACCACCGTGGCGATGGCTAAGACGTGAGTGCGAGCGAGGGCTGCTCGATTTCCGGGATGATGATGTCATAGGACGACCGGAGACGATGGTCCAAGACGTGGGTGCGAACAAAGGCTGCTCGGCTTCCACGACTATGATGTCCCACGGTGAACAAGAAAAATATGGCGATATGTGCCCGCACGCGATACAACGCGGCAAAGAAGGCGCCTAGTGGTGTCCTCAGGTGAGTAATTTCTACTCGATTGTATTACTTTGAAGACTATTGGCCAACTGATACCCAACAAATCGTGATATCCCGTTTATGTGGCCACGAACAAGAAAACGATGGCGATTTGTGCCCGCACGCGAGACAACGCGACAATGAAGGCGCCTAGAGGCGGCCTCGGGTGATATTGCGTTTATGAATCTATCTCACTAATGCAAAAACGATGCGGCGTAACGAAATGTTCTTAAACCGAAGCGTCCGAACCGTAGGCCAGTCGAAAAAAAGAGTGACGACACGAAACAAAATATTATGCAATGCAGAATCCATAGTCTCACTGGCTCTAGACGGTTGGGAGCAGTTGAGACACTTGTGCGGAATTCATATATAAAAAAAAAAACAAAGTAACAGAAAGAAAGAGACAGCTATTTAATATGAAATGAAAGAGGCAAAGCTTCAACTGAGAAGGTGTTAAAAGAATAATGAGAAATTGTATTAGTTTACAGGAAATATACCTAATGTTGTCCTACTGGACAAATTGAACTCATTATTAAGAATATGACTTTTGATTGTAATGGCTTTCTTTATTTCAAGTGCTTCTTAATTATTTATTCGGTTGCCACGACCATTTGCTTAAATGATTTTGTTTGTATATAAGCCCGGTCGTATTTCCGAATGAAGGTTTTTCACGCTGAAGGTAGATATATTTATTTATTAAAAATATATTTCTTGTTCGGTTCAAGTATTCTGTAATACCACATAAAAGTTCCAACTGCCCGAAAGCAATGAGATTATGGCATTTCCAAAGTTGTGACATTACAACGAAATGGGTAGAGGCCTACCTCCTCAAATAATAATGATGAAGGTTGGAAAGTCACTTAACACAACCAAAGCTACTTGAAGCAACATTTTAAATCAGAATTGTTATATGTCTGCGTTTATTGGAGCATTATTATTTTAAATAATTTAGGAAAAATAAAATAAATAATTCTCTTTATAACAAAGGTAGAGCATTGGTACGAGTACATTGAAAAATAAGAACAAAAAGTACATAAATCTTGAAAAAATAAAAAATCTAATTAAATATATAACCAGTAGCATAGACAAAATTCATTATAAAAAAATAACAATAACAATACACATGAAAGTATAGAAGATTAAAAAAAAATAATTTATTAAAAAAATAATTGTTGAGTGGGGGTAAATATCCGCCTACTTTTAAGCAGGCACAATATAAAATGCCAGAGCTCGTGAGTCCCAAGGATTCACTTACCTTTAAATGCCTTCTCGATAGAACGGGGTTTTTTCGTGTTTGAAATTGAAAATGAAAACCAATCTAGTTTTGCAACACTGCATTTGAAAATATAAACATCACGAAAGAAGATAATTTGGGAAAGAAACAATAAGAGTAGTAGTTAGGTGGAAATGGAGCACTATGTTAGTGGGAATGAAAAATGCATTTTAGTTTTCCTTTGAAGAGGGAGTTTGTAAGGGTACTTCGTATATTAGAGGGCATCTTATTTCGTGTTCGTGAAAAGGGATTTATTTTATGGTTGGGTATGAATCATAACGGTCCTTTCAATACTTGATCGAAGTGAGAAACATTGTTCAGAGAGACTTTTTCTTTTCAGAAATGCTTGACCATGTCGGTTATGTTTTTTTATATCAACTGTTATTTCATCACAAATTTCAATTGGTTGATAGATGATTGACAAACTTTCTCGCGTAGTGGCATAAAGCTGCAAGTTTGATTTGCGGGTACAAAAGTACGAAACTATGGAATTTTTATTTACTCTATAGACGCTTCCAGATCTGGGTATAGTGATGTAGTTTGGTATATTAAAAAAAATTATCACGGATGACAATCTAAATCTTATTACAAAACCTCTCGTTGTATTTTGATATTTGTATTTGCCGAAAATGAAGTAACTGGACAAATATTTTACAAGTCGACCTTTATTCCATTCGCAGAAAGAACTTAATATTTCCGTTCCGAGTAACATTACGTCCAATTCCTTCCATACACCGCTGTTTGTTTGACTCGCCCGAAACGTTCTGTTTCCAGAATCGTGTTTATGGGCTTTGTTAAAATTAAGACCGTGTACCATTTAATTCAAAACACAATTTTATTCACTTCATTAAAATGTAACCTAAATAAACATTGTTGTTAGTCTCATGGGGTGAAAGCACCATTAAAAGGTAAGGAGAGTGAATTTATTAAATTTATTATATCACATGTTTCTTCGAGTTCCAAGGCTGCCTGATTCATTCTCGTGTTAAATGTAAATGTTGAGTATAAATCAGTCGCTCGATGTTTCTGTAGTGCTCCAATTCGAGCAAAGTATCCCCGCCGTACTTTGCTTGCTCCATCCAGCCTCCGGCGTTCTAATCCAACTAAATTAACCCTCAAATACATGTATCGCCGTAGCGGCGTAGCGCCTAGAATCGTAGCACGTGTGATCTGGTACATTTATTGATTTATCGGAATAGGTTGTAGCTGATTATCGCAAAACCTGAATATTGGGACCACCAGTTTTTATCCGACTAATATTACTTCTTTCTTATTTCTTTCAGTGCTAAATATTTTCATTGAATATATTATAAAGTGGCACATAAAATTTCGTTTTTTTTTATTTCACTCACTACTTGTTAGACAAAAAATCATTTCTCTAAAAATTTTCTGATTTTCAAAAATATTACAACGTTTTTTCACCAAGCTTCAAATTATAATAATAGAATATAAAAAAGAAAACAATAGTTTATTGAAAACAAAAATCTAAAAAATGATGCAAGAAGAAAATTGTGCTTGACACAAATGTTTTCCCACGCAAACTGCGTGCAGTGCCTTTTCCACTGTAGGCGAATCAAATCGGATGTCTTTACTGCGCTGCCATCCTTATTGCTGCATACCACAGATCATCGTAAATTATGCCCTGGTAATTGTTCTAAGCTAAAATTCATCCTCGGCGATGATGATGTTGAAAGTATGTCCAGAAAATTTTAATCGCGGAACCAGATATATTAAAAATGATAAAATGTGAATCAAGGAAAAAATCACGAGCCCCACGCACACGAATGTCACTATCGCTAGTCAAACGTACACTGAAGCGTAAAGTGTGAAGTGCTGTCTCATCGTTGGCAATTTTAAATAAACACATACTCAATGACTCTGTGCGATACATATTTTATGTTTATTTTAAAGTATTTTCTTCATTGTTAACATAATTGGTATGAATTTGTGATTTTTTTTATGCCAATATTAATTTTTATTTATTTATTGTTTCATATGCCAACCCGTAAAAGAAAAATCGATCGCAGTTATTCGAGTGGTCGATTGTGTGTGAGTAAAGAAAACCAAATACAGGCTCATTTGACGGCCTGCATGGTCGAGTGGTAAGACACTTGACCAAGAATCCAGAGGTCGCGGGTTCGAACCTAGCGCTCGCAAATAAATTTTATTTAATTAACATGAGTCACAACACATTTAATTGAAATAAAATAAAATATAATATATTTGCGGCACGTTCCAGAGTGGTAGATAATCTAAGTATCGCCCTGGTGAAAGACCACCATTCCGAATAGAAACGTTGCTTGAAATGGCTTTAGCCGTGTTTGGTCACCAGATATGAATAGCCAGGTACTTCATAATCTTCCCCTTCCTCATCTCCTTCCCATCCCCACTACCTTCAGCCTCACAACATACCCCTTTCGGGGATGCCATAGTCTCACTGACTCTAGACGGTTGGGAGCAGTTGAGACTCTTGTGCGGTATTCACGTAAAAAAAAACTACCGGATGAATATTTTTAGAAAATAAAATTTACATTGTAACCAAATTAATTTATCCCCACAAAATATTACATTCTTTGGGAACGTGGTAAGCCTCAAGGCAAAAATGTAATTTACTTACTAACTTACCATCACATCGATTTCCCACAAAGACAGGCAGAGAGGATATACATACACTTCTTGCTTCGTTCACATTTATGCATCTCCTCAATCATACTCTTATATTATTCTGACTTTTAAAATGACCTTACTCAAGTATTTTATTCATTTGACTGTGACATGTCTTCTTCTGGTGTCCCTGAATTCTTCTATTATTGACTTTGGCGTCATATATTCTTTTCATATACCGTTCTTTACTTGTCAAAATTATTGAAGCGTTCCTTCCTTAGTCTTATTCATTACGCTAACATCGACCGTGCATTATTTATGAATCTTCACATTTTAACACGGTTATACGTGGTTTTACCACACGTATGCCTCAGAAATATCATTTCTACAGCATTTAGTTGAATTTCATCCTTCTTCTGCCAGCTCCGTGCCTCACTGGCATATAATATGGTATCAGCACTCCATTGTGGACTGCTAGCTCCAAACGCAAGTTTTTACTGCTAGCTCCAACAGCGAAAATGTATAAATATATAAGTTGAGCGTTGCGCATGCTCAGTGAAAAAAATATACTAAAACTGAATTGAAAAATCCCCAGCATTTTTTTCTTTGGGCGTATTTTGACTAAGCATAATTAAATGATTTTGTTCAGTTTGCTTGGTGAAAGTGACCGCCAACCTTGGTCCACTTTTATAAGAAGTACTTTGATAAGTGATAAAGAAATTATTGTTTTGTAAGACTGAGCCAGAGGATGTTGTGTGGGGTCAGTTTAAGTTCTCAAAGTCCAGCAAAACCTCAAAAACATCTAATGTCAATAAATCAAAAAATTCCAATAGCCCGAACCAATATAACTTCAAGGAATTAGCGAGTGGAAAGAACGATGTTTGACACTTGTAAAGAACTATTTCTTTTTGTTCGATGCTGCAGGGAGACCAAAACTCAAGGGAAAAATTCCAAGGCCGAGACGAAGAACTTATACGGAGGCTGTTGGATGCTCTGGTCAATAAAAACATATTAATTAAAGCTTTTTAACTAGAGGATTTTGTAAATAAGTTTTTAGAAATTATATCAGAGAGCAAAATGCTAAGTATTATAAAATCTATCTCTCAAATAATTAACAATTGTTAGTATATTGTCGTTGGAAAGGCGGAAGTGCTGAAGTGCCATTCAACTTTCTGATTGCTGATGACTTGCTGATCTGACGATTGTTTGTCGTGAATTGATATTTTAAGTAATATACAATTTGGATAAGTAAAACCATTCCTTTAAATGTATTTATAATCTCCGTAAAAGCTCTCCATCTGAATTCCTTCAGGACATTTACGCTAGTCAAAATTCCTGAAATGCTTTGGAATATATCAAGAAATATTATCATTGAAAATTTTACAACTAGATATGGTCACCGGAAAGGCAAAAGGGCTAAAGAATCATTTTGAGAAGTTTAGAACAGAGTACTTGAATTTTTTTTTTTGTTTTACAATAAAATTCATAAGTCTTCAGTACTTGATTGGATTTTGAAAAAAAAAGTTTACTCATGTAACTCAATGCTTTCACTGAGTTACCTGAAGCGAAAAAAGCTTAAAAAGTCCTCAACTTATGTCGCTTGAGCCAAGCCTTCTCTTAAATAGTAAATATATTTTAAATAATTGAAGCGTCACAAAAGTCTTTAGAATCATACGAGAGTCAAAGTAGTCGATGCAGAAAAAAAACTGCATATTTAACTCATTTTGACCAAAGGGTCGCTTAAGCCTTTTTGCCTTTCCAGCAACGATGTAGAAAAAATGTATAAAAATAACAATAGGACAAACAAGATTATTACAATTAATTTACACAATTTTTGGGAGCACAGATTGTGACACTTCTCAGGTAACAAAAAAATTACAAGCTTATGAAACTTCTCATTAAAAATTATAACGTTATAGAAAAGCTTGAAATACGAGAATTTGTGGAATTTATTTTACGTACCTATTTACATCGTGTTTCATAAGGGTGTAGAAAGTCAACTTGAGGCCAAATTACTCCTTTTAATACTTTTGCTCCAAACGGGAGTTCTAATTTAACACAGAACGAAAGTTTTCTACGATATCTCGGCTTTTTCTAAGATTAGTGAAATATTTCGAGTATTATTCTCCCTAGGTATAAACAAAAACAGTTTTTCTCATTCATGAAAATGCTTTAAAAAAGCATTATTAAATTGAGTAACTACGTCACGAAGGGGAGGAGGATCATTTGATTTTTAATTTCAGGTACAGAAACGTTAAAATGAAAAAAATGACAAATCTGATATTAAATATCAATAACACATCACGCTTTAGCAGAATATCAATAAATTAGTTTCCGTGACTGGGATTAAAACGCCAGATTCTCTTGACAACCAAGAAACAGTTCTGATTAATATTGCAAACATTAAAATTATTATTAAAGTGAATACTGCACGAGAGTCTCAACTGCTCCCAACCGTCTGGAGCCAGTGAGAGTATAGCATCTCCAATTAGGGTGTGTTTTGGGGCTAAAGATAATGAAGAAGGAGAATAAAGTGGAAAAGAAGAAGTTTGAGAAGTACCTGGAAATTCAGGTCTTGTTACCGAAAACAGTTAAAATCATTTCAAGTAACGTTTAGATCCTAAATATTGATCTTTCCCTAGAGTGACGCTCAGAGTAACTTGCAAAATGTATAGTGTACTCTTATTTAAAATCATAATAGTGCGCATTAAACGAAAACCTTTAACCTTGAAATATTTACTTGATAACAACAAAAAAAATCAAGATGAAAATGAAATCTCACAAAATATTATATCAAAATGAAAATTAAATCCCACAGTTTCCACTAACGTTAATCGTCGAGGTAACTTTTTGAGAATTGTCCGTCTGCGTCCTGCGTCCCGTAGTTATACGACCGAACAGAAAGCTGGCAAGGTCGCTGGCAGGGAGAAAACTTGTGGGGGACCCAAGAAAGCTTATATAAATATCCTTGTTTGTATTCTTGGTACAGCTCAGTGCTTATCCAGCGCCATTGTTGACAGTTATTTGTTTCCCGACGATGGCCAACAGGTTATAGCGCTTTTCATTTGTGTACTCTCTCCGTGCTTATGATGAGAGATATTTGGTTTTACGCTCCAAGCATTATTCATTATTAAAAAATATTTGAAACCTGGCTAATTCATATAGCACAATTTTTGAGGTATATCGCCTCAAGGGCGCTTTAAATTCAATGTTTTTTTTAAATGCGTGCTAGGTTGCGGCTTTATTAAATTAAATTGCTTCATTTTGTAAAAAAAAAGTATAAACTTAAGAAAATTGCACCAACGCAGATGCGTGCACTCTATATAGGCACATAAGCACTGCCTACCCTGCCGTACTCACATAAAATTATGAATTATAGCGGATTAAATATTATGAATTTATTGCAAAAAATCAATCTTCAGTTTTAAAATAACGCCCAAAGTTCAGTTAATCGCACCGCCGCGAGCGCCCCACCGACCGTCTTACTATAACGTGTCGAAAGCAGGAACTACATTTGCCCAAACGCCGCCAACGTCAGAAAAGATTATTTTATGTTCACAAAATTTTATTTTATTTTTATTTATTTTATTTTATTTTATTTTATTAACGCCTTTAAGGCTTTTACATAAATACATTTTTTAAATAAAGGAGTACAATAGATGGGTAGAATATAACATTAAGAGAAAAGTTAGTATTTAACTGCAAGTATATAAATATAGCGTAGGTTTATACATATAATAACAATAACCTTTGTGTTCTATTGAAAACATTCAAGTAAGCTAGATTTTAATTTGGAAACAGTGTTGTAACGGTAAACATCTATTGAACCATATTTATTACCAAGTCTATGCAGTCTTTGAATGGGAGAATTATCAAAATAATTGTTTGTAGACGGAGAAACATAATATAGAGCCGCCTGCCGTGTATCACGGGTAGGTACTCGCAAGGTAATAAGGCTCGTTAGATCCGGGGCGTCCAATCTGCCATTCGCTATTTTAAAGAGACATATTAAATCGCTCACTGTGCGTCTTGATGATAAATCAGTGAGGTTAAGCAAGTTCATTAAATATACGTAATCAAGGTCAACAATTGGGATACATAACTTATAATTAATAAATCTGAGAAACTTATGCTGCACTCTTTCTATTTTAAGTTGGTGAATATTATAAAATGGAGCCCAGATTGTAGAATTGTACTCTAGATTAGATCTAACCAACGCAGTATAAAGTAATTTAAATGAATTCAATAATTTAAAGTCTTTTACCGTCCTCAAAATAAAACCCAAGCATTTCATGGCCTTATTAGTAATTTCATTTATATGAGGAACAAAAGTTAATTTACTGTCAAAAATTATACCCAGATCCTTTATTTGGTCAACTCTTTTTAAGTTAATATTGTTAATGCTATATTGATACATAATGAGATTTTTAATTCGGGCGAAAGTTATCGTTTGACATTTTTCAATATTAAGGAACAGTTCGTTACGAGCACACCACTCTTGTAACCTCACAAGATTCAATTGCAATACGTAACAATCATTAAGATTGGTAATTGTTTTGTAAATTTTTAGATCATCGGCAAATAAAAGAATCATAACTCCATCGAAAACGGTAGTGATGTCGTTAATAAATAAAGAAAATAACACTGGTCCCAAATGTGACCCCTGTGGAACGCCACTGAAGATTTCAAACTGATATGATAAGTGTAGATTGAGTTTGACTGATATTTTTCTTTTATGTAAGTAGCTTTCAAACCATCTCAAAATATTTCCGGTTATACCGAGGGTTCTTAGTTTATGAATGAGAATATTATGTGACACTTTGTCGAAAGCCTTACTAAAGTCAGTATACACTACATCAGTTTGAAGACGCTTATGCATGGTATTAAATAGATGTTCCTGATAAATCATTAAGTTAGTAAGAGTGGACCTTTTTTGCCTTAAAGCCGTGTTGTTGATGAGAAATTACTTTATTAATCTCAGGCGAGATTAAAGAGAGCAGAGCAGATTCAAATAATTTTGGAATTGATGATTGGATACATATTGGTCTATAATTGGAAATATCAGATTTATTTCCTTTCTTAAAAATAGGAGTCAGAAAACTTTCCTTCCATTTTTTCGGGAAAGGTACCAGTTTTTAAAGAAAAGTTAAAAAGCTTAGTCAGAGGCCAAGACAAGACTGACAGGCACTTCGATAGGAAGATAGGAGGAATGTTATCGGGGCCAGCCGACTTGTTGATATCAAGGGATTTCAATTTCGCTTTAATATCACAATCATCTAATATGCACTGATTGAAATCGATCTCGTTGTCGTTATTAGTTTTTTGAGAATCGAGTAATGGAGAGATGTTAGCGGTATCATAAACTTTGCTGAAGAATTCAGCAAATAGATCAACGATTTCTTGGGGATTATCAGCCATTTTATTATTTAAATACATATTTGAAGGACTACTGTAGTCATTATTATTAAGCATGTTAGAAAATTTAAATATATTCTGAGGATTGGCAACAGCCATTTCTTCGCAATTTTCGATACACTTATTGTAACATAATTTTGATATTTTTTTGTTAACAATCTTAATTCTTTAAATTTAGAGTAATCTTTAGGATCTCGTGTTGATTTATACACTTTATGAGCAATTTTTTTATCTCTAATAATATTGATAAGATCAATACTAAACCATTTTGGGTATTTGTGCATATATGCTTGTGCAAATATTTATGCATATATGCTTTGAGCTGTGTGCGCTTTCAAGTGGCTCGTTTATATTAATATCTTTGTTAATATCTAGGCAGTGCTTTTACAGTAAAAATTAAATAACAACCAGTGACATCTGTTGGTACCTATCTTTATTATCGATTGATCTGCTGTTTTTAAATTAGGTTCATATGCATATCTGTGATCGTTTTATATTTTCTAAAAATCTGACACAAATTTAACATTTATATTGCGGGATTGGACAAAAACTAATATTTTAACTGTATTATTATTTGTCACTTTATTTTATCATCTATGTATAAGGAACACTGTGGCAGTAATTTAAAAAACATGACCCTTGAGTCAATTTTTTTTTAAGTTTACACTGGTAGGGGGCCATTCAGGTGAAATATTATAAAACTGCGCTATGTAAATGCAATGACGACAGTGATTTTGACGTTTGAGGAACAAAGAAGGAAGGAAAAAAGAGGAACAGAGTGGTAGATACTCTAAGTATCGCCCTGGTGAAAGACCACCATTCAGAATCGAAACGTTGCTTGAAATGGCTTAAGCCGTGTTTGGTGACCAGATCTGAATAGCCAGGTACTTCCCAACCTTCCTCTTCCCGATCTCCTTCCCCTCCCTACTACCTTCAGCCTCACAACATACCCAATTTGGGGATGCCATAGTCTCACTGGCTCTAGACGGTTGGGAGCAGTTGAGACTCTTGTGCGGTATTCATGTAAAAAAAAAAAAAAAACGTCAAAATAATGCTGTTCAATGCATTACGCACATCTCTATCTACGTCAGAACTGTGGGTAGATAATATCGCATACCAATGGCATAGGCTAAAAGTCACCCACGATAAAGCGTTTCGTCAACTATTCCGCCTACCAAGATACTGCAGCGCTACCAAAATATTCCTAAAGGGACAAGAATACTTTTTCAGAGCACTTCTCCGCCACTACGTAGGAAGTTCATGCGCAGACTTTGCCAATCAAAAAATACTATTAATTTTGTCATAGGTGCCTGGAAGGAGTTTCTTTTGGTGGGCCTCTGAAGACAGGATAGCCATCAAAATTCTGCATAAATGGTTTTTGTACAAATTCATTAATTTCTTCGTTATTTGCCATATATTACAAATTAATCTTACTTTTAATGCATGGTTATTTTTTTGTTTTATTGTCAATTATGCAATCTATTTCATTGCACTACTTTTGCATACATTCTGGATATTATTATTATTACTAAAATTACTATCAGAAAAGTATATTTGTGAAAAGTTACATTATTTTATCTTACTACTACCGACGAATCACCTTTAAATATTCAAGTTTTAACCAAATCCTGTATTGTACGACAAATTCAGAAAGTCCATTTTTTAATTTTGCTCCCATGCCCTGAATCGGAAAAAAAAAAAATAAAAAAAAATAAAAAAAAAAATAAAAAAAAAATAAAATAAATAAATAAATAAATAAAAAAAATAAAAAATAAAAAATAAAATAAAATAAAATAAAATAAAATAAAATAAAATAAAATAAAATAAAATAAAATAAAATAAAAAATAAAAAAATAAAAAAATAAAATAAAATAAAAATAAAATAAAATAAAATAAAATAAAATAAAATAAAATAAAATAAAATAAAATAAAAATAAAATAAAATAAAATAAAAAAAATAAAATAAAATAAAATGAAATAAAATAAAAAATCACAATCATAATTTTAAGTTAATTACTGTCTATCTGATGGGACCTGCCAGGTAAGTATGTTCCTTAATATTTTCTTATTTTAACTAGGAATTAATATGTAATAATAGAAAATATGAACTGTACAGCGCCCTTGAGGTGATATTTCACAAAAACGACGCTATAAAAAGCCATCTATATATTATTATGATTATTACTACGTACTCAAATGTGCCTTCAATCGGGCAGGTACATCATATATGTTTTAATACAAACTGAAATGGCTAACCTATGAAACAAGGCTCATCGTTGATGACATCTAAGAAAAAATTTCCAGCTGTAAAAATATAACTTATGTTCAAATGAAAAGCTGAGTCAACACGATATTTTGATTGTCGACTTAGATAAAAATTGATTCGATGCCAGCTTTTAGAATCAAGATATAAAAAATGTACATACTTTCATCGGTAGCTTGGCCGAGCGGTCTAAGGCGCTGGTTTAAGGCACCAGTCTTTTCGAAGGCGTGGGTTCGAATCCCACAGCTGCCAAAAATATTTTGCAAATTTCTTTCATTTTTGTTTCTCAGTTTTTTTCTCTTTCGTTTTTTTCTTTTAAATGAGAAAAAATGCATAAATCATAACGAATTTTTTTTTTTATTAAATTTTATTTTAGATTTTTTTTTGTTCTAGAAGAGATGATTCTATATATCTGCGTGCGCAAGGAAAAACAGAATGATTCAATAAACGCAGATTTTCAGGAGAGCCAAAACAAAATTCAGGAATTTTGTTTTTTGTACGTAATTATGTCACATGTCCTTTTTCAAAAAATAATAACACATTTTCTTTATTTTCTGACTCATCTCATTTTCCTAGCTAGATATGTATCTGAAGAACAATTCTGCATACTTAACTTAATTTTTTTTTCACTCATTTCGCTCTTCCTTGTGGACAGATGATATCACAAACCATTTTATTTATTTATTTTTATTTAAGGAAATAACATAGATACAGACGGTAATTCGTAACAAAATAATATACATTCATTGGAGAATTTCCCTTCATCTTAACTAGTTCTCACTGATTAACATGAACATTAAGAGTTGTGACAGTGTAACTCAATTTTTTTTACAATTAATTAACCGTATATAAGAAAGTATTAAAATCTGAATTTCACAACAATAAGACACAATCCTCGAAAAATTCCAAGACTTTTAGCTTCCTTTACATTTAAAAGGAGTTTGTTGAACTTTTTGAAACCTGTATAATAAATATTATTTTGAATTTCCGATAACTCAATACTGTAGTCTGAGATATGAACCCATTTAAACGTAATTGATCACCTGTCAATTTTTGAAAAAATCTGAACATATAAAAAATGGTGCTGTCTTAATTATTGAACTTCTATTTCCCAACATTTTTTTTAATTAGATTTTTCCGTAACTTTATTAACACCTGACGTTGTAATGACTATTTTTTTATTAATCACGAAATAATGCGACAAAAATATGTTTTGGCAGCTGTGGGATTCGAACCCACGCCTTCGAAAAGACTGGTGCCTTAAACCAGCGCCTTAGAGCTACCGATGAGACACGTAGAATGAAAATTGACAATGTTTCAAATAAAATAATATTCTATATTAATCCGAGTGGGCGATCCTCCCACACACTTTGTTATTTAAAAAAGAACAATGCTCATTGTTTCATCAACTAAAAAACTATTGTTTCTGAAAAACATGTTATATTCGTGGATGAAATTAAAAAAAAATGAAACATAAAACAGACGTTTGAAATGTGACATCTTCCTTAAAAATTCTAATTTATGAATTGTTATGTAATCTTTGAGTACCAAAATTGTAATCGAAAAACACTGAGAATTCACTATTCGGAATCAAAATGGCTTTATATGATAATTATGGTTGGTGTACACCCCTAATCCGCCGGGTACTTTTCAACCTTCCTCTTTTCACGCCCTCCTCCCACTTTCTGAATAATAATAGTTATAAATGGATTACTTCTATAGCACCGTTTTTGTGAGAAAATCACCCCAAATTGTCACGCAATCACTTAAAGTGTCCTAATATGACATTGAATGAATATAATGGGGTGTTAGCATAGTTCAAATGACTTCGGGCATATAATGCCGTATAATTTAAACTTTACATTTTAGTTGCTTATTATTTGAATTATTGAAATAATATCAATAATTTTCAACGTTAATACGAAACAGAAAAAAATAACGGTCGCAACCGAGACTCGAACTCGGAACCTCTACTCTATCCGGGAGAGACGCTTGTGCCAATTGAGCTAATGAGACTAGAAATTGTCGATATTCCTGTCCCGGTTGAATTTTGTATCTGAGTCATCATCATAAAATGTTGTATTGAAATAAATAATACAACCAAATTTGTGTCAACATATATTTTTTAATAAAGCTGTTTCCACACCAAAACTATTTGGTAAACTGTAGTGAATGTTGTTAAAAGACTTAATTCAGTATTGTATCAACTAAGTAAATGTTATTTGGTACACACCTTTCAATTAGTAGGGCAGACTCGTTGACAGACAGGTAGGTAAATTCTATTATCGAGGTAAATAATAGACATACGCACTGAAAGCATGACTAAATTTTATTACGCTCCCCACCACATAATCAACGGGATCAAATACCCATTGAAATGACACATATTTTCCGATAATTTTTTAAAATTTTTGTTTTTATTAAACTGTTTTATTTTTAATATATATATAAACGAGTATTTCTTTTTTTAACCGTATTTTTATATCAAATACCACACAAGATTCCAAACTGTTCGCACCCAACTGAAGTCAGTTGGACTATGGCATCCCCAATTGGACGTAGTTAAGCAGAAAGCGTCCAACCCACAATTTGCCAAAATCGAGTTTTACGTGTTTTCCTGTAGATAAATACGAGATTTATATCTGATGAAAATATCCAAGCTTCAAATGCAATAGTTTTTTGGTCATACTTTTTTTAACCATCGCACATTGCAGATATTACCGTATTTTTATATCAAATACCACACAAGAGTCCAAACTGTTCGCACCCAACTGAAGTCAGTTGGACATGGCATCCCCCAATTGGACGTAGTTAAGCAGAAAGCGTCCAACCCACAATTTGCCAAAATCGAGTTTTTACGTGTTTTCCTGTAGATAAATACGAGATTTATATCTGATGAAAATATCCAAGCTTCAAATGCAATAGTTTTTTGGTCATACTTTTTTTAACCATCGCACATTGCAGATATTACCGTATTTTTATATCAAATACCACACAAGAGTCCAAACTGTTCGCACCCAACTGAAGTCAGTTGGACTATGGCATCCCCAATTGGACGTAGTTAAGCAGAAAGCGTCCAATCCACAATTTGCCAAAATCGAGTTTTACGTGTTTTCCTGTAGATAAATACGAGATTTATATCTGATGAAAATATCCAAGCTTCAAATGCAATAGTTTTTTGGTCATACTTTTTTCAACCATCGCACATTGCAGATATATTTGACTTAAATTTTATTTAAAGTTTAAAAAAAAAAAGTAGAATAACATAAAAAATACGTTTCTTAATAAACTTATTGATAGATTATAAATAACATATATTTAATAATTCTCATAAAAAAACACTGATATTCACTTTACGCACATTAATGCTTTTATATCGTCATAGTTTCAAACGTGTTTTTCTCAGTTTCATATTTTTGGAGTTGGATGCTTACTGCATAGCAACCTCCAATTGGAGCATGTTGTGAGGCTGAAGATAGTGGGAAGGGAATGAATATGGTGAAGATGAAGGGCAAGAAATACCTGATTATTCAAATCTGGTCACAAAACAGGCTAAAGTGATTTCAAGCAACGTTACGATTCTTAATGTATATATTCCTCCAGGGCGATACTTATATGAGAATCTACCACTCTGGAATACTGCGAGACAAAATTTCACTGGTTTTATCGACATAAAAAAGCATAAGAGTTAGTACCGCGGTGGCTGTGAGTGGTGTTTAAACATTACGGAGTTAAAGGTAGACTGCTACAAGGTATAAATAGCATCCATTTACGAAGAAAGTAGCAGTGGTGTCCATATTAACAATAAGATTCGGACAAGGAAACAATCATTTTCAATTAATCAATCAAATTCAATCTTTTTCACTATATTCATGGACCAAACCAGCCAAAATAGCCACAAACCGGATGCAGCAAAAGTTGACGATACAGCAATCAGTTCGTTGTTTTTTGCTGGTGACATCGCGAGATTAACCTCGTCCCAGAAGGGACTAAAAAAGTGGACCAACCGCTTCAACGAAGAGTGCACGGCGGCAAGAATGAGAAGAGGCAACTCGAAAATATAAGTAATGGTTATGGGAAGAAACTAAACTCAGTGCAACGTCTACGCCAGCGGGGCACAGTTGAAACAAGTTAAAAAACAAGGTCCTCGAAATGTTCGTACCAGTCTAAATGATTTTTGTCATTCTTTACGATAATAATCTTTGAAGAATATAATTTATTATGCCTGACATCATTGACTAACCAATACCTTAATAATAATAATAGCAGTGAACTTATATAGCGCAGTTTTGTAATATTTTATCTCAAGTGCGCTTCATACTAAATTAATTATGCTAACAAGGAGAACATAATATGTGAAATGAATACAAATTAAAACTATCTAAAATCAGGATCGTTATCATAAATCAAGAAAGAAAAAGGTTTAAATATGGGTATAACAGTGCATGTGCACATCGACAGATTGAATTATATTTTTTTTACCAGAAGCCAAAGGTATAGAAATCCAGATGAAACGTACGAATTCATATTTACATATTTGTTAAATCAAAGAAAAGGAAATTACTCGTAGATTGAAATTAACTTTTTCATGTTTTGACTGGAATGTTCTATTAAATTGTGTATTTTCGTCATTGCTTCATTCTAATATTATGTATGCGCTATTCTTTTTCTGGTGCTCGTTTTTCCCATTTCGTGTTGTAATTAGATAATGGTCCGTTCATATAAAAATAAATAAATAAATTGACCTATTCAAATACAGACGAGACAAAAAAATTGAGTCGATGGGTTCCCGACGCAAATAGGATAAGGAAATAAATTTGAGATAAGATGAGATAACACCGTTTTATATCACATCTCTGGGACTTGAAATGAATCACATATTATTATTTTCGAAAATATTTTTTTAATATTTTCTTTTTTAAACGTAGAAAACAAAGTATTTTGTGGTTTGACATATATATTTAATGATATTGACATATATATTTAATTATATTTAATGAAATGAAAAAATAACTTGTTTTCTTGTAATTCATTTATTTTTTCATTTCATTAATTATAACTAGTTCAGTATTGACACACACGTCAAAAGGGACATAATGACTTAATCGTGAAGTAGCGCAATTGGAATAAAGTTTCAAACTTTTTTACGCAAGAGCAAAAATTTCCAGTATGGTTTTTGCAGACATAAGCGCCCCACACGGCGATCTAACAAATCGTGTATAAAAGATGGCTTAGCGTATTAATACTGTCTAATGTCTAATTACTGCCCGACCTTACCCAAGATCAAACACTTCTTTTTTATTTGGAAGAATAGTTAACACGATATAATATCTTGCCTAAATTTTTTAACAGTTAAATAAGTAATAAGTCTAATAACACAATAATGATGGTAAGGTGTTGCCAGTTTTGCCAATTGTAGCGCTATACCAGACAAAAAGCTGGGTAAATTTCAACACTGCAGAGTTCGCTGCAGTTAAAATATTTTTGTTTCTGTAGAGCAACGAAATTTATGCTTAGAGTTATACGATCAGATGGAAAAAAAGTTATTTAAAATGATTTTTTGGAATGACCACGTAAAATTTAATATCAATGATAAATTCAACAATACTAAAAAGGATCATTGGAAACTACTGTGGAATAGCCGGTTTATAACTGTTGGAATTATTTTACCACAGTAATGAAAGCTGGTTACAATGTTGGTTGTGAATCGTTACTTTTAATGTTAATTACTCCACAGAAGTTTTATTTCAATTGTATTCACCCCGCTCTACGCCCCGTTAAAATTTATTTGATCTCCAGACAACAAGCGTATGAATGTCTGATTACTCACGGCTGAAACACAGCCACGCCATTGTGTGCCAACTCACCCAATTCCACGCAATAATCAATCACAGCCGTGTGCAATTCAAACAATACCTTTAAATAACTAAGGTTTAACCAAAATAGATTTACTTGATCTATTTTATTGGATAATGATTATTATTTTACAATTATATTTAGAAATTTCCAGAAGAACTATGGAATCAAATAAAAAAGTTGAATTATTTATCGTAAAACTCATATTAAATAAGTTTAGACTTTATCATATTAAAAAAAGTGATTACATTAAAATGAATCGTTTTTTTTAAATTTTATTTATTTAATTTTGGAAATAATTTTCACTTACAGAGACAGAGGTTTTCGAAAATATTTTGTAATGTATATTATTTTGAATATAGCCATCACCTATCTTAATTGCAGTTTTATCGATGTTGCCGGTATTAGGTGATCATTTTTTAAACGTTATTGGAGAATTAAAACTCCCAGTTGCGAAAAAATATATACTGACAAAAGCATTCAAATGACTTATTTATTTACTTAAGGGTCAGCACTAAAAAATGACTCTAAACGTTCCTTCTTAGCATTCTAATACAAGCAATCCTACAAATGATGATGTGAAAATTACTATATGGGTAGTTAAAGACTATTAGTCTTAAAATCTGTGGTCTTATACAAAGTAATTTTTTCATTTCTTTAAATATGTCAAACCACAAAGTGAATACTTTCTACGAAAATATAAAAAAATAGTTTTATCAACTTTTTCATGATTGAAATCAGATGTTCACACTACAAAGGGATCACATTTTTCTTCATCGGGAGACTTACAATCTGCCGCCAATTCCCACGGCCGAAGTTTAAGCCGGATTTTCTCGCCGGGCTTCGCATCCCTTAATATAGTTTCCGTCAGCCCTTTACATAAGCAAACCTTTAAAATTGAATCAGCCGGGCTGGCTACCACCCCTTCGGGTACAATTAGGTTCTTCAAATTCATTACACGGGTGATTTAATACAAAAGTGTTAATGGGAGAATTAAATAACCATTTTAATGAGGGATCGCCACTGTACAGAGCTAACTGAATTGCTCGCTTAATACAATAAAAGACAGAAAGTTCAAATATTTCCCTTGCTGAATATTGAGCTAGTTAAAATGGTGATTGGTTCTTTGTTCAGTAAGATGCTACGTTTTAATACTTCGAAATGAGAAGTGTTGTTACTCAGAGCGATTTACGAAAGGCAAGTATTAATTAGTTCGGAGATATTTGATATAAAGTAACATTTAGATTGAATTGAACAAGCACCTCGATATTTATTGAAACTGTCGAACGGTTTAGGAGATACCGTCTCTTGGATAGCAAAATGGTTAAATTAACCACAAATACAGAAACACTCCGTCGTAAACTTTTTAATTGTTATAAATAAAAAGGGTTCTAGTGGAATGGGTAAATAATTATTTCATTTGGCATGCCATATTGTAACTGTTTCCCGACCAAACTATTCTAGATTGTTTGACATTTTAAGACAATCGATAAATTTTAAATTAAAGACTCTGACCAGTTTTCGACATGGATGTCCATTTTTTCAGCATATACTTTGGTTGTAAAATAAGTTAGTTCTTCATAATACAGATATTGCGATGAGAAAAAATCAAGTTCTCACATAAAACGATTTTTATCCCCGGGAATCATTTTTTTTCTGGACAATTGAACATATTTAAAAAATCTAGACTTCTTGCATTAAAATAACTTTAAGATTATTCTGAGCAACTTTTTCACCGAAGATACTTCTGGTAGTCATTTAAATAGTTAGTAAGGGTACAAATTTATAAAATCTTACCTGTACAATGGCTTGCCTCCACTTTCTCTGTACCACAGAACCATGTAGACTCTGTCCTCTCTTATTTGAGGTTCTATGTTACAGGGAAGGGTGGCTGTTCTGCCCAAGACTGCATCCACTTCCACTCGAGACACTGGAAAAACAAAGAAAAATCGAATTAATTTAAAAAAATCACAATCACAATTTTTTTTACACACAAATCAGAACGGTGAACTGAAACAAACATATCTTTAAGTACGAGATATATTTTTTCACTTATTTGTCCAATGTGTAGTGTCCAGGGTCAGAATAACAGAAAAGTATAAAATGATGTATGACTGTGAATGAAGAAAGAAGTTTGTGCCAAGACAGAGTTTTGTGGCGGTCCGTCCTCTCTGCTTACCATAGCAGGAAAATAGCGTGATGGTTATTTAGTTAAAAAATAAGTTAAAAAGTAAAAGATATTATTTTATTTAATAATTCCAGTAGCTTTTTCTGACTCGATTTTCTAGATCATTGGAACTTTATATTATTTCAGCTTGTAAATAAAAAAAGTACCGAAAAAATAAATGAACAATATTATTAACAGTAAGAACATTCTTATAAAGTAAAATTTCTACTACATAACTATTTTTTTCAAATTAAAAAACTAAATGAAAAACAATTTTCAATCATTATTCAATAAATCGACAGTTGGCTAAACATTTTCTAGCCTTTTAGGAAACTTCACTAGAAACAAGTCAAGATGTAAACCAGGGGTAGCTAATCACTGGCTCATGAAACTATTTGGTCAGACCCGCGAGAACACTCGGTACGGCCCGCCATAACAACAGCTGAACCAAAAGAAATATACCTTAGAACTCTGTAAAATACAGAAAATTCAGGAGCGATAGGTGTTTGTATGTAGGAAAATACGCGTTTAAGTTTTTGTTTGTGAGATTTATTGATTTCAGCTAGCGAAAGAAAATGGGTTCCTTTGGGTCAGTGCTTTCAAACAAGTAAACAATCCCCAGCAACGGCGTCAAAAACTCACCAAATGTTAGAAAATATATATTCGAATCGATAGGGGAGTGCAAAAAACTCAGATAAATTAATTTTGTATGAGTTTTCCCATCCCAAGCTTTGAATTCCCCGTTTTTTTTTAAATTGATATAAATATCTAAGGGGTGTGATGCCCATTTCAGAAAACATTCAGATCTATTGTCCGTCCCTCTTAAGATATTAGCCCTCCTCTCTTCTGATGGAAACAACAACAAAAACATGAAGGCTATATGATTTATTGTATAAGTCGATTTATTATATCAGAGTTAACAGTCTGAGTCGATGCATGAATAGCGACAATACATTATTATTATTACGTTATATTCTAATAAACAATAATATACACTTAGTTTTGACCACTGTTTTAACAATGAATTATCAATATGTTTTAGATCCAATGGTTTCACTATCAGAATACAAAGCATACTAAAGATATGACAAACATGTACAGACAAAAACAGAATTGAAAAATAAGTTCTGGAAGAGGATTCGAAGGAGGGGGTAACTAATTAGGTATTAATGTAAAAAAAAAAAAATTTTGCGGGTGGCTCTTATTAAAAAGGATTTAGCCATATTCTACCTACGTTTTGGAATAATCTTCTATTCTAATAATAATTACGTTCAGTCAGCTTGGAACTCTGGAACGTGCCGAAAATATACTTTCAACGATTCTTTTCTTGTGTAACGACAGAGAACAAAACAGGTTTCAAATTCTTCAAAATATAGTAATGAGAATTATACTTAGGCGAAATAGATACGCAAAAGTAACTAAAATGTCAGAGGAACTAAATTGGCTAACAGTAAAACAGATGCTAACATTAAATACATTGATGTTTATACATAAAATGAAGAACAACTTGTTACCAAATATTCTTCTGACAAAATTATCTACAATGTTGATATTCACAAATATAATACAACAGCATGCAAAGAAATTGGACAGCAAGAAAAGAATAAAGCCAACACACAAAATAGCTAACTATATAAAAGGATGAAATCTTATAATGCGCTGCCGGAAACCATCAAAATTATGCCTCTCAATAAATACAAAATAGTCTGTAAAAAATATTTAGAATGCAATTAAATCAAAATAATAAGTAGTATCTAAGTTAAAATATTATAAATTCAAAAAGAAAATTAAATAATTAGCTACCTGTTAACTTGAATATACAAAGTAACTTAAATTAAATAAATAAAACTAAAAAAAAATAGTATTTTGTATTAATTAAATGTGTTATGATACGTATTAATTAAATAAAAGTTATTGGCGTACGCCGGGTTTGAAAGCGAGACCTTTGGATTCGCAGTCCAGCGTCTTACCACTCGACCATAGATAGTAAGACAAAAATACCCCTAATTCTAGCACACAGACACGTCTACAATACACGTCTAACGATTTATCTTTTAAGTGATTCTCAATAAAGATTCTGCGTTTATCTATTTGTCTAAGTTAAGCTGTGTATAAGGAATCCGAGTGGCCGGTAGCAGTGAGTTGAGAGAAATCAAGCCGAGTGCCATCAATGAAGCTCTTTAACACTAGCCCTTAAACCCTGTTTGTTGCACTCCGTAGGAATACTTTAACCTTACCCTTTCTTCTTGCTTTTCTTTTCAATGTATTATCCTTGTCTCCGGCCGAAACAGAACTTTCTGCACGATAAAATATGATAGCCCATTATTAGCTAAATTAATATAATTACACATATCAAAAACATTGTGTTTTTCTTTGCGTTATCGAAAAATTATTAAACGTCATTAAAAAAACATTATTTTAAAAGAAGCACCTATTTTTTTAGCTAACGAACGACGCGATGAAAATTATATTTCTCATACTTCCATAATTTTAAGCGGAACATGCTACTTTTTTCAATGATGGAGGACTAGTAGAAGATTGAACCCGCTATGTTTGGTGAGAACCCGACGCTTTGAATCATTCAGCTGCTTACCAGATTTGAATGAATCTTGGTAACAAAATAAAGAACAATATAATACAAATATTTCACTAAAACAATACTTTCAAAACTATCTTGTTTGTTAACTCTCTTATATCACGCAAACATTGCCTAGGTAACCAATATGCAGAAGTAGCAGATATTTTCAACAACACAAAAATAAAATTAATAGTCATATTCTTAACAATCATGTAGATTTTTCCAGTGATCGTTTTGTCTCGATCAATTCATATTATCTGTTTCTTTCTTTCTGTTCCTTTGTTATAATTAAAATTATAATCTATTGTTTTGTTATTTTATTTTATCTTTTGCTGTCCCTCTGTTTGTATATATAACCGCAGGCTTTGTATTTTTTGTTTAGAATAATAATGCTTAGACTAAGCGAAAACAGTCGGTCATCGAAATTAAAATAATATCCGCAGTCTTTTACAAATTTTTTTAAACACTAAAATAGCTTACAAGAGGGCATAACACATATATTTCAAAAGTAGTTACTAATGATATACTGGCACAGCATAGTGCGGCATAAGGTTTGATCCTAATGATGTGGATGTACTGATTGTGATCTTAGAATTATTTGCGTTTTCGTACTCAAGATGGCAATCAACTTTCATCCTTGTGTGACTGATGAAAATCACATGTTTTAAAAATTGAAATGAAGGTTAGTCCGTACTTTTTTTTAGAATTAAATTTATATTTCAAAAGCAATATCAATAGAGGTGCTTAGAAGCAAAGGCAGCATTCTCCTTCATTTTAAGTTATTTCTTGGAAAGTTGATTTAACGTTTAATGCACTTTTCTTTTGCGAATATGTTGATTAATTGAGAGGTAATTATTTCAAATTGTTCCTAGTTTAATGTGCATTAACATTTCTGTACACTTCATTCTCCATTTCTTTATAATAATCATTCAAAAGTTGACAATGCTACAGAACTGTTTTCGGAGATTGCTGCCTTTGCTTCTAAGCCCCTCAATAAACTTCAATTGAATTTCCATGCTTAGCGAATATAACATTTTAAACTCCTCTGAGAATAAAAATAATTCATTTCCTTTGTGCTTACCATTTAGCAATACCGATATTTTTTACAGTATGATATATTTAACATGTCCCCAGTGAAAAAAACATCCCAGCGTCGAAAATATCAATTTGAAATTCGTATCAATTTGTGAGGCTTCTCATTCGTATTACGGAGCTCGTACAAAATATCCACCGTAGTACCTTGGACCATACTTTGCCGAGGAAAATATCACCTTACTTTAATTTCACAAAGCCCCGGTGGCCGGCGCAGCCAGCGCTGAAGTCGCATTATCTGCAAAGGCTGTATTATCCACGGCGGCGGTTATACACTACTGTACAGGGGGATGAACTCAACGCTCAGAAATATGCATTTGAACATTTAAAAATGTATTTAATAAACTAAACAGGTGTTAGAGGCTCGTAGTAACTAATTAAAGGTCACACTATTTATCTGCAGCAGTAAACAAGGAGGATGGACGTCACATAAATCTTTTTCGGTACATCTAAATATGATCATTCATTTATTTATAAAGTAACGGACTGTTGTCTAATTACAAAAAAATAAAAAATAACGAGAAATGTAAAACAAAAAAAAAAGAGAAAGAACAGCACATACATAATATTATAATGAAGCAATGACTAAAATATAAAAAAAATATACATTGAAAAAAACATTTTAATCAAAACCAAGGTCAAATAAAACTTTTGGTAGAGTCGTAAAGAATCATTTAGACTGGTACCAAAAACTCCAAGAAAAATCATGCTCAAATCATTCATGTTCTTCAATTATTGTGACGCATAACGTAAGACGACTTAACTCTTTGTTTGTTCATGCCATGTATTTCTAGAACGTCCCAGATTTTTCTTCCATTGATTAAACGTCATGATTTTTTTTTTCATTTCTCCGTTCATCCGCTCTACATTTCCTAATCACATAATCTCGTTCATTACGCATTTATCAGATTTGTGTGGTTTTCGGATCCCTCGTTTGCAATTAGGCCCTAGATGATTTTACCATACAATCGTTTCAACTATTTTCCTATCTCTATCAGATCCGTGAGGTATTGAATTTAGAATTGGTGTCAGAACTCGTAGTAACAAAAAAACGATAAAAACCTCCAGAAATACAATATACTCACAACAACAATAATTATTTTAAAAACCCTTTTATATTCCCTAACTTGTATAAAAATCAAATCGTAAATCAGTTGAAAAAAATTTAGTAATAATTGTGACACACTTTGGCTTAGTTTTTCAAATACTTCTAAAGCTCGGCTCAAGAGATAAGAGCGACCTGTCAATATGTTTAACGTTTTTCAGGTTGCTCTTAGAACGAATCCTGGATTACATTTGAGTATTACCATCACGGCTTAACGGCCCTCCTTACTAGCGGCAAAATTCACATAAAAGTGTTGCGCAAAATATCACATCGAAGATTTAAGCTATAAATACCCAAAAAAAGTTTACCACCAGTTTGTTAATATGTTGTGTTGTCGATTTATATGTCGTAACTACTTGTTTATATTTTATAAATACCTTATCATCTTGAATTTGTTATATTAGACTTAGTCAAAATTACGTACTTTGATTTCGAATATTTAATCTCTGGCCTAGACTAGGTAAAAGCAAACCACAATCGTACATATTTTGAACTATTTCGATGACAGCTTGTTATCGGATAGTATCGCCTTTCATAGCCAAGTACGTTTATCTCTTAAAATAATATACACAACGAATAAGAGTTTGTTCATGGCTCAGCTTACGATTTAGATCGGGTGAAATACGGATGATATGTTAAGTTCCACTCAAGAGCTATACTCACACTTAGCAAATTATCACATTTCTAAGTAAACTGAAAAACCGCCTCTTAAATGTAGGAGCCTAACAATCCAGCTTTTTACAATTTTGTATGAAAATGGTACAAAATACGCTACATTTGACGGCCTCCATGGTCGAGTGAAAAGACACTCGAATACGAATGCAAAGGTCTCGGGTTCGAACCCGGCGTGCGCAAATAACTTTTATTTAATTGACATGTGTCATTGCACATTAAATTCGTATCAAGTATATTTGCGGCACGTTCCAGAGTGGTAGATACTCTAAGTATCGCCCTGGTGAAAAATCACCATTCAGAATCGAAACGTTGCTTGACATGACTTTAGCCGTGTTTGGTAACCAGATCTGAATAGCCAGGTACTTCCCAACATTCTTCTTCCCCATCTCCTTGACCTTCCCACTACCTTCAGCCTCACAACATACCCCAACTGGGGATGCCATAGTACTACTGGCTCTAGACGGTTGGGATCAGATGGGACTCTTGGTGGTATTCACCATAAAAAAATAAAAATAAAACTGATTTGACGGTTAGGTAAATAGAATTTACAATTCCATTTTTTATTTATTTTGTAACACTTGACGGCACTATAAACAATCGACCAATGCTCGTGTTCACATCAAAATATATCACGAACATATTTTATACTATTTTCTCCACCCTGTATTAACGGAAGCTGTAGTGTAAGGTAGTATTAGCTAGAGAGGCTTCTTTGAGAGACGGGGTCACATTTGGTCCGGCCAGGCAGATAGCTAGGTAGGTATTTTCGGCGTATTCCCGCAGGGAGAGACGGCCATCAAGAGGATTTGCGATATTCAACGCGAGTTTCACTGTTACTTTTTCGGTCAGTTTCGAGGTCAAAGTCGTAATAGCTAGTACAATACTATTTCGGTATAAGAGCCTCAGACTTCGCAGGCTTTGTAATGCCCGGGAGAAAAACACGTTTCGGCATTAGATCATGACTTCATGCCTTGCTAACATTATTTTAGATTCTGGGTTATTCAAAGTAAGTTCCTATGAATTCGTTTGTACATTTTGTAGCAAACATATACTAATGTATTATTACTATAATAAATCTGAAATAAAACGTTATTGTATTTTCTTAGCAATGCATCATTTAATGTATTAAATATTTAACTAACTTTAAGCTTAGCTGCCAAATAAATAATAAAATTATTTTATTAAAATACTCCGTGTAATATGGGTGAAATTTTCTCTTTGCGGGCTTTAAAAGTAGTACAAAATTGTAGTCACTAATTAATTCACCCAAATTCCTAGTAAAAAAAAGTTTGTATGCGTCATTGAAAGTGATATAACATTGGTAAATTATATTTAGAATTAAAATAATGTCCATGAAAGCCTCATTATGGTGATTTTCCCACGAAAACAGCGCTATAGAAGTAATCTATTTATTTTGTATACCTTTACGTATTTTTTAATATAATTAAAATACCGAAAAAGAGTCCCAACTGCCGGGAGCCAATGGGACTTCGGAATTCCCATTTCTGTGTATGTTATGTCGCTAATGGGAGTAAGGACAATAAGAAAATGCAGAAGAGGAAGGTCGGTAAGTAAGTATTTAGATCAAAGCTTATATTCTGAATGGTGGTCTTTTACCGGGGTGAAACTGAAATTATCTTGCACTGCAAAAGGAGTCGAAAATATACCATATAATATTCTATTTTGGTTACTTGTAAAACAACGCACATGAATTTAATAAAATTTGCAACATAGACCAATACAAAATTAAACGTTCCGATAAATCGTTTTTTTTTCATTGTAAACCTGTTAAATATCCTTTCCTTACTTACTATTTCCCTCTCCAATGCTTAAATTAGACATTTCTTTCCATATTTGTCATTCGATTACATTATTTGTCTTTATAAACGAAGTTTCGTCCAAAAGCAATGGGATGTTTAAATATGTTGGTTTCATGTTACCTAATTATGAAGCAAAAGTTGCAAAGTTACGGTTTTTTGCAAACATGAACATTTTTAGATTCTTCGAACGTTCAGCATATTTATCACTGGCAGCGGAAAAAGTGATATAAAACAGCTTTTAACTTGATTTTCGAAAGCGCTGATGCTGTTTTTCAACTCCCAGAAAAGTCCTTTACAAAGTCAGCATTGAGGACGGTGTCTCTTTTGCTAAAGCTTAACACGACCAAAGTCAAGCAAAACTCTTTTTAATTAAACTGAAATGAAAACTTGCAACTTGAAATGAACCAAGTCAAGTAGTTAGTTAGTCTACGCGTCACAAATGTTAATTAATCTGAATCTTTTCTTTGCGTTTTTTTTTTTATATTGCATTATTTTGTTGTATTTCTTTACAGGTTGTACAAAATTATTTTAATACCAGTTACTTTGATCTTAGCAGGTTTCTTGAGTTTTATTCGATCGTGACGTCAATACAGATGTTTTACGGTTTCGATATAAAAAAAAACATCGGTGTAAGGGTGTTTCGTTATATTTTTTTGAATAAAAATAATATAACGATTTAAAATTAGATTTTTTATTAAAAATTGAATTAATCGACGTGATTGAAACAAAATGCTTTTGAGACCGTAAAAATCTGATTATTAAAACTAAGGTTAGGGTCTACCTAATTATTGTCGTTTTTAATAATAACCGTCAAATTAACGGCCAGCATCATTTAATATTTTTGACATTTGAACGGTCTCCGTTCAACACTGACTGTCGGCCCATTTCCACTTTTGTTCAATTTTATCAGCACAATGGTCGTATTGTTATACTTAACTTTTGATAACCATCAATTTGACGATCAGCGCGATGATCGTCAATTTGATGGTCATCAAAAATGAATGAGAGCTGAAATCAATCCTACCAAAGCGTTTATTTATATTTTTTAATATTTGAAAACAGCAAAGAGCCTCATTATGTATTTATATAATGTACAAACGTTACTGGAATTAACAAGCAACAGGAATCGATAACTTACAAAGTTAATAAATGTAATTAATTAAATATTATTTAATCATCAGCTTTGACGTAGGTATTTGAAATTATATATACACGTATAACGTCTTATTGGCATTTGTGTAACTTAAAATACATGTAAAAAACTAACTAACTAACCATCACGCCGTTTCCCCGCACGTAGTACGGGTAGGCAGAGAGGAACAGTCGCCATACTAATCTGTCTTGGCATACACTCCTTGCTTCATTCATATTCGTACATCATCTCATACATACTCTTCTGTTATTCTGACTCTTCACATGGCCTGGCTCAATTATTTGGTTCACTTGATCGTTTAATGTCATCCTCAGGCTTCCCGATTTTTTTTTATCCACTTTAGCGTCATATTTCACACTTTTCTGTTCGTCTATTGTCTCTACATGGCCAAACCATATAAGGGTCCCTTTCTTGATCCTATTCATTAATCTTACATCAGCCTTGCATACTTTCTAAATATCCACATTTGTAACACGGTCATACATAGTTGTACCCCACATACGCCTCAGGGATCTCATTCGTATAGCATTTAGTCTCATTTCATTCTTCCTCTGCCAGTTCCATGCCTCACTGCCATACATCAGAGTTGGTATAAGCACTCCTTTGTGGACTGCCAAGTTCGCTTCTCGGATATTTTTTTATTTGCACCAACAGACTGAACATCCATTAATGGAGTTTCCTCCATTCACCCTCCTTTTAATATTTTAATCAGCCTTTCTGTCTCTCGTAAACATATCTTATTTTTTTGCCAAACCATTTTCGGGTTTTACCAAATCATTAGGATCAATTAAAAAAAAAATGCTTCAAACTTATTTTTATATAAAGTTTGAGCTAATTGTCAGTAGAAATTCGCCAAAAATAATGTCATTAGGTGTGATTTTCTGACATCCTAAAAAACTCTGTTAGTAGAGTTTTATCACGAGAAAAAATAATAGTTAGGCACTTTGCTCGAATCCAGCAAATTGAACCATTTTTTTTTAATGAAACATTTCTATTCTGTAACAACTGTGATCATAAAACAGGGTATTTCCGAAAGCAGCAGCAAAGAATGTTTCAAATCATTTTCGCTGGTAGTTTTTCCTCTCGGGGGATCAGCACTTTAACTGTCGAGACTTTTATGGGTCCTTACAATAGTTATAAAATGCTGACTGTGTGAATCAGTTCTCGTGCCAGCACGATACATTTTGAAGAACAAACCTTTCCGAGATATGAGTGGTAATTTAACAAGATGGGCTAGGAATTTTTATTCCGGGCTGTGAACATTGACCTACTCGGTTTGTTTAAGTGATTAAAAAACTAAGCGTTTCGTTTTCAAATAAAGAAAACTTTTTGTTACTTAACATTATAATTTAAATGAGAAGATATTAAGTTTTAAACCACTTTAATACCACACATATATATATATATATATATATATATATATATATATATATATATATATATATATATATATATATATATATATATATATATATATATAATGTCGCCAGTAAGGTAAAAGGACTGAAGCGCCATTTTAGGAAGTTTACTCTAGAGCAACAATAAAATTCATAAGTCTTCGGTACCCTGTCAAATTATTTAAAAAAAGTTTACTTAGGTTATTCAATGCTATAACTGAGTTACTTGAAGAGACAAACATCTAAAAAAGTCCCGAACTTGTGTTGCTTAAGTCAAAGTTCCCACAAATGATAAATATATGTTAGACGATCGAAGGGTCACAAATGTCTTCAGAATCAAAAGAAAGTCAAAGCATTCGATGCAGAAAAAAAAACGATTAAAACTGGATAATTAACTATTTTTTTTTTATCAGTTTCGCTTAAGACAATTTTTAAATATCTACAATAATAGTTTAAGCAATCTTTTGACGCCCTACGTGCTCGAGTTGTGAGAGGCTCGACTGCGAATACAGAGGTCGCGGTTTCAAACCCGGCGGGGGCAAATAAAATTATTTAATTTACAAAATTTGATTTAACTAATATGTATAACAATTTTAATTAATATAGAATAATAGACAATATGTTTGCGGCACGTTCCAGGGTGGTAGATACTCTAAATCTCGCCTTAGTGAAAGACCACCATTCAGAATTAAAACGTTGCTTGAAATGGCTTTAGTCGTGTTTGGTGACCAGATTTGAATGGCCAAGTACTTCTCTACTTTCCTCTTCCCCATCTCCTTCCCCTCCCTACTACCTTACGGACGTATTAAGCCATTTCAGCATTTACAAACTCAATTACAATGCCTTTCTCTAAAGGTCAAACCGCAAGGAACGTAAATATTATAATAAAATAACACATTAAATGCTTATAATATATTCAGCGGTAGGAATAAGTATTTATAATTTGCCGCACGCTTAATTAATACTGACCACACGTTTAATAGAAATATAGGGGTACAAGTTTTACATTAAAATTGAATGGCTGTACTCTGTAATCACTTTGAAATTTAAGATATAAATAATTCATACAAGAATAATGGTATCATATTAAATACACAAATGAATTTGTCAAACAGTCTGATTTAAAATTATTCCCTTTCCCTTCCACCTCCACCTCCCCCTATCTGATGTTCAGATATGCTATCCCCCTTTATATTTTATTAACTTCATATGTAAATATCTGTACTTAAGTAAGTCTAAATTATAAAATGTTATATTGTTTCGAGCAAGTCCAACCGAAACGAGTAGACCTACATTATGGATATCAATATTTTGTATTTTGACCGGTCGGTAGCTGCGTGGAGAACGCGTCGGATTCCCACCCGGGCGTCGTGCGTTCAATTCCTCTGCTGGCTAAGTCCTCCATCATTGCACAAGCAACATCTTCCGTTTTTTATGATGGCAGTAAGAGTTTTTCAAATATTGTCAGGTTATTTGTAACCCGGGAATGTTTGACTTACTTAAAAAAAAAATGATAGTTTTAAATTTTAAATTGATAGATGTATCTTCTAATTTTAATTAAAAGATACATCTTCAATACAATTGTTAATATTGTTTTTTTTTTTAAATCAACCTTTATAAATCGTTTTTATTTGCGATGGTTGATTGGTTTTCGTAAGGATAACATTAAAAAAACGTTTGGGTTTAATTTTTTTTATAGTGAATTCCGCACAAGAATCCCAACTGCTCCCAACCCTCTAGAGCCAGTGAGACTTTGGCATCCCCAATTAAGGTATGTTGTGAGGCTGAAGGTAGTAGGGAGGGTACAGAGATGAGGAAGAAAGGTTGGGAAGTATCTAGCTATTCAGATCTGGTCACCAAACACGGCTAAAGCCATTTCAAGCAAAGTTTCAAGTCTGAATGGTGGTATTTCACCAGGGCGATACTTAGATAGTATCTACCACTCTGGGATTTACCGCAAATATACTTTGTACCATTTTTTATCAATTACATGTATTTTGACACGTACTAATTAAAAAATTATTTGCGTACGCTGGACTAGAACCCGTGACTTTTGTATTCGCGTCTTACCACTCGACCACATAGACCGGGTAGAATTTTCGGTATTGATGTAAAAAAAGTAGAGTAAATGGAATTAGCATATGTATGAGTATATGTGTATGTAAGGTGAACCATAACTATCGGAATCAGTATTAATAGTTTCGTTAGGAAAGACGAAAACTTAAATAAATTATTATTGAAAGACTATTTAAAAATATATGAAAATAGAAAATGATAGAAAAAATAAAAATTTTAAGTTGTGGCCGAGAGACGAGCTTAGAACCTCCACACTATCCAGGTCTGACACGGCTGCTGATTCTGTCATCGCAACCAAATCATTAGGCGTCAAAACAATAAAAGATTTTAAGATTTAAGTAAATAGAAGGCTGTTATTTGAATCTAATTTTGTACAAATTTACAAATTGTTTTTTTCGATTGGGATAAAGTATCAACCCACATGCTAAATGATTCGTAAAATATGCGTTACCACAGCGTTCTTATGACAACTTTTTCAAAAACATATTAACCTCATGTTTTTTTTAAATTAAACTAAGTACAAAGTAGACGTAGATATAAATCTAAGTACATTTTTAATAAAAATTCAAATGTCACATGGATGTGACTCTTTTCCTAGTAATATCTTTTTTAATTTTATGTAAATACGAAAAAAACCTTACATGTGTGTGTTATTCCTTTTTTAGATTTGTTCGCCATGTTATACATCGGAGCTTTTTTTGCTTGAAGCGAAAATGCTTTAATTATAACATAATATATTATTCTTTTCGCATACGTTTGTTTATTTCAATTCAATGGATGGATATTATTTTGTGAATTGTTTTCATAATTTAATATTAAATACAAAAAAACACTAGAGTTAATTTATTAATAAATAGAATATCATGTGGAATGAATCTATTGAATGAAAGTACAAAGGCGTAATTTTTTTTTCTGTTCGCATCATTATCACGATTTGTGTTGCGTAAGTCTAGAGTTTCCATTCAATCAATTCAGATTGTAAGTTCCCTTAAGGGTGTTGGTATGAATTTGTGAAATGCCAAGATAATGCCCTGAAGTAGAGTTTAAAAAATACTTCAGCTTTAAAACTACACTTTACGCAAACAGAATTCTCAGAACCTGCAATTTATTTACTATACATCAGTCTGCTGCGAGAGTTATCATTTATTACCTAATACAGGAGACTCTCTGATAAATCCCTTGTTACCCGAATGGATGTTATAGAAAGAGAGATAACAGCCAACCTCTTAGGGGTAGGATCATAACATAATGTATTGAATACAGATAAGCGAATGCCTCTGCTACATAATAAGCAAGTTGAGAGAAAAATAATATGACTTAAAAAAATATGTACATGTAGATCGAAGAACACCAATTCTGAATATATATTTATATTTCCATATTATTATTCTTAAAGTTAATAAATGGTTCTTGAAAATTGTTTAAAACGTAATAAAATAGGAAAGATTCATGATTAGTCGAACGAACTCCTACGACAAATGTACCGTATACGTCTTAGAAGAATGAAATAATGTTTAATAAATTGTATGTCTATAGTTTACGTACGATGTAATGCCGCCTTCATAGCGTTGCACCATTTTTTACGTCAAACTTCATTTCTTGGAACGATGATAAATTGCAGTAGTGCTTGTTTCTTACACAACAGTACGATGCAATAGTAAAACGTAGTATCTCCTGGCATTTTATAAGGTTTTATTAAATTAAAAGCGGTAAAATTGAAGAAAAAACACAAACTAACAAAATACGCGACTGACAGCTGGATAACGACAGTTTGCGATGTCAAAGATAAATAACGTGTAATGCCTTTCTGACGGTACGGAAGACGTCACGCACCCCCCTCTCGCTCCATACCTCTAAGATATTGCAGTTTTTGTGGCGTTTAAAAAATTCAAACTTTGAGAATTAATTTAACTATGAAAATAAAAAAATATTGGTATTTAAATTTGAAGGTGGATATTGATACAAATAAAAAAATTAAATGGACTCAAATTGCTTATTTCAAAAGCAAATACAAACTTTTCTGTTTACGAACAACCTGACAAAATTTCGAAAACTCCTAAGCCATCCTTAAAGGCGGAAAGTGTTGTTTGTTCAATGATGGGGAGCTTTCCTTACAGAAGAATTAAACCCACGATACCTAGGTTAAAACCGACCGACCTAAACCGTCCTTAAATCAGACATGACGCAATATTTTTACGCGTTCAACAAATAGTAGTAATAGGTAATCATAGTACAAGTGATGAACTATATGATCGGTTAGTAACCGAGTGGAAAATGCCTCGGGTTACCACCCAAGCCTTACAACCTTCCTCTTTCCCATCTCCTTCCCTTCCCCATTACCTTCGACCTCACAACATACCCCAATAGGAAATGCCATAGTCTCGCTGGTTCTAGATGGTTGGGAGCAGTAGGGACTCTACTTCTTCTTTAAAAAAATCAAAAAGCGTCTTGGGTTTTATAAAGTAACTCCTAATAAAAAAACAATTCTAAAGGAAGTCTCGATTACATTCATTGGACTTCTTTAATTACTACGTTTTATGTTTTTGAAGAAAATACTAAAATAATAAAAAATAGGCTCTGAATGCACGACTCAAAAAGCCTTACAAATGATATATTGTGTTTTCAAAATGACAAGGGAAAGAAAAAAATCATATTACGAATGAAAATAAAAACAATTTTTTTTCTGAAAACACAATATTTACGAAATCACTTTTATAGATTCGTCCATGCGAGCAGCGTCAACATTGTTATTTGGCTAAACATCTGTATTGCAGGGGAATGGCATGTTCCCCTGTTTATTTACATCTCACCAAAGTTGGGGAAAATCAGGCATAAAGGGTTGAGCAAACACCGACCCCTTGTCTATTTAGTATTCCTGCAGCCTGGCAGGCTCTGATCACCGGGGCCTTGTGAGCTATCAAGATATCCCGCCATGAGCGCAGAAGGTAGTTGGAAACTGTCGGACTAGGGTAAGATGGAGTATTTTAATTTGGAAAACTTAAAAAAACGTATTTAAAAAAAAATTACATTGCTTAGTTATGAATTAAAAAACGCTATATTTAACCCCTCCGTACCTAAAAGAAGAAATCAAACGTAATATTCAAATAGCTTGCCTCCATGATCGAATGGTGAGACGCTCGACTACGAATCCAAAGGTCGCGAGTTAAAGCTTGGCGTGAGCAAATAACTTGAATTTAATTAATATGTGTCAAAACACATTCTATTCATATAAAATAATATTAAGTATATTTGCGGTACGTTCCAGAGTGGTAGATACTCTCAAAGTATCAACCTGGTGAAAGACCACCATTCAGAATTGAAAAGTTGCTTGAAATGGCTTTAGGCGTGTTTGGTGACCAGATCTGAGTAGCCAGATGCTTCACAACCCTTCTCTTCCTCATCTCTGTCTCCTCCTTACTACCTACAGCCTCACAACACACCCCAATTGGGGATGCCATAGTCTCACTGGCTCTACACTGTTGGAAGCAGTTGGGACTCTTGTGCGGTGTTCACTATAATTTATTTTTTTAAATCGGTAACCATAGTCACCTCATTTGAACTTGCTTATTAAAGCGTTTTCATGACATAATCTCAAATGATATATTTTTGGTAATACGTAGAAGGAAGTATATTCATAATCTTTATCTGAGATATCGCACAAAACTTTCGTTCCGGTTGTCATTAGAACCCACCTTTGGAATGGGAGTGTTAAGGAGTAAAGTGGACTTTCGGACTGATATCTGTAATGAGATCGTTCACAATTCAAAAGCACTTAGTCAAACAATTAAAACCACAAAAGTACGACTTGCAGGAGAGTCAACTCTGTTATTCATGTTATTTCATTAAATATTATCCCTTTTAAAAATTACTGACCATTTTGATGCAACCCTAGGGAAACGTGTTAATATATTTAAAGTTGTACTGTTGTCAAAAAAGTTTAAATGATTCAAAATCATCGAATTATCAGGAAGTTTTCTGTTTTTTTTTTTTTTTTTTAAATGATAATGAGTAAATACCGCACGTGAGTCCCAACTGCTCCCAACCATCTAGAGCCAGTGAGACAATGGCATCCCCAATTGGGGTATGTTGAGAGGTTTAAGATAGTGGGGAGGGGGAAGATGTTGGAAAAAGGAAGGTTGGAAAGTACCTGGCTATTCAGATCTGGTCACCAAACAAGGCTAAAGTCATTTCAATTAACGTTTCGATTCTAAATTGTTGTCTTTCACCAGGGCGATCCTAAGAGTATCTTTCACTCTGGAACGTGCCGCAAATACACTATATATTATTTCATATGAATTAAATATCTTATGACACATATAAATAAAATAAAATTTATGTACGCGTGTCTGGTTAAAGCCCGTGACCTCTGGATTCATAGTCTTACCACTCGACTATGGAGGCCGTCAAAGTGTAGGTACTCTTTCCTAGAAATGTTAGCGCTATGTTTTTAAACCACGGTGAATATACAGAAATTATAATAAATATTCAGCTCTGCAAGTGATGCAGTGAAAACTGATAATATTTGTATGGTAAATAAAATCAATAATTTTGGTAGAGTAAAAAAAAGTCAATAAACATATCGATGGATAATTTTACTAAATTTAATATCTTTTTTAGGAAAAGAAATCTTCATAATATAACTTTTTACACTAAATTACAATTAAATTGTTTTATTTACAGTACATTACAACGCATTCAAATACGGAGTATAAATTACAAGGATTTTAGTTTTAAATGAAAGACATAATAAAAGAAAATTGATTGATCATTAAACGCCGAGAAATAATTATAACCCGCTTATAAAAAATCTAACAAGACGTAAGTTTTATTATTCTTATCGAATCAGCTACCTCACCTGTGCTTAGCCCACCAGTAAGGGTAGTTGGCAGTGGGCCGACTACCTATCCACTGTACCGGGAGACTTAAGGGGTGATTTCAACGAGTCACGCGATGATAAATGGATCCTTTTAAAGAAATCAATTTATCCAAGATCACGGTGACAGCTTAAATTTTAAAATATTGTACAGATCGAAAGCAAAGAAGTGTACGAACCCATTCTTTTAAATATTGCTTAACAAAATTTACAAAATTCAATAAAAAAAAATGAGATTTCAAATGGTACTAGTATTTCGTATTTTTAAAAGTTGGTACCGCACAAGAGTCCAAGCTGCTCACAACCATCTAGATCCAGTGAGAATATCCCCAATCTGGGTATGTTGCGAGGTTGAATGTAGTAAGAAAGGGGAAGGTGATGGAGAAGAAGAAGAAGAAGATTGGAAAATACCTAGCTATTTAGATCTGGTCACCAAACACGACTAAAGCCATTTCAAGCGACGTTTCAATTCTGAATGGCGGTCTTTCGCCAGGGCGATAATTAGAGTATCTACCACTCTGGAACGTGCCGTAAATATGCTATATATTATGTTATATCAACGAAATGTGTTTTGACACCTTTTAATTATATGCGCCGGGTTTGAACCCTCGGTCTCTGGATCCGTAGTTGAGCGTCTTACAACTACATCACGTAGGTTGTCGGGTATATCGCGGGTATAAAGATAATTTTGACATGTACGGCGGAATAAGCGAAGAAGCGTAAAGAGAATATGTAATGTGAAGGTAGATGGTAGAAGACTTGAGGACGCCCGAGGAAGACTCGATTGGCAACTTTCCACCTGGGGGTCGTGGGTTTAATTTCTTCGCTAGGTAAATCTTTAATCTTCGATAAGTCCGGTCAAGAGCCAAGATAACTGAAGATTATGATACGATGGAGAAAATAATATATAATATGTATACAAATTAAAACTATCTAGAATCATGATCGTTATCATAAATCATGAGAATAAAAGGTTCAGATATGAGTATAACAGTGCGTGCGTACATCAACAGATTAAAAATTAATTTACGAGAAGCTAAGGGTCTAAAAAATTCACATGAAACCTTTAAATTTGTATTAACAAATTTGTGAAAGCAAGGAAAAGGAAATCATATTGAGAACAGAAAACATGTTGGTACTTAAAAAACATTAATATTCAATTATAATAAGTTAACGATTGTAAAAATGAAAAGAAGGTAATATAACAAGTAATAAAATAACATTACGTTATGACAATAAGCTTAGGGTTTTCACTGGACAGTAAGGAAATTGAGTTGTAAGGATACAAGTAAGTAGAAGTTTTCTTAAAGAAGTGTGTATTTAAGGAAAAAAAAGCATAAGTAGACTTGAACAGCTTTCACTAAAAATAAAATCTCAAAATAGCCATACTTTATAATAATAATATCTAAAAGATTAATGAAAAAATAACTCTGTTTCATATAAGACCACGAATGTTTTACTTTGTATATTCATGGTCTTGAACAAAGAAATGCCAACTTTCTATGACAAAATAATTTTGTATAAGTTGATTAAATTTAATTTAAAAGAGTAAAAATGGAGATTTCTACAAATTAAAAAGACAAAAACATTAAATAAAGAAGCGAGTTATATTATTACCAACATTGTATGTCTCTCCGCAATAAATACTCTGAATACTCCAGTCCCTTCTGACGTCTTCGATAATTGAAACAAAGAACACCTGCGCATGCGGGGAACTTAATCATGACAAATTACGTTTTTTCTTGTATCGCAACGCTTGACACCTCAGAAAACGATTAATTATTTTAACTGGGTAACTTGCTCTGGCCGCATCGGGGGAATGAGAGGTACAGAAAGAGACAGAGACTTCTGGAACCACTGTCTCCGTGGATCGAGTATTTTCATTATCAAAAATGTATTGAAGAAAATACTGTCGGATATTAAATTCAGAATCGGATCAGGGATTATTTTTCGAACAAAAACATACTTCTATTTTCAAATTAGGATGGCGTGCTGAAAGTGTCGGTTTTCTTGGTAGAGGTTAACGAGAGTCGGGTTAGATTTTATGATTTATTCAGACTACAGGCATTTTAAGACTGGTCTGAAGACGATGGCGTAAGGGTAAAATCCATCCAATAAAACAACAATCACTATAAGTTACAATATAATCAGAAAGTTAAAGCATGTCATATAGAGTCTATGATAAATGTTATCAACGGTTTTTTTTTCTTTCTTTTATAAAAAATATTTGTATTCAGTGGAAACATCACTATTTACATTTTTTTTAATATTTAATTTATATGGAGAATTATAATGTAAAAGTAGAAAGTACAAAACAGGAATAATACGTTATATTGTAAAGTGTTGTACTAATATATAATTTTTCACTACAGTAATTTACCCTCATAAAAAAAACTTTGCTTATGTGAATGGGGGAGAGGGGGTGTTTTTATTATTTTTTATTATTTATTCTTGATAACATATTAAAAAAAAACATGGGTTTGGTCCATGTCTATCTTACTACCAAACCCATGTTTTTTTAAATATTTTAACAAGAATAAATAAATTAATTATTTTCTTGCTAAGAAACTGATGTAATGATTTTTTTAAAGCAGTTATTTTAAGTTTGTATTATATTTTTCTAATTATAATTTGAATTCATTGAGATCATCATTAATCGATTTTATTTTTTCCGATAAGCTATTTAGTAATTTTATTCCTAGATATTTGTAACTTTGCTGACCCATTGTTTTTTTATATAATATATCGGAATCGGTAACGCGCATTTTAATAAATGTATTATAATATTTTTTGTTTACAACCATTATACGTTTCTCGAATAAATAAATAAAAGATCTAAAATTATCAAGCTTTCACTAGCCTTGCTCATCGTCCGCCTTATTTGAAAAAAGCTGCACGATAAAACAACTTGGATGTGTAAAAAGAAAATTCATAAAAATTTTAAGGGTGTCACCATTCTAAAGGATAAAGAGAAATTGTACGTTGACATTTTTGCAGTTGTTTATCATGAAAAATGATTTTATTATAAAATGTAAGGTACTTTAAATGTTGTTCAATGAACTTCAATGAGTTTTACGTTGAAAATTATAGTGTTATATCGTATTTGGAACTACAAAGTGTATTAGGCCCTTGAAATGATATTTTTTTACAAAACGGCGCTATAGTAATAATAAAACTTCAATGATAATTATTTTATTCCGGGCAATTTGCAGGGGTTTTAGAATTTATAATAATATAATCCATCGTATAAATATAGAAGGAATAATCAATAAACATAGAAAAGTAAAAATAAATTATATATAGTGCACGTGATTAAAGTTTTTTTTTGTGAATAGTAATATAAAAATAAATATCTATTTTATTTTTCAACGTTTTTTTTACATATTTAGCCCACAAATATCTTGTTTGTATTATTTCCACTTGAATAAATCTCAAATGTTTATTTGTCACACTGTTTAACTCCAACCGCGCTATTTGCAGAAATAATCATATTAGCAAAATATTTATTTTTATTTTTACAATAACTCCAAACAGGGTCTTGAGGGAAATAATTTCCCTCAGGGCCTATATCATATTTGGGAATGCTGTGTGGAGGGTCTTTTTGAGGAAAGGCAGGAGTGAACTTGGGTCTTGAAGAGGCCCATGTTGAAGGAGGGAGGAAATACAGAGGCCGGAAAATCGTTCCATAGCCGAGCTGTTGAACATAAGAATGAATCGTAAAAGTGACCCATTCTCATGTATTGAATGTCAACCGTGTACAAATGTTGGGCGTGTGTTTGGCGGGTTTCCCGACTATGCACCGGTGCCGAAGGGATCAATGAATCAAGTTCCTCGAAGCATCTTCCATTGAAATACCTGTAGAACAAGGACAGCATTGCCACCTGACGTTTGTGCTCCAAAGTTTGCAATCCGTTTGATAAGACAGGAGAATCTATCAAACGGACCGCCCGTTTCTGCACAGAATCAAAGGTTATTATAATATAAATATTTATAAATTAAAATTAATAAATAAAAACAAATAGTATTTATCAAATGCCAAGTAAAAAGATCAAAGCAATGATTACAAACATTTTTATCAATCATTAAAACAAAAAAATGTTTGCAGTATTATGCTTGTGAGAGTCGGTACAGTTTTTTAAGTTCTATTGAAAAATTCGATTTTTGGAAATAGGCAGTTTTGTACAATAACCCCCGCAATTGACAACACGTGTGTTAAAAGGTTTTGCAGCATTTCCAATACGCCTCTGAGCTGAAAACGTCCCATTCCACAAAGCATTCTGAAATTAAATGTTCCATTTGTCACCTGGTGGGTGTACTTACTGTTTACAGAGGCTGGCATTAAAAACATCGCAAGAATGCAGCGTTGTAAATTATTAGGGACAAAAAATAATTGCATTGCAAATGGGGAAAATTTTCTAATAGTCGGAAAACATGTCGTGGCAATATAAATAATTAAATGCCTCCTTTGACTCGTATAAATTGCGGTGTCTCTGAGTAATTACAAAAAATGTAATGCTTTTAAAAATGTAATTTGTAAGAGCACGTTTCTACTAAGTCTGTATTGTTTGAGTAGCCTTCAAGTTTTTTACATAGAATTATTTAAGTGAAACACTAAAAACGTGTTTTTTTTTAAATTTCCAATTGTTTTTATTAAGGTTCCCGATGTTTCTTAAGAATTTTTTTTAAAATTATTTTTTACATCATATGACTTCTTTTCTCGTTATTTTCGTGGTGATTCTTTGAGTAACTATGCTGTATTGTCGGCCTGCATGGTCAAGTGGTAAGACGCTCGGCTCGAATATGTGTCAAAACGCATTCAATTGATATAAAATCATATACAGTATATTTGCGGCACGTTCCAGAGTGGTTGATACTCTACTAAGTATCGCCCTGGTGAAATACCACCATTCAGAATTGAAACGTTGCTTGAAATGGCTTTAGCCGTGTTTGGTGACCATATCTGAATAGCCAGGTACTTCCCAACCTTCCCCTTCTTTATCTTATTTCCCTCCCAACTACCTTCAGCCTCACAACATACCCCAATTTGGGATACCATAGTCCCACTGGCTCTAGATGGTTGGGAGCAGTTGAGGCTTTTTTTATCCTTTAGCCAACGTTTCAGACAGCCTTGCAGTGACCATCATCAGGGCAAATGTGTAGATTGTAGTGAAGAGTGGGTGTAGAAGTAATACCTTGTTGCATGCGTGTGTCTTAATATGACTGAAATGTCAATTTAATTCAACACAACACGTAATAGTAACCCAAAAATCCATCACGATAATAGTTTTAGCCATGACAATTTTCAAATCATATCTATGTGGTTATGGTCACTCAAGTACGTTTAACATATTGTTTTAATTAAGTTACAATTATAGTTGCTATGAAATTTCATTTGCTTCAATTTATCACACACACATTTAGAGATTAAAGTTTTTCTTCCAAATGGTTGTTCGTATAATTAAAAAATAGATTTTGAAAAAAAACACTTGGACTCGGGTCTGACGTCATCGGATGCCACCCAAAAGCCATTCCGGGAGATTGACAACTATGTGACGTCATCTCATGGAAAATCCTTAATTTATTATATCAAAAAACGTGTTTTCAAAAATACTTGTAGTTATACTGGTTAAAATAAGACGGTGTATATATTTAAAAGTAAAAAAATACATATTATACATAATTAGATCAAAAGCAGTCCATATAGATTTTTGTATATTTATCTTTTGAAAATTTCTCAAAATTTTATTAAAGCAAATACGGTTTATTAAATAAAAAAAAAGGTAAAATAATTTTTGGCAGCTGTGGGATTCGAACCCACGCCTTCGAAAAGACTGGTGCCTTAAACCAGCGCCTTAGACCGCTCGGCCAAGCTACCCATGAAACAACTGCCATTATTTAAATTCACTTAAATAACGACTATTTTAGATGAAACCTTAAAACAATCAATTCTTCAACTTGTCTTCTAAGATTCTAAATCTATTTGTTGTGTTTTGCTGGGTTACTGAGTTTATTTTAAGCTTTCGATAGCTGTTTCGCATCCCAAAGAGATTATTTTACTGTGGTTTTGCAATTGAAAACCGTTATTCCCAATTAAACTTGGAAACCGTTGAGCCAAAATTTTGCCTAAGCCATGCTCTTATACAAAATCACGCCACTCCTTACGCAACCTCCACTTAACTTATGCCAATTCAGATACCTTTTTGTTTGATAGTGAATACCGCACAAGAGTCCCAACTGCTTCCCACCGTCTGGAGCCAGTGGGACTATGGCATCCACAATGTTTTGTGAGGCTAAAGGTTATGGGGAGGGGAAGGAAAAGGTTGAGAAGTATTTCAAGCAACGTTTCGATTATGCGAGGTAGTCATTCACTAGGGCAATACTTAGAGTATCTACCACCCTAAAATAAATCACCACCTAAATTGGGGAAACCAATCACCAGTCGGCCAAACGAAAGAAATGTTTGGTAAACTGTCAAGCAAATATATAATAGTGAACCTACGTATTTTATAAGAACAAAAGCAACTAATTTAGTATTTACATCATCTTAAAAAACAACTGAATAAACAAAAAAAATATAACACCTTTTGGTCAAATTGAAAAAATACTAATTCTAGAAAGAATTTTAGTTAAAGAAAAACCGCTCGCAAAATTTATTTAAGCCGATTGTAAAAATTGCACATAAAATCATTTATTTTAATTTGCAATGGCTCATCCTCAAAGAATAACTCTTTCGAGCTAAGACTTCGTATTTTAATTTATGTATATATATATAAATTTACAGTGAATACCGCACAAGAGTCCCAACTGATCCCAACCGTCTAGAGCCAGTGAGACTATGACATCCCCAACTGGGGTGTGTTGTGTGGCTGAAGGTAATGGTAAGGGGAAGGCGATGGGAAAGGGGTAGGTTGAGAAGTACCTGGCTATTCAGGTCTGGTCAGCAAACACGGCTTAATCCATTTTGAAGCAACATTTCGATTCTGAATGGTGGTCTTTTACCAGGGCGATAATTAGTGTATATACCACTCTGTATATATTTATTTATTAACGATACTTTGAATAACACGTTTAGTGTCCTTGACACCAGGAATTCACTTGTGTTTTAATATTTGATAAATAATTAAATTTAATAAAGTTCTTTGAAAAAAGATTGGTACTCGTTATTAACAGTCCTGCTATACTGCAACTAATATCATTAAAGATACATAAAAGAACCACGCGAACAAAAATTCATTTTCATGGAAACAATAAATTCAAAACTACTTCGTTCATAAACTATCTTATACCACCTTTACCTGGTCTAGGTATGGGTGGTATAAGAAATAAATAGAACGCAGAAATAGCAAATATTTTTAACGGCACTAAAACAGCTTGCAAAAAAAGCTTTACACATAATTTTTTAAAAACAGTTACTAAAAAATATGTTTATTTTCACTCCCACATTATAAATTTAATTAATTAAGAATCATGTACATAAGTTTATATTATTTAAATTTATGGTGTGATTTTTAACTACTTTATTTTGTATTTATGATAGTATCGTTGACTAATAAATAGTTGATATAATAGTTATTGAAATAACATCAATAATTTTCAACGTAAATATGAAACAAACAGAAAATAACATAATAACGTTTCGGTCGCGACCGTTATTCTTTTATTTTCTGGCTTTTTCTGTTTCATATTTATGTTGAAGATTATTGATATTATTTCAATAATGAATATATCAAATATAATAAGCTCAGAGCAATAATATACCAGGAGGGATAGCTTTGCAAAACAATGTAGTCAGTCAGGATTGTTGATTTTTTCCTGACTCGGGCGTGGCTAGGGTTTTCATGGACACACTTTTTTACATCCATTCATAGCACATGTCGACATAATGTTTTGTTTATTTGTATAACCACTTTTTACAGTATTGTTATCAACAAAAATAAAGGATATAACCTCAAAAATCGTTGAGTTTTTGTCGCATAACAAAACGTAGTGGCTGGAGTTGCTGGAGACGCAGGAGTCAGAACCCATGCTTACATACCTAAAAGTGGTGCAATAGTATGTGACAACTTGTTACGTCTCTTTCTCTCTTACGGTTTACGACGTGAAAACCCGGAGAAAGTGATTTATCGTATATTATTTATTATACGATATATATGGTTGGGGAAAAAGTAATTTCGTATTTCACGTTTTTTTTTTCAACTAAATATATCTCGTTTATTATTAGTCACATCGGATCATACGATACGGCGTTGTAAAGGTAGATGTGCATACTACAAACTTTTTTTTTACAGTATTGTGCTTGATCGGTTCAGTAGTAAACTATCGTGCGTCGAGTATGGAGGTCTCAAAGGAATAAATTCGCCATATTTTACATTTTTACTACCTGAAAGGGAAAAATGCGTCGAAAGCGACCAAAAAAATTTGCAATGTATACGGAGGCGATACTCTTTAGGTTCGTGCTGCACAACAGTGGTTTGGGCGATTTCGTTCTAATGTAGTGGAGATGAATGATGCACCACGCTCTGGCAGGCCTGTCGTAGAAAATGTCGATAAAATCATGGAAAATATCGAGATATCCCGTCGAGTTAGCAGTCGTAGCATCGCCCAGGAGCTGAATATCGAATCGGATGGTGACTGGTGATAAAAAGTGGGTCACTTAAAACAATGTCAAGTGACAGAGATCATGGCCGAAAGCCAACGAAGCGGCCCAGACCGTGGCCAAGCCAGGACTGACGGCCAGGAAGGTGTTGCTGTGTGTTTGGTGGGATTTGCAAAGAATACTTTACTATGAACTGCTTTCCTATGGCCAAATGCTCAATTCTGCCCTCTACTGTGAACAACTCGACCGTTTGAAGCTGGCGATCAAACAGAAGCGACCAGCATTGGTGAATAGGAGAGGAATCGTGTTTCATCAGGACAACGCCAGGCCGCACACATCTTTGATGATGCGCCAGAAGCTCCGGGAGCTCGGATGGGAAGTTCTTATGCATCCACCCTATAGTCCAGACCTGGCACCAAGTGACCTGTTCCTGTCTATGGCCAACGCGCTTGGGGTACAAATTTTGGCTCAATAGAGGCCTGTGAAAATTGGTTGTCCGAGTTTTTTTGCCAATAGGGACAAGGGCTTATACGAAATGGGCATTATGAAGTTGGATACTCGTTGCCAACAAGTTATCAAACAGAACGGTGCATTTTCGACTTAAATCGGATGATTGAAAAGCATTGAAATAAAGCGAAAAATACGTAATTACATTTTTCCCAATATTATATGTATAATATTTTATTAATATATAGCTCTTTCTCCATATACATTCTAAGTCTAAGATAATAAGCATAAAAGCTTTAAAGTTAATTTGAATTTAAAATAAACGATGTCGAAGAGTCAAAGGAAAACATGAAAAAAAAAATGCCTTTTTTGTATTTTTCCTGCATTGTGAGCCTTGTTTAATGTTTTAATTCGTGTTGGTAGGAATTATCTTCAAATTTTATTGTGATGACGCTTACTTTAATTTATTATTGCTTGTCGAGTAAATTAATTTATCCGCTCTTAGGTCTTTCCAAGGATCTTATTAAAAGGAATGTTGAGTAAAAAACCACCCTTCACGTATAAAAAGCAAAAGGCTGTTTACCTTTTTAACGGTCCCAGGCATGCTACGTTCTCCTCTAAGTCGAGACTTTATCGTGGGTCCTAAATCTCCATCAGGAACTTTGGGAAACGTGGAAAACAAAAACACAGAGAGGAGGGAAAGCTTGGGCATTCAATATTGATTGTGACATTGCAATATTTTCTTCTTACGCTTTATACAATTTTTAACTCTGCGAGATATATCAATATTATTTTCAAAGGGATGATTGGTAGGCAAGTCGTTTAAGTTCCATGTCAATGCAAAAAGATTTTTTTTTATTTACTTGCTTTAGAGAGATAAATAATTTTCACAGGCTGGCTGGCAATGATTTTGTAAGTTTCATTGTTTTGATCACACAATATTTTAGATAACCATTAAAATCAAATTAATATATACATGTGTTAATAAATATTAATTCTAGACTGGCAAACGGTCAAAAATCTTCCGCAAAAATAAAATAAATTACAATTATATCTATGGCATCATCTGTGTTAGCAATTGTGTTTGGATAGAACTTTGCCCACAATTATAATAATGGTTTCCAAAAATATTATAAAAATTACAAATAAGAAAATTGAAAAGAAATTGAGATAATAAAGAAATTTACTATCATCTAAAAGGTAAAAAGGGCTGAAGCGCCATTTCGGGAAGTTTACACCAGAGCACTTTAAAGTCTTTGTGTGTTTTTTAATAAAATTTAGGAGTCTTCTGTACCTGGTTGGATTTTGAAAAAAAAGTTAACTCAATGCTCTCACTGAGTTACCTGAAGCGACAAAAAAGATTAAAAAGTCCCAAATTTGTGTTTAAATGGTAAATATATTTTAGGTGGCTGAAGGGCCACAAAAGTCTTCAGAATCAAACGAGTCAGAGAATTCAATGCAGAAAACAAAACTGATTAAAACTGCATATTACTCATTTTTGCATATACCTCATTTTTAAACAAAGTGTCGGTTAAGCCCTTTCGCCTTTCCAGCGATCAGAACAATTTGAAAAAATGTTATATTTAAAATAATAATAATAATTTTATTCCACAAGGTATGCAGGTAGAGTGCAATGCAATACATTCCAAAATTAACAAAAAAGTATCAAGAAAAAAAAACTAAATAACAATACATAAAACAAAAGTAAGATTTAAATATAAATTATAAATGCATAAATATTGCAATATAATAATATATTCGTCAAATAATAAATAAATAAATAATAATTTGATTTAAAAAAAACATAATTATAAAAATAACTTTAATTGTTCTGGTTTCTTTCTTGACATATGAATGCAAATAAAACATTCTTTCGCCGCACCTAAATAACAATGAAAGATTAAATGCGATATGCCAATATTTCAATTTATCAAAGTTTTATGAAGAGTATACATTTTCCCCTTTATTCTCACCTGAATTGCTAGGGTGACTTGTCTAGGTTCTCTATCGAATGGAAGTAAATTGAAAAAATTAACTCGATGTGTAAAGAAGAATACTTCAATGTCTTGGTCACATCACGGGGGGTGAAAAATATATGATTAGGCAACTCATAATCTAGAAGAAGATTAATAGAAACGTGCTAGAGGGAAGAAGTCACACCTGATGACTTGGAAAGGCTACTCACTTTAATAAGAGGATGAGGGCCGTTCTTTTGAGAAGATAATAATTAACCAGATGTAAATATAATACTTACGAAAAAAGTAGAATAAGTAAATATTAGGTTTTAATAATAAAAAAAACAAAAAAAAACTGTGAATACCACACAAGAGTCCCAACTCCTCCCCACCGTCTAGAATCAGTGAGATTATGGCATCCCTGGGGAAGAAGAAGGTTGGAATGTACCTGGCTATTCAGATCTGGTCAACAAACACGGCTAAAGCCATTTTAATCAAAGTTTCAATTCTAAATGGTGTTCTTTCACCAGAGCGATATTAGGAGTATCTACCACTCTGGAACTTGCCGGTAATATAGTATATTTTATTTGATATAAATTAAATGACAAACATTAATTTAATAAAAAAATATTTGCGCACATCTGGATTTGAACCCGCGTCCTTTGGATTCTAAGTCGATCGTATTAGCCCCTCGAATACGGAGGCTGTATTTGGTTACCGGATCCGAAAAGCCAGGCACTTCTTCACTTCTCTTTTCAACTTCTTTCTCCTCCAGTCTCCGTCAGTCTCAGAACAAACACAAATTGGAGATGCCATAGGCCCACTGGCTCCTGGCAGTTGGGCTCTTGTGCGATATTCACATTAAAAAAGCTTTTCAATTTTCGTTTTGGTGAATTTGTGTCTAAAAATATGTTTTAACTAAGTCTAGCGAGATATAGCAATAATGTTCAAACAAGACTTACAAAACAAAGATTTTGCACAAATATCATTTTGTTAGCTTTCAAGACACTTCTAGCAGAATTGCTTTTTTTTCAAGAAAATCTACAATTTGATTTTTTATACAATCCTTTTTCAGCGAAATCGCTACAGATACGAGTATCAAAGTGTCTACGCACTGAATTCGCTATGTTGCGACATTATTCATCTTGACGAAGAAGATACTACTTTATGATATTCGCACGAGCATATTAAAAAGACGTTTGTGCTTGTATCTGAAATAAAAATGTCAAAATCACCTGAGTTATATCCTTGGCGTGCGAGATGAAAAAATATTTATCATACATATTACGCGTCGTGTTCCTCATACAGCTATGATTGAGGTATATACCTTTGCATAGAACAGGTGCAAACATTGCAAACCTTTCGGATGAGAAGGTATTCAGCTTTGGTATAAAGTTTCAGAAAGGATTTTAAATTCTCACGGCCAAAAGTATTATCGATGTCGATTTTTTGGGTACTATACCGTGTGCAGTGGCCAGACGTCTGCCCTGATGATGAATACTGTAGGGCTATCTGAAACGTTGACTACAGGAAAAGGAAGCTCATCATAAAGATGTGTATCTTCGTTCTGTTAAATATCTTCTATCATATTGAAATAGTTGATATGACATGCATAGACGGCTCGTGCCTTTTTAATGTGCTAGAGAAGAATTAAAAAAATACGACGTTTTTATGTTGTTGTTGCTGAAAAAATGTTATGTTGTATGATTTTTTTCAGAATTTTTCAATTTTGGCGTTGCGCTGCACGCCTTGCTGAAAAATCTTCCCTGCAAAAATATGAAATATTGTAAAAATAATCGTTTTCGGCTACAGAATCAATAGCATTCTGGCGCAATAAAAAGTCACCATCGGCCACTGATGACATTTCAAATGTTAAATCCGTCAACATCTCTGTAAATATGCAGATTTTCTTTACGAAAAATAATTCATACGACTTAGTCCTCTACATAATAATATGATGCATATTACGCTTTCTGGTGCTCAGTTTCAGACATAGGCCTCATCAGATGCTTCTTGATTTGTCGATTCATGGCGGCTCTCATTTTATGTCGTCAACCTAAATAATATCTCATCTGTGAGAGACCTCTGTTTCTCTTTTGCAATCGAGGACGTTATCTAGTGATATTGGAATTTAAATTAACCTTAACCACGACAGATAATTTGTTGAAGCTTTCGATATCAACATTGCTTTTCATCAATATTTAATAGTATGCAGCTTATAAATAAGAAAATATCGAGAGCGCAATATTTGTTTATATCTTGTCAAGTGACAAAGCTTAATTTTAGCGAAAAGGTTATCATGCTTTCTTTAAAAAAATGAGTTTTAAAATTAAAAGTGGAATACTCAGTTTTAATATCTGTACATTGAAGTAAATAATAGAAAAATAAATAATTGCTGTTTCATTCGCCTTAAGACTGTAGATGATGATTTATTTAAAGCTACGATGATACTTTCAATGTAATTAACACATTTATATGAGAAATTTTAAATTCGCGACTTTTCCCTTATCTTTAAGATAAAAAATATTGTATAAAGTCAAAGATAAGATAATAAGCTACATTTTTTTTCAAACTGACCATAGGTGCCAAAAATTGACAGGTCGATAAAGAAGAGATTTTCTTAAGTGTTGTCATTACCAAAAATGTTGAAATATTTGTTATTTTTCTTTTTTAAGGACAGCAAAGTTGGTGTAACATATCGTCGTGAACCGAAAAATACCTCCTATGTGGTCAACTTTACAAAAATGAGTTAATGATGACATTGCGTAGAGTTTCAATTTGTTTGAAATGGTGAATTGGTGAAGATACATTATTGCATCTAAAACTACAAAGCGTATTTTTGATGTCTCAAAAAAACAATCTGTAACTCTCAAAAATCAGTTTTTAATTTCCTCCTAAAAAAATATTTTTTTGACAAATGGGAGGTATTTTCGCGTTGACGACGATATATGTTACACTGCTAAGATAAGGGTTAATTAAAAAACCCTTTTTCCAAAGTTTTTATTAAAGTGAAAAGAATTGTAATTTTTTCTACGGAATAATAATTATTATTGAAGTCGAGGCGAAAAGTAAGCGTTTTTTCAAATTAGTGTATCTTGCGCATAAAACACTCAGGGGTTGCTTAAAATACTTTCCTTAATCCTGAGCTCGCCAATCCTTGCTTAGTTCCTGACGCGTTGTAAAGAGCTAGATAAATCACAATTTCTGTCGTTTAGGTATTAATATTTCTCACTTTAAAGTAACTTCACGTTCCAAGAGGGCTGGTACGAAGCCGCTAAGTTAAAAGTGATATAAATGCTCCTTTATTACACACAAATGAAATGGGGTGGGATTTCCCTTAGCTTTTTTGCGTCGGCCTTATTTTAGACTTACAAGACTTGATAGTCGTACTTGATAGATTCATTTCACCGTTTCGTGTACGCATTGCTATGTTTTACCTACGTTTGATTCGGATTGGTTTCGTGTTTAGCAAAAAAGTAAATAATAAATTTGTATTTAATTTAAAGCTTTTATGCTTACTTTACATGATATTTTAATTATTGAAATAATATGAATAATCTTCAAAGTAAATATGAAACAGGAAAAGCCAGAAAATAAAAGAATAACAGTCATTACAAAGATGGCAGCCAAATCGGAAGAAATTGAAAAATAATATTATTAATTTTCAATGAAGTATGAGATCGATTAAAATGCCGGTTTCGAATGAGGTCTAGGTGGCTCAATTGGCAGAGGCGTTACTCCCGAATAGAGAAGAGATTCCGAGTTTGAATCTCAGTCGCGATCGTATGTTTACGTTGAAGATAAGTGATATTATTTAAATAATTAATGTTAAAAAAAATAAAAGTCCTCTTATTTTATTTTAAATTGGGTTCTTTCACCGTATGTATATATAACCGCACACTTTGTATTTTGTGTTTGGTTTCATTTTGTACCCTGATGATGCTTAGGCTAGGCAAAATCAGTCGGTCATAAAAATTAAAATAAAATCTGTGGTCTTATACCAAGTATTATTTAATTTTCATGAAAAAATAAATATATGTTTTTATCGATCGATCGAAATTAATTTCAATATCTTCTGGCTTAGGTTTTACAATTAGGTACTACTCGGCTACGTCTGAAATTAAAAAAATCTTATTATTAATCGAAAATATGTAACGAACACCATGACGTAATATTGTTACCTATTATGACCTTAAGATTTAAAATAAAATAATTATGTTCATAACTCACAAGAGCCCGTTGAACTATGGCATTTCCATGTTGGGATGATAAACGCCGTTTTTGTGAAAAATCAGCTCAAGGACGCCGTAAAAGGGGTAAGAAAGAGAAGGAGATGGGAAGAGGAAGGTTGGGAAGTAAAAAATACCTCAAAAGCGCTGCTGATTTTCCGCATTCTAGTTAAAATCACAAATAAATTTACCAATACAACATCCAGACTACAAAAATAGAGCGCAACTTATTTTTCCCATTATCGATAAAATCCAATCCCGATTCAACCCATGTACGTAATTAAATTCTGAAAAACTGTTCCCCTTTTTTTAAATGTACTGCAAATGCAAGCAATATGCACGTTTATTAAAAAAAACGAATATTATAAATCGCCTGGAAAAAAATGAAAATTTTTGAATGGCGTTTAAATTTTTTCTTGATATATTTCAAAGCATTTCGGAAACTCTGACTAGCTTAAATCTCATGAAAATTTCAAGTAGAGCTTTGCTGGGGGTTAAAATACATTTAAAGAAACGGTCTTGCTTGTCCAAACCGTGCAATACTTAAAATACCAATTTCCGAGCGACAATCTTTAGATCAGCAAGTCATCAGCAATCAGAAGGTTGAAGGAGCCAAAAAACAAAATATTACAAATACCACGTTATAAGAAAGTGGTTTCGGAATATCATTAATTTCATAAAACACATTTTTTTTATACAACAATAAACTTCCACATAAATAACAAACTGAACAATTCACATTATTTTCAGTTTAATCCCTTAATCTAACCACTTTCACGGCCGCCGACATCAGTACGTAATATGCAAATACCGGTTTTCGTTTGGTGAATCTACATTTGCGTAAGAATTTTTGGGGTGATTAAAGTACAGTTTTAAACCGTTTTCTTGCTTTGTAAAGTGGACTTTTGGGATGATATTTCATAAGAATTGAGCCTTTGAACTAATATTCCGTTACTGTTTTTTCCACTTTTCGAGAATCATACAATTCAACGTATTTTTACAACTAAGCTGGTTCATAGTCTAATAATACTGTTAATTTTACAGCTTATGTTTATTTTTTTATTCAGAAAAGTATTCAAAATAATAAAAGAAAAATTGTTGTAATGCTTACAAGTTAAAATCATAATTTATTCTCCTTTTTCTGAGAAGAACCTCCTTCCTTTGAGCAACCTTCTTTGTAGAAGCTGTGAAAACAAAAAAAAATGTTTTGCAGAAATTTTATAAAATTTTTTAAAGTATTTTCCAAGAATGTCATAACTTTGCTGTCGATGTTGAGGAAATCATATTTTTACTTAAATGATTTAAAAATAATCCGTAAGGTCAAAGAGAAAACTGCCATATTTATTCGCAAGTAACTACCTGATTTTAGTAATATTAGGTAAAGATAAAAAAAATACTCTCAGCTGTGAGTCAAGGAATTATACATTTATAACAATTTTTATAATCTTTGATGGTAAATGTTGCAAAGTTTTAAATACAAAAAATACACTTACAGTCATAAAGCACTTCTAAAAGCATTATTTTTCTCCTACCACCATTTCTCTTCTTCAAAACAACGAGTGAGATAAACGCCTCTTTTGTGTATACTAAACAATATTTGTGTTAGTCAATAAATATATTAAAAATATCCTCCGGTTTCGAAAGAACGTCCCTTTGTCAGATCGAAAAACGAACTGACGGCAGTATAGAAATGGATTTATAGTTTATATAGTCAATATAATAAAGCACGTGTAAATATTTTCTAGAATAAGGGATAGGTATAGTGCAGAGGAGAAAATTCGCTATGATTCCTCGACACAAATCTCACCTCGCCATGGTTTCTGATATTTCCCACTCCAAATCTCAACGAATAAAGAAAAAATACTTGTTTTTTACTTTAATAGTAAGTGTTGTTGTAACATATCAAAGTTTACAAATCATTAAAACGAAATTCCACTACTAATAAACAGTTTCAAAATAAGAAATAATTGCCTCTTTTTTGTAATTTTTAACATTCGTCATGAAAGTGGTCACGTTCTCTCAAAAGTAGATAAATTTAATGAAGTGGAGTATTGTACGAGTATATATTTCATTGCTACGAGAGCGAATCTTTGAATAAATGTAAGTACATAAGAATATATTATCGGTTAAAAATATCAACATTTATAACTACATACGATTATAAAATTTTAATGAGTAAGGCAAAGTAAAGTAAGCATCCACACAAGCATATTAAAAACACTAAAATGACTAGAATAATAATTAAATCTATTTAATTAAAATTGACTTTTAAACTTTTATGCTTTTTATTTTTATATTTTTTATTTGAATAATATCAATAATTTAATATTAATTCTCGACTTTGTAAAAAGTTAAAAAGATCTTCCGTAAATAATAATGGATGGCTTATCCAAGGCACCATCTAGGTATATAATATGTGCTCGGGTAAAGCATTCTATTCTATGCAAATATGTTAGTCAAATCGGAAAAAAATAAAAATATTTATAATTTTTAATGAAGTATGAGATCGAATAAAAATGCCAGTTTTTATAAAGTCTCGTTGGTTCAATTGGCAGAAGCGTTACTCCAGGATAGAGTAGAGGTTTCGAGTTCGAGTCTCAGTCGCAACCGTTATTTTTTTCTATTTTATATTTACGTTGAAGATAATTGATATTATTTCAATAATTAATATGAAATATAATGATTGACCGGTTGGTAGCTGAGTGGACAAACGCATCAGATTCCCGATCGGGCGTCAAGGGTTCAATTACTCTACTAACTAAGTCCTTCATCGTAACACAAGTAACATTTTATGTTTATTATGATGGCACTAGAAGTTTTTCAAATATTGTCAGGTAATCTGTAACTTGGATTGTTTTTTTTTTTTTTAATAAATAAATTACAAACAAAAAAATTGCATTCACGATATCAAAACAAGTTGAGAGTGATAATCATTGCACCGAGTTGACGTGTACAAATGGTGAAAGCGGGAAGTGATTTATTTCAAAGTCTTTTGGGAAATAAACAACCGTAGTTCTCCGCCGACGGGCAGGTTGTGATTAGCGAACACTGCCTCGGACAATTCCGCCCGACAAACAACCTAGCGGGCGCGCAAACCAACCGACAACGTAGCCCAGGAAACCGTAGCACCCACCACCAGCCAGTTGTTGATAGTCTACGCGACTAAGGTCTACGACGCTACAGGCTACAAACTGCTACAGTTCGGTATAAACATAGATCGTAGGCCAGTTTTCCGGCGGTCACGAGTGATTTCTTGCTACATCTTTGCCAAGTCGGCCGTGGAACGAATAAAATTTAACTGTTCTACGATTTTTTTTTTCAAAAACAGTTTTATACCAATTACAATTCAAAAACGTCAAAAAAAACAAAAAAAATGGTAATCCTTAATATACAATTATAAAAGTACATAATAAAGTAAAAATTGAATAGTTTTGCTTAAACTTGCTGTAGCTCGTGTGAAAAATATCAAAATTTCCTGCGAGGCAGTTAATTAACCTAGTTAGTCTTCCCAGGGGCATCACCATTGGTGAGTTAGTTCTGTACCTGAAAAGGTACCACCAACACAGGATTCTGTGAAAAAACAGAAGCCTGTGTTGGTGGCCTCGCGCGAAATTATCAGGGACATAAAATCCAATTTCCGCCGGGATGTCAATATTAACAATACATCGTTCAAGAGTTTATGAGCTAAAAGCAGTAATGCTATATCCCTTCTCGAAATAAGGCTGCAGATTTATTATAGGTTACTTGATGAGACTTAAACCATTCAAATGGCTGGTCGGAAGATGCTCGCCGTTGCAGGTTGAAACAGGTCCGGTCGAAAATAAACACGTAGAAATAAGATATAAAGGTTTTATAAATCTTAAATTCATATTAAAATAAAATAAGTAAAACATATTTTATGACGGGACAAACATATTTAAATCATATTTATTCAATTTTGTCCTTTTTTATGACACCTCATAAGAGCGTCTCCGTCTGTATGGTGTACAGCCATGTGGATTATATTGCCAGCCGACTGGGCGACGGGTTGGGCAACGGGTTGGGCGACGTTTTGAGGTGGATTAAAGAAAGGGATGTAGAAAGGGATTTGGTAATGCGGACCTTCAAGAAGCATGGATTAAATAAATAAAAAGAAAAGCGGGTGCCAGAACTTCGGTAGCCTAACCATTAAAAATTTTAATCTGAGTTTATTATTTTTTATTGGTTTTATAGTTAATACCGCATAGAGTCCCAACTGATTCCAACCGTCTAGAGCCAGTGACACTACGGCATTCTGGAAATGGGGTATGTTGTGAGGTTAAAATAGTGTAGAGGGGAAGGTTGGAAAGTACCTGGCTATTCATTAAACACGGCTTAAACCATTTCAAGCAACATTTCAATTCTGAATGGTGGTTTTTCGGCTGGGCGAACGTATCTGCCACCCTGGAAATTGCCACAAATATAGTTTTCTTTATTTTATATAAATTAAATGTGTTTTGACACATATTAAATAAATAAAGTTTATTTGCACACGCCGGGTTTGAACCCACAATCTCTGGATTCGTAGTCGAGTGTCTTACCACTCGACCACGGAGGCCGTCAAATTGAAATTATATCAGATCAGCCAGATTCTTCTAAAATTTTACTCTCTATTTCAAAATGAGGATGCCAAAGTTCACGTGAAATAATTAATGAAAAAAGGTTATTTTTTTTCCTTGAATAGACAAAAGCCCAACCTTTACTAAGTAAATCGATTGGGCCTAAATTGAAACAATCGCCCAGTATCAATCGAAAATGTTTCAAATTCCGAACCCGTGGGTTTGATTGACGAATTAAGCAGTTTAAGAGAACGGCCCCTACGCGAAACAATGAGACCCGAACCGGCAGAGCCTTAACACTGGCCATCTCGTTAGAAGTTTTGTTTTACTTCGCCTTGGAAAGTTCCGGGCGGCGGTACAACTTTTCACGTGGGCGAGCTTTTAACAAACAACGGCATCCATTTTACCTGCAAACTTTGCGAAGATGCTACAGTACCCACGTCTGGATATTTATTTATTATCGACGCGT